>JXCR01139809.1:86754-184283 GCA_002079205.1 Phalaenopsis hybrid cultivar | reverse complement strand
ATATATATATATATATATGTATAAGTTTGATTTTTGACTAACAACTAAATTATTCCGTAAACTGCAAAAGATTTACAAGTTCATCATATTATTATGATAGAGTCATACTGCGTTCAATCCGCCGTCGTCCAGTCTCCTGCCGTTTCCGCATCTTCTTCCGTCTCTGACCAAACACGAGCTGTCGCGGCGGCTTTATTTCTTTTCTCAGGTGCTCTTCTTCAACCTACTCTGCTTCGTGTGGTCGATGCTAGATTTATTAGCGCACGCTCTCTCACTCATCTTTCCCAAACCTGAAACATAGGGACATCCGCACCCCTATTTGCTGTCTTATTTGTTTTGGCGTTTGATCTCAAAACTCTTTTGATTTGATTCAAAATATTTCTCTGGTGGTCGATTTTTTGGTCGAATCATTTGTTTGATCGCCTCTTGATTCGAATTCTTTTCCCCTAAACAAATGATAAATCAACTTAAGTACAGAACCCTTTGTGATGAGGAATAAGGAGCAGGTTTTTATAAAAATCAATGTATGATGCTTGCGGAATCCTCGTTCGCCACGATTAGCCGACGCTTATCCGAGGAGACCACACGAACTTTACTTATTAAGATCTTCGAGATCCTAAGTATATTGATTATTTNATTGATTATTTTGGCTGTTTGACATTTAAATCTGTTTACCTGATAACCGTTTTGATTTTTTTTTTTTAATTTTTTTTTGTTGACATAACGATGATTAGATGGATACCTGTTCTTTTCAATTGCAATTTATGTTGCTATGAGAGCTCCACTTCCGCAAGCTTTGAGTTCTGATCTAACATACGGGATGTGTATGTTGACATGTTTTTGACTTGATGGTAGTTTTTGGCATTTTCCAATACAGGAAGCATGCGTAGAGGTTCAACTTTATTTAAATTTATTCCTTTGTTTAGGCGCTTGGTGAGATGTGGAGTCTAAATTTCCTCGATTTTTGGATTTCAAAAGTTTGTTTGGATTATTGTTAAACTCGAGCCATAATATTTTCAACTAGTCCGCTCAATCCCACCTCTTACTGTTATTGATTCTTCAGTTGGTTTGAGGTGTTTTGGCAAGGACTTTGCTGTGCTTGTCTCAAGGCTGGTAACAGGGAGATTCTAGAATCATGCATATCAGAAACTGAAAGGGCGGCAAGCTCTTTGGCTAGCTGTAAGAGCAGCAAGTTGTCAGTTAAATGCCTCAAATAATTATTCATCGACTCCTCCTAACTTAGATTAGTAGATAAGCCTGGCACAATATTAATTCCATTTTAAGTTGAAATTAATTTTAAAGGAGAAGGAATAATTTCCAATTTAAATTTAAATTCCAAAACTTTCCGAACAATAACCATGCAAATCTATCCTTCACAATAACCTGCCTAAAAAAATTTCCACCAAATTCCGCATGAAGACCCTTGTTAGCACTATCACTTCCATAACAAATGAAGTCGCTATATCCGCATTCCATAAAAAGCAGTAAAATGGCAAACTGAAATAACCATTTAAGATATGAATTGAGCCCCAAAGACATTGTCTAACTCTCAAAACTCAAATCAAATTTCTACAACCTGAAAGGACTATAGTTGCTATGAGGATAAAGCTAAATCCGACAATAACCATCAATCGAAGTTCAATTTTCTAAGAAAAAACCATGGTTGGAATAGGGAGGCTATTCCAGGAAAAATGTTTATTTAAGATTATGAAGGACCATATTGGCAAGGTAAGGTAGGAAGCAAGGGCTGTGGTAAATTGATTTGATAGGTTTTACCATTGATTTATTGAGGAGCTGCAAAGCTTCGATTAACTCTTATGGAAGATTGAGAGAGGCTGCTACAAAATAATGATTGCTTTATGGCAGTATACCATAAATTATTCAATGGATTTTAACGTTCCTTATTTTCTGAATTCAAAAGTTTGTTCGGATCTAGCTAATTATTCCCAAATATTGGGAGAAGTTGTTGTTGAGGCTAAATCCAAGCTGATTTTTTAAGTCAAAGTTTGTTCAGATTTGATACAACTCAAGTCTCATAACATTCTCACCTTATATAATTAATCTTAACATTTGTCTCTCTATAAAAGGGATGATGCTTTGGTTGATTGGTGTGTCACATAAGGATCTCAGTGGTTGAAATTTAGAGGCGTGGCACTGATCCTACAGGTGCTTAGAAGTATGTGCTTGTAGGAAATGATGATAGTTTGCATCAAAGCGATCTGACAAGAGTTTGGTGTGCTCGTCTTCCAGCTCTATGGTGATCAGCGAGGAGATCAACAATGGTGTGCAGAGCTCTGATTGATAGAGGTTGTCGGCTTTCTTGAAGGGCTCTAGGCTAGGATTATGATTTACTAGGAGCAGGGAAGCTTCTAGCTAGGTAAAATCATGTTTAGGGAAAAGAAAAGTGAATTGTAAATGGAACAATAAGGCGATATTAACATTTTTATGTGACATTTTTTGGGGCTTTTTGAAGTGAAAGAAACGAAAAATCGCAAAAAGATTGAATAACACAAGAGATTATACGAGGTTTGGCAATTTGTGCCTACATCCTCGGGAGTGGCGATTTCACTATTCCAAAAATGTTCAGTACATACCCATAGGGTTACACATCGAATATATAGAAAAAGCTCATATATAAAATTACTAAAATACCCGTATACCGTACTGTGAAACCGTTGCCCCCGCACCCCCAACCCACTTAACAAAACTCCCCAGATTGGCAGATGGTTCCACTACGCTGGCTCTGTTCCGCTCCAGCATCTGTGGCTTATCTGGTATATGAGCCATACCTACCACTTTGGCTTTAGTGTGTGTTGTAGCCGACTGTTGCTTGGAATAATGTGGAAAGTAGAAGAAGTGTGCATGAGAAAATGGGAGAGGAGGTATAAGAAGCAGGAGAAAAAAGAGAGAGATCTAGTGAAATGAAACTGAGAGAAAATATTTGGGGGCCAAATATTTATGACTAATGGAATATCAAAATGACAGGGATGTATGCGGTTTCATAGAACCATGTCTCCGTCCCTCCCTCCCTCTCTCTCTCCCTCTCTTTTATAGAGCTTTTCACTAGTCCTTTTTTCAAGTTATTGCTCTTGCATGAGATTTTTCCCCAACAGGAAAAACCACATTGTTACAGTTTATATTTAGAATACGTGCATTTTGGAACCATGCTTCATTATATGCAAGTGCTTTGCTTCTTCGAGGATGATAATCATGAAAAACCATTCTTCGAAATTTTGCACATTCTGCTAGCTTAGTTCTCCATTCTAGTTTCATTCCTGCCGTTATAATCTTCATTTGTTAAGTTGCTTAATTTTAGTTGTACTTCAGTTATGTAATGTTTAACTACTACATCTGCCCGTCTGGTCTATACATCTTCCAAATTATCATTAATCTGAATGCAATCCACCTCTTGGGACTGACTGTGTTTAGCACTCATATTTTTACTGTCCATACATCATAGGGAACAGCATGGCCAGCATCTTAGTCAGCTAAGTCGGTATGGCACTATTGCCTGTTCCGTTCTACACACTACATTGAAGCGGTAAAGGAAAGCATCGCTGCATTGTTGTCCAGGATGCATGTTTCTGGTGCTAATGAAGGTATTTCTTTAATAGAAAAACGTAATCAAAGTATGGATCCCAAGCACATAAATGCAGATGGTTTACAACGACGCCATCAGCTGACTGCCATAAGGGTTGTAAGGGGCATATCATGCTTAATGACTTTACTTACAACTGCGTGTATGACATTAATTTACTGTGCACCTATATTTACTCTTCTCCTGAGGCTTTTTAGCATACATTACAGTCGAAAATCAGTAGCATTGTTGTTTGGTGCATGGCTGTCTATGTGGCCATTTCTATTTGAGAAGCTAAACAACACTAAAGTGGTTTTTTCTGGGGATCGCGTGCCTTCGAAGGAGCGAGCACTCCTCTTTGCCAACCATAGAACAGAAGTCGACTGGATGTACCTGTGGGATCTTGCATTGAGGAAGGGTTGCTTGGGGTCTATTAAGTATGTCTTAAAGAGAAGCTTGATGAAATTGCCTGTGTTTGGCTGGGGATTTCAGGTTCTGGAGTTTATTTCAGTCGAGAGGAAATGGGAAGTTGATGAGACATTGATGCAAAGGAAGCTTTCAACTTTTAAAGACCCAAGAGATTCTCTTTGGCTTGCAGTTTTCCCAGAGGGCACTGATTACACGTAAAATTCACTCTTCTAATATTACATTTGCATAGTATTGATAAAGTAACAGTTTTTTTATTTACGTAAACATAGAGGCTGTCTTACGATTTAAAACCTCTTACTTACAGAGAACGCCACCCCCCAACCCCCACCCACAAAAAAAATAAAAAAAAACAAAAAAAAAACCCACATACCTAGTTGTGTTTTGTTTCATGGAGTGAAGTGCTTCTTATTTTTCATATAGCCATCGCAGATAACATTTGTTATCATGTCACATTTATTCTTCAAAATTTCACCCGCTTTCTGCTGACGTTTGTCTCAGAGAACAGAAATGCATAATAAGTCAAAAGTACGCAGCAGAAAATAGCTTACCAATTCTTGAAAACGTGCTTCTTCCAAAAACCAAGGGCTTTTATGCTTGTTTGGAAGCTCTGAGAGAGTCCCTGGATGCTGGTTAGTTCATTGTCTTTGTGTCTTTGAAGCTTACATTTCAGTTTCAATAATTAGTAATCATTCTGTTGATTTTCTTTGAGTAAGCTCTGCAATTTAATAACACTTGCAACATTATATGCTTTGTTGTTTCAATGCTAATCTGAAAGTGTTAAGGCTGATATTTTGGATTAATTCACTAATCAAGTCTTCCTTGATTTTATCATGAAGGTTGGCTTGCATTTTTTTTATTCGTTGTGATCCTTAATTTTTCACACATAAATATGAACCTTAAGGTATGAAACCTAGGAGATTTATTTTGTAATAAGCTTATAAAATGAGTACCGTCCCTCTAAAAATGGCCATTAGACTGATCTTTTGGAACACAAACATAGGAAGTATTTTATTTTTTACTTTTATTTGTAATTGAAAGAATTATAATTTATGTATTGAAAGAATGATATCTGATTTTAGTGGTTCAAATGACTGACGCAACTGTGAGGGGACTAAGATTTAGGTGTCCTATTTTTGTAAGGTGTGAAAGAGCCAATGCAAGTGTTTAACGGGTTGAGAATATTAGACAGGGTCAGTGGATTGGAAATATGATGATGTAGATCAAATATATGTTCGAGCTTTAAGGAATTTATTTTGGTTGAGTGCATGGGATATTTATTGCGTATTGAAAGGATTTGATGCATATGGAAAGGAGATTCAGAAAGTTATGATGATGATGTGGTGGTAGTTGTGGGAATGGAGGGGTGGAGGTTATGGGTTTTGTAGCTTTTGAGGATGTTGGATTGGAGGCTAGAGGGTGTGAGGGAGATAATGAAGGCATATAATATGGAAGATAAAGGAAATAGAGTTAGTGGATTGCAGGTGGAAGTTTGCGGTGGCATGTTAGGGTGGATGTAGCTTATGATAAGGGAAAGTGTTTTCATTAAAGATTTTATGTCCAAAGATAACCATCATACTCATGTTAGGATTTACATATCAATATCATATTGTTTGGGATGAGTAACCTAGGAATATGAAGGGAGTATAACATGGTACAAGTTTGTGAGTAGCTTGTCAATGGTACATCTGATGATACAAGGATTCATTATTGGTGATTTTGGTTGGCACTTGATTAATTGTGAGTAGTGTGTCGACCCATGGGATATAGGATAGTTTGCCTTTATGGAGGAAGGTGCGGGGTTTTTCAATTATTTATCACAATGTTTATGTTTGATAACTTCATTTTATTCCAATATATATGGAGAGCTATATTGGTGTATGATTCCTCCATCGGTAAAAAAAAATAGTGAAAATTATTTATGGTGTATTCATCTCTTTTCTATTAGAGCGAACTACTTTACTATGGATGCCAAATTGTCATTTGACCATATGGGTGAAGTTTATGAATTTTTATGTAGGTTCAAATTCATCAAGCATAGTGAAATATATCAAAAATGCGAGAAGTTATGGGTGAAAGAGGTATACTATTTATTACATTGAATTGAGGTGATTGAAGATGATTTTAGTACATTAAAGTGGATTAGATGATGACTTTTTGTTGTATTATGAGAACTTCAAAATCCAGAGCTGTAGGCATAGAGTTTGTTAGTGTCTGTAGATGTTGGAATGAGTCTAGATTTTGGATGGTGGAGGTGTCCGTGCCATCGGTTGGCAGTGGAGCTTTAGACAAGAAGTCGGGATGATATGGAATGACAAGATGGATTTGGTATAGTCTGTTATGGCAAGGTTCTTCAAGAATAATTGGATTGTCGTTAGATCCTTCATGAGGCAACCAATGAAATTGAAGAAACTGAGTAATTGTTATCAACAACAAGATTGTAAAATTATATGAGATTATGGGTGAGTGCTGAAAAGTAGCTTAAGGAGGAGGTTCTTATTGTGAGCAGTGGGGAGATGGTTGTGCTTTGTATTGTGGTGGAAATGGAGTTACCATTGAGAATGTAGAGGATTATACCCTTTGTCTCAATGACTGAGCTGACTGCAGCGATGTTGTTGAGGGATTTAACTTCAGAAAGATATTGTGTAATGGTTTGAGATTTCATAGAAAATTGGTGGAGCTTGTTTCTTAGTTGAATTACTTGAGAGTGATTTGTGTTTTATAGGCATCATTCCATTTTAGACCGTATGATCTTGCAAGAATTAAGGCTGAGAATGTAGGGAAGGAGAGGGGTGGAGATGGTCGAGCAAAGGGCGATAGTGTGGTTTTGATCAATTAACTTATATTTGGAGTAGAAAAGGTTTGGCTAAAGTTTGACCTAGAACATCTTGGATAGGTTATGGAATCATTAAGAAGCCCTTTGAAGCCATTTGCGATTAAGATTATAATGATTTGGGACTTCCACGTTCGATAGTACACACCTATAAGATGTGTGTGGACAATGTGTTTGATATCTGGCATCCGAAGCTTGATGGGAGGGATAGTTGTGTTGTCCATGGTGAAAGTGGAGGCTTTTGAGTGATGGAGGAGGTCAATAGTTCCATTTTATAGGAGGAAATAGTTTTAGATGGTGAGTAAAGATATGCTATTAAGCCGGAGCTTTGATACCATGAAAGACTCAGTTTTTGTATTTTATAGTAGTCAGGATACATAGAGGCTTAAAGTCTTTTTGTAATTGCAGTATCTATTGAAATACATGGTTATATTTTGTACTAAGGACATGAGTATAAGATTAAGATATGTTTAGACGGAATAATTTGTTTTTTGAGTGCTTGAGACTATCATTGGTTGTTTGAGACAGATGGCTTGGATTAATCTACAATTGTAATGTTTGTTCAATATGCGAGGTACTCTGGAAGTTGTTTTGATTATTACAAGTCAAACTTNTTCATATAGCCATCGCAGATAACATTTGTTATCATGTCACATTTATTCTTCAAAATTTCACCCGCTTTCTGCTGACGTTTGTCTCAGAGAACAGAAATGCATAATAAGTCAAAAGTACGCAGCAGAAAATAGCTTACCAATTCTTGAAAACGTGCTTCTTCCAAAAACCAAGGGCTTTTATGCTTGTTTGGAAGCTCTGAGAGAGTCCCTGGATGCTGGTTAGTTCATTGTCTTTGTGTCTTTGAAGCTTACATTTCAGTTTCAATAATTAGTAATCATTCTGTTGATTTTCTTTGAGTAAGCTCTGCAATTTAATAACACTTGCAACATTATATGCTTTGTTGTTTCAATGCTAATCTGAAAGTGTTAAGGCTGATATTTTGGATTAATTCACTAATCAAGTCTTCCTTGATTTTATCATGAAGGTTGGCTTGCATTTTTTTTATTTGTTGTGATCCTTAATTTTTCACACATAAATATGAACCTTAAGGTATGAAACCTAGGAGATTCATTTTGTAATAAGCTTATAAAATGAGTACCGTCCCTCTAAAAAATGGCCATTAGACTGATCTTTTGGAACTCAAACATAGGAAGTANTTGATATATATTTTCTTAATTTATCTTTTATGCTGCTAATCTTTAATGGTTGTTTTTGGCACGTCAATTTTGAACAAAATGTTACATTCACCCATGGTTGACATGCTTATACAATAAAACACTCGTGTTAAAAAATGAGTGATTTTCTTGATATTGATATTGAATATTTAAATGGTATCGATCTCTTTGACACATTTTTAATGCGAGGAGAATGTTGGGAAGTGGATGACGATATTTTGAGCAAATAGGCTGAATGCCTTTTCTTTTGCTTTCATTCCGATAAATAGTAGTTTGTACAATCTATTTTAGGTACGTAATATTCAATATAATCTAAATTAAGTAACTTAATTAATACATATTCATAATCTAAATATTCAGTTAAAAGGAAAGAATCAGTGCAAATATAATATTTCTTTCTCTGCAGTATTGCGAAGAAGGAAACTCTTTATTCTGTTTGATTTATTTTATTCCTGATTGATATCCCCCTTCAAATTGATGTTGGCTGGTCAAGAAACATCAATTTGCTGACAAGAAACTGATGAAGCTGTCGAGAAAGAGCTTTAGTAAATATATCAGCCGTTTGAAGATCAGAAGTGATATGAGGAAGAGATATAACACCCTCCTCATAGGCTTCTCGAATGGAATGACAGTCAACTTCAATGTGTTTCGTGCGTTCATGAAAGACGGGATTAGCATCAATCTGGATAGCACTAGTATTATCTGCATGAAGAGTAGTAGACTCAAGCTGAGGAAAACCAAGCTCAGCCAGCACGCCATGAAGCCAAATGATTTCAGAACAAGCAGAGGACATAACGCAATATTCTGATTCAATAGATGACTTAGACACTCGATCTTGTTTCTTGCTCTTCCAAGAGATTAAAGAGTTGCCGAGAAACATGCACCATCCAGTAATAGATCGGCGTGTATCAGAACAACCAGCCCAATCGACATCACTATAGACTGTTAAGGTGATAAGAGAATTCGCAGAAAAGAACAAACCACGATGAGAAGTACCTTTTAAATATCGAATAATACGTCGAACTGCAGCTAAATGAAGATGTGCAGGTGCTTGTATAAATTGACTAACTTGTTGCACAACAAATGAAATATCAGAACGTGTAATAGTTAGATAATTGAAACTGCCAACCGGTTGTCTATATAGAGATGGTTCGGATAGAAAGTCACCATCATTCTGTTGATATTTGACATTTACTTCCAAAGGGGTATCAGTGGAGCGACCATCTTGAAGACCAGCCAAAGCAATGAGTCTTTTCGTATAGTTGTGCTGATGAAGAAAAATACCAGCGGCAAAAGAGTGAACCTCGAGTCCGAAAAAATGAGTCAATGACCCTAAATCTTTCATATGAAAAGAACCTTGAAAACGTTTCTGTAGCCGAGACATTAATTGATTATCAGATCCTGTGATGACAATATCATCAACATATATTAATAACAAAACAATTCTCTTGTCAGTCTTGCAAAGAAATAATAATGAATCATATTGACTTTGAATAAAAGAGAAGCTAAGAAGGGTATTGCAAAACTTTTCAAACCAGGCCCGTGGAGCCTATTTCAAACCGTATAAGGACCGTTTGAGCTTACAAACATCATGTGAAGGTGTAGAAAATAAGCCTGGAGGAGGAGCCATCTAGACGTTTTCTTTGAGATCCCCATGTATGAATGCATTCTTAACATCCATCTGCTTTAAGAACCAGCCTTTAGATGCATCAATAGATAAAACCAGTCAGACAATTGTCATCTTAGCCACAGGTGCAAATGTTTCGTCATAATCAATCCCGTATTCCTGTCGATTGCCAAGAGCTACCAATTTTGCCTTATATCTGTCAAGAAAGCCATCAGATCGGAGTTTAAGAGGAATAGTAGTATTAGTTAAAATACTACTATAGGACATGAAATAATATCCCTAGTGTGATTGTCTTGAAGTGCCTGAAGTTCCTCTTTCATGGCTTTGACCCAGCAAGTCTGTTTAGCAGCTTGAAAGTAAGAGGTATGAACAATAGTATTAGTTAAAATTGTAGAATACCCATATCTATCTGAAGGACGGATACGTTGGGTTGATCGTCGAATACTTATTGGAGCAATTTCTGGATCAGGGTCGGTGAGGATTGAAGGTGAAGGGGGCAGGCGTCGTGTGTAGACAATGTCTGACTTGAACCGTTTATCAACAGAAGAATTATCAATTTGTGGAAGTATAACTGTATCTGATATGGACACATGATGCTGAAAGTAATATTCATGTTCAAAGAAAATCACATTTTGAGAAATATGTCATCGACTATTAATCGAATCATAACACACAAAATCTTTATGATTAAGACTGTACCCCATAAAGGCACATCGTACTGACTGAGCTGTCAATTTATGACGTTTATGAGCTGGTAAATGAACAAAGCAAACACATCCGAACGTATGTAGCGTATGATAATTAGGGTGTTTATGAAAAACTCGATAGTAGGGAGACTCATATTTCAATTATTGAGATGGTAAACGATTAATGAGATAAACTGCAGTAGATAAAGCTTCAGTCCAAAATTTAGTTGGAACAAAAGATTCTATCAGTAGTGTGCGCACGGTATCCAATAGATGTCGATTTTTTCGTTCAGCAACTCCATTTTGCTGTGGTGTATAGTGACATGAACGTTGTGAAACAATCCATTTGTTTTGGAGAAATGCTTGAAACTCATGAGACGTGTATTCATCGCCATTGTCAGATCGTAAGGTTTTAATGCGAGCGGAGAACTGAGTTTCAACATATGCTAAAAATGTTTGGAATATAGTAAAACTTCTGTTTTGGCACGCAAAAATAAGATCCAAAGAAATCGACTGTAATCATCAATAAATGTCACAAAATATTTATATTGAGCATGTGAAATAACGGATGTAATTCCTCAAACATCCTATGAATAATGTCAAAACATTTTTTGGCAAGACTGTCTGAAATAGAAAAATGTAATGTCTTGCTTTTTCTAAGTTTACAAACAGAACAGTCAACTACTAAATTCTTATCTGTAGAACAAAAAACACCACTTTTATGTAAATGCTTCAACACCATATCATTTGGATGACCTAATCTTTTATCCCAGATGTCTACCTTATTCTCAACAACTGAAGATACTAATGAAATATTCTGAGGAACAGTAAATTGTAATGGAAACAATCTGCCCACTTTAGGCCCCTTCGCTATCAACTTCATCAACACTTGATCCTGCACAATACAATCATCACGAGAAAAATGTACTTTACAGTTATTATCTATAATTTGACCAACAGAGAGTAAGTTAGTAGATAATTTAGGAGAAACCAAAACATGTTGAAGGATGAGTTAATATCACCAACTGTCGTAATTGAAATATTATTTTCATTGCCCACTTTAGGCCAATTCGCTATCACCTTCCCTGACACCTGATCCTACACAATACAATCATCACGAGAAAAATGTACTTTACAGTTATTATCCATAATTTGACCAACAGAGAGTAAGTTAGTAGATAATTTAGGAGAAACCAAAACATGTTTGAAGGATGAGTTAAAATCTCCAACTGTCGTAATTGAAATATTATTTTCATTAGCAACCTGAACATTTTGAGTACTAGTGTATATTCGTTGGTTATGCAATAGCTCAGCAGTGTTAGTCATATGATTTGTGGCGCCTGAATCAACAAACCAAGGAGAAGTAACATAAGAAATAGTTTTACATTTCCCTTGTAGGCTGAGAGCAGAAAATGCAGAGAGAATCATCTGTTGAACCATATAAGGTGTGACAGTTGATTGATTATTGTCAGCAACAGTAGAAGTCGAGGCAAGATTGTCGGATACCGTGGCATGAAGTACTTGTGGTTTGCGATATTGGGGTCGTGTTGGGCACTCCGTAAGAGTATGTCCCTTTTGCTTGCAATAATTACATACATTTTCACAATTCTGTGTAATATGACCAAATTTCTTGCAGCTGTAGAACTGCACTGGCCCATTCCCTTTGGTCTTAGCAGCATATGCCACATTAATTATTTCTGATGATCCACCTGTTGTACTGATAGTAGCTTGTGTCGCCAATTTTTGTTCTTTGCGCAATAATTGCCAAAAAAAACATCCAAACACAGAACCAGATCTCTGTTCAGCAACCCAGCTCGAGCAGTTTTAAATTTAGGTCTCAGTTTCATTAAAAACTGATCACGACGACTTTCTTCATGAATAACTTGAAGACTAGCTAAGTTTTCCTTTGACACTTTAACATAGATAATACCAGTATATTTGCTTCATAAATTAAAAAAACAAGAATAATATTGTTCGATTGAAAGATTACCCTGACTATAATTACTCATGTCAAGTTTCAAATAGAAGTGTTTCGCAGAATTATCTTGATTATAAACGTGTTTCAAGTATTCCAACATTACTTTAGTTGTGTCAAAGGATCGTAAATTGTTTACCCTATAAGCCTCAATAGATCCCAAAATCCAGGAAACAGTTCGGGCATCCTTTGCTTCCCATTGACCAAGATCTTTTGTCTCAGTAGGAGCTGGGGAAGATCCATCAATATGGCCTCAAAGCTCCTTCCCTTTTAAGAATATTCTGAGCTAAAATTCTCATGCGTCATAATTCTTTCCCGTAAATCTAATAACTATGATTTCAGAAGACATTTTAAATATATTAATCTCGATCGAAATATCCAAGATAAATAAAATTCAAATTGATCTAAATCAACTTGTGAGGGTCGAAGATCGAAGAGCGCCGCGAAGTTTGAATCAGTTGTGATCGTGACGATCGAAAGGAGTGGATCGCGGCAGAACGAAGTGGAACGAGCAGATCGCGAACGAGCGAGCGGATCGTGGCACGAGCAGATCGCGATAAGAGCGAACGACCAGATGGAACGAGCGGATTGCGACAGATCGCGGCAGCAGCGAACGATCAGATCGTGATAGATCTTGGAGCGGACGAGCGAATCGCGGCAGAACGAAGTATCAGAAGATGCCGGACAAAGAAGATGCCGTAGAACACAGCACCAGAGGTCATCAGCTTGAAGCAGCGGCAGAACTCAAACAAAGTGGACGAAGACGCCGCAGAACTCAAAGACAGAACGAGCGATCCGGTGTGGAAGCAGTTGAAGATGCCGGCCAAAGATAATAAAAGCTAAAATTTCAAGGATTCAGGTTCTATACGATGACAATATTTTGAGCAAATAGGTTGAATGTCTTTTCCTTTTCTTTCATTCCAATAAATAGTAGTTTGTATAATTTATTTTAAGTACATAATATTCAGTATAATCTAAATTAAGTAGCTTAATTAATACATATTCATAATCTCCATATTCAGCTAAAATGAAAGAATCCGTGCAAATATAATATTTCCTTCTTTGCAGTATTGCGAAGAAGGAAACTCTTTATTCTGTCTGATTTCTTTTATTCTTGATTGATAGTGGAGGGCAGGGAGAAAGGTTACAAAATAGTAGTAATAAAATGTGAAATAAAAGCCACATGAAATATAAGAACAAACAGTCACAATAAATATATCGCAAAATATATGGACACAAACCTATCATAGGTATGACCCCTTCTCAAATCATTTACTTTGATTAGAACCTTATGCATGAGGGCTCATTTGATTGTTTGACGTGTAAGAATGTCCTTGAGAATATGATAAAAATTACTAGATCCACATTTGATCGAATGAAATCATCATTTTTACAATATTTTTTAGTCTATTGCAACCTACTGGCCTCTTAAAGAGCATATTATTATATTATAACTTGTCGTGTATTAGGTTAATATAATTGTTTAGCTTGTAACATATATCCATGCAAAATTAGAAAGTATAGAAATTATTGAAAATACCAAAATTTTTACACGAAGTAATTATTGGAGTCTTGCCCACGTCTGTGATGGCGAGCATAACATAGATGCGTGTTATCAATGGAAAGAAAGAGTTGGATACTATCTTTTTTTCGAAAATGGAAAATCGATTGAGTTATTTCAGATATCAATTGACAATATTTAGGTAATTGTGGGCATCAAAGGATAGTGCATGTCAAATAAGCATTATATGTTTGGGTGATAATAGTCATTTGATGATGATATATCATGTATAGAGAACACTAGAAGATAGTTGATGTGAATGATGATGCTCACAAAAGCCACTATTATTCTCATATTATGGGATTTTCATCAAAGCTTGCAGTAGCTTGGGTTTTACAGAGGGAGGACGAGGAGGGAGAGAGAACGGAGATATGGATGACTATGGGCCATTTGTCGTCAGTTAAAATGGTTGTTAGGGGTGGTGCCGATGTCTATAAATCTAGTTACGAAATTATGGTAAAATGGTTTTTTTTTTTTAATGCAAATTTCATAATTTTTTTTTGTCGAAAAAGAAAATAATCAAACAATAATTTTCTTACAACTATTGCATTCAAGGAGATTTGGTAAAGTTTCACCATAGAAATTTTGGGAAAACATAAAAAAAAGTTATAACCAAATAAAAGTTTGGCAATGATCTGTAGCTAAAGCTATAAAAGGTTGTCCCGATTTCTAAATGCCACAAAAAACTTATGAGAGATGAAGATGCCTTCTTGAGTTGGTGCCTTGGGAAAGAAAGTGTTAATGTGAGGTGAAAGTTATGCGTATGTTTTGAGAAAACAAGTTTTCTTTTAGTGGGATTTGGATTTATTAATAAAGAAAATTGTTGTGAAAAATCAACGACAATAAAGTGAAAAACTGGAACGAGAAAATTCACATAAGAAAAGAACACACAAATTTACATAGTTCGACAAATTGCCTACGTCCACGAAGTTGTATTAGAATTTATTGCTCGAGGATTACACTATGTCGATGACTTCGACAATTACAAGAAAGAACACACACACACACTCTCTCTTCTCCTCTCTTTCTCTAATCGAGAGCACCAACACCAAAGAAGAAGAAGCAAACAGGGAAAAACAACTCTACGACGCCCTTGTGTTCTTCGGCACTTTGGCTCACGGCAAGGGAGGAATCCCGAAAGCTGCAGTTGGCTTTTATTTTGTTGCTTCTTCGGCGTAAGGTATTAGTGGCCTGTTTTCTTCTTCTCTAGTGTTGATGCTCTCGGGTAGAGAGAGAGAGGAGAAGAGAGAGCGTGTGTGTGTTTTTTCTTGTAATCGTTGAAACCATCGACGCAGTATAATCCTCGAGCAATAAAATCTTCTGCAACTCCGTGAATGTAGTCAATTTGCCGAATCACATAAATCTGTGTGTTATTTTCCAATAAGAATTTTCGCGTTTTTTGTTTTATTGCCGTCGATTTTTCCCAACAATTGGTATCAGTGTATGTTCTTTCTTGTAATCGTCGAAGCCAACGACACACTGTAATCCTCGAGCAATAAAATCATCTGCAACTCCGTGGTCGTAGACAATTTGCCGAACCACGTAAATCTGTGTGTTCTTTTTTGGTGTGAATTTTATCGTTCCAGTTTTTCGCTTTATTGCCGTCGATTTTTCACAACAAAAACAAACTTCCTTTTAGTTTGTAGTAGTGATATTGTGAAGGAGGGAAGAATTTTTGCGAGTATAGTTTGGATGTTTGAAGAGTTGGGGGCTATAAGATTGATTTTCTAAAGGGATACCTTAAAAACAGCATCAATCAACAGGAGTCATAGAAATGTCACCAAGATTGCGAATGTTGGTTTTAAAGTGGAAATAAAGGAGAGGGCATAATATCAGGGACACTAAATTTATGTAGCTCGGCTTTAATTAGATCTACGCCACGTGAAGGAGACCGAGGTTGTCTTCGTTAACAATAAAGTTATACAAATCAATGAGCGCTCACTAAGTCCATTTTCTAAAATCTCAAGTATGCACATGCAACAAAAAGTTTCTCACCGGAAACCTTCTTCTCACATGCACTATCAAGTCGTTTAAAATCCCCCAAAATAATTAGGTACGCTCTCAGCACATATGTTCATGGACATAATAGCGATCTAACGATTTCATAAAGCTTCAAAAGAGGTACGCGGTGAGATTATACTATGTTCAAATTTGAGAGAGAAAGTTTAATATATCCCTTTTATATAAATTGGGGAGAAATTGCAAGTTGCAACCACGTGCTGTTGTGAACTTTTTTTTTCAAAGTTGAAGGTGAAGGAATTTTTTTTTAGTTCTTTGATTGTGCTATAATAGTACTATATTTGTTGCGTGCAATCGTCGCTCATTCCCCAGCGTCTCTTGGCTACAGTAGTGCTTTGTTACAAATTGCTACACTACTCTGAACCTCCCCCGCTCCCCACACTCAGCTCTCCCTCTTGGGCTCCTGTTGTTGCAGTGGATTGCTCTTGGTAGGTTTTCAAAAGTTTTTACTGATAAATCCCCAAATTAAATATTATATTATCTGATAATTCCCTTCCAAATTAGTACCGATCAAATCCTAATTCTGAGATTAACAATTGGAAGTGTCCTGAATATTTCTAAGAGAGCACTATTGGAGGAAAATGTTGGGCTGTAGAGGCTAAGCACAAAGCACCCGACGAATAAGCATATGCGCCGGGTTGTGGGCGTTTAAGCGCCCACTTGGGTGCTGCTCAAATAGAGGAGCCGATGCCTATGCGCCGGCTTTGGGCGTATATGCACTCAACTCAAGGTGGGCACGACAGATGAGGGGACGCATAAGCGTCTGTTTCACGAGAGCTTGGCGCATAGGCGCCAAGTCCGGCTGCCTATGTGCCAGGAGTTGTTGGTCTCGAGATTTTTAGTTTTAATGCCAATTTTGAGCAATGAAAAGTTATGATTTCCTATTTCTTCTTTCGGTATTCTTCGACAAGCATCTTAGTGAAAGTGAGGAGTGTCGAAGAGGTGGATTTTGGTCAATCAGTGTAATTTTTTGCTTCAAATTGGAGAGGAAAGATTCTGGAGCAAGTCCTGTAAGTTTTCTTTGTGTGTGGAGAGAAAAATTGTGAGTTCTTTATAAAATCTTCTGAATTTCATAGTGAAAATTTTTGATAGTGTGACTCTGTAATTTTCTTTCCGTTCTTGGGTTTTTCCGCGTAAATTCTTGTGTGATTTTCTGATTGCTTTGATTGTGCTTCTGTTTTAATTTTTGTTTTGGGTTTTTATCAAATTTGTGTAACCCCGTTATTCCTCAATGAGGTTTAGTTTCTACTTGATCTAAGCCCTGGTAAAGTTGGGATTATTCACAATATATATTCCTATCAACTGGTATCAGAACGATGTTCAATTCGAGTGGAAGCAATGTCCGAAGAAGCAAGGTTCAAAGTGGAGAAGTTCAGTGGGACGAACTTCGTTTTCTGTGAGATGCATGTGGAGGCTTTGTTGTATAAAAAAAATTATACTTGCCACTACAATGAATCACGAAGAGGCCTGAATTTATGCCTATGGAGGAATGAGAAGTACTGGATCAAACGACACCGGGTTTGATCAAGTTAACACTTTCCTCATTTGTCGCGTTCAATATTGTGAATGAGAAAACTATGGTAAATCTCATGGAGGCACTGACCAAGATGTATTAAAAACCTTCTGTTTTCAATAAGATTTTTCTGACGAAGAAGTTGTTCAACATAAAGATGGTGGGAGACAGTTTAGTGACATAACATCTTAATAATTTTAACATTGTGACGAGTCAGTTGTGTTATGTAAGGATCAAGTTTGATGATGAGGTTAGAGCACTTGTGATACTATCTTCATTGTCGGAAAGTTAGGATGGCTTAGTAATGACGGTGAGTAATTCTTTAGGGACTTTGAGGTTGAATTTTGATGATATCGTGGGTCTGATGCTGAATGAAGAAGTTCGCAGAAAAACATCGAGTGGTGAATCTTCAGGTTCTGCGTTGAATGTTAATAACAGGGGAAGGAATCTCAACAATAATACAGGCAAAGACATATCCAAGTCCAAGAAAGAAAAGCCCAAGTCAAGTAGAGGAGAATGTTGAAACTGCGATAAGAAATAGAATTTCAAGGACTACAAAGCTCCAAGGAAAGCTGGTGGTGGAGGACAGAAAAATAGTTTTTCTAGCATTTCTCCATGAGTGAAATCCAAAGTGACTCTCTGGTGTTATTCCTAGTCAGTACTAAATCGTGGATAGTGGATTCATGTGCCTCTTTGAATGCTTTCCCCAATAAAGTGATATTTAAAAACTACACTCAGAGCGATCTAGGGAAGGTTTATTTGGGAGATAATAAGAACTGCAGTATGATAGGAAAGGGTGATGTTGATATCAAGTTGCTAATGAAACAGCCTGGAAGCTTACTGAAGTTAGAAATGTTCCATGTTTGAAGAGATGTTTTATCTTCGTGAGCCAGCTGACAAAGCAAGGACTTGTGACTACTTTCACAAGTGATTCGTGGAAGGTGACCAAAAGGGAATTAGTGATGGCTCGGGGCAGCATTGAATACACCCTTTATCTGATCCATAAAATGGATGATTTCATTTATGTGGCTGGAACTAGAGTGGATGTAGGTCTGTGACACCATAGGCTTGGTTATATGACCGAGAAAGATATGAAGTCCATGCTTTTGAAAAAAAAAGCTTCAGGGTCTGAAATCAATTGATCTGAATTTCTGTGAAGTTGCATGTATGACAAGCATAGGAAGCTTTCTTTCTCCAAGAGCGGGTAATGGTGAAATTAAAAAAACTGGAGTTAGTGCATACTGACGTATGAGGTCCCACTCTAGTTCAGTCCATTAGTTGTTCTTGCTATTTTGTCATGTTTATTGATGATCACATGAAAAAATTTATGAGTTTATTTCTTAAAGTAGAAATTTGATGTATTTAAAGTTTAAAAAATGGAAGACTATGGTAGAAAATGAGAGACTTGAAGTTGAAGTGTCTTAGATCAGATAATAAGGGTGAGTACCGTGATCAGAAGTTCAAGAATTTTTATACGACAGAGCAGGTCAGGCATGAGTTCACTATCTTGAGGACACCGTAGCAGAATGGTATAATTGAGTGCATGAACAAAATAATCACAGAACGTGCTAGGAGCATGAGACTGCATGTTGGCTTGCTAAAACAATTTTGAGCTAAAACAGTAAAAATTGTTGTTTATCTAATCAACTGTAGTCTATCAATATCTTTGGAGGAAGGTTTACCTGAAGAAGCCTGGAGTTACAAAAAGGTATGTCTATCTCATTTAAGGGTATTCAGGTGTTCCGCATATGTGCATGTTGATGCAGGGTCCAGAAGCAAGCTTGACTCAAAATCTATCAAGTGCATCTTCATTGAATATGTCTTAAAATGAATATGCTACAAGTTCTGGGATTACCAAAATAAAAAATTTATCAGAAGCAAAGAAGTCACATTGAACAAAATGGAGAAGTACAAAGACAGGGTCAGAACTCAGGATATTTCATCAGCTACTTTAGGAGAATCCAAATATGTGGAGATAGATGATGTTAGTGATCAGGAAGATGGAGAAAGTATTGTTCAATAAAAAGGAACATTGAAAGTTCCTCAGTCACCTGTTACAGAAGTCAGAAGATCCAATAAAGTGACATGACTCGTACACAGGTATTCTCATTCTTTGTACTATTTGTTACTAATTGATAGTAGTGAACTAGAGTTCTTTGAAGAGACCACTCAAGTTGAAGATTTAAGGGAGTGGGAACTTGCATGGATGAAGAAATGCTAACTCTGAAGTTAAAACAGTCTTGGGATTTGACGGTACTATAAAATGACAAAAGAGCACTACACAATAATTGGGTCTACAGTCTGAAAGAGGAGTCAGATGGTAGCAAGCGCTATAAGACAAGATTTGTTGTGGATTATACAAAGATTGTCACCTCAGTGGTGAAGATGATTACTGTCAGAGTTGTGCTGAGTCTGATAGCAGTGAAGATCTACATCTGGAGTAGATGGATATAAAAACAACTTTCTTACATGAAGATTTGGAGGAGGAACTATATATGATGCAACCATAAGGTTATAAGGTTTCAAGCAAAGAATATTTGGTCTGTAGATTGAAGAAGAGTCTCTATGACTTGAAGCAGACTCTGAGACAGTGGTACAAGAGGTTTGATAAGTTCATGTCAGACATTGGATACATAATGTGCCAGAAAAACCACAGTTGCTTCATCAAACACTTCAGTAACTGTTATATTTTGTTTCTTTTATTTGTGGATAACATGCTAATTGCAGGGGCAGATATGGAGAAAATCTGGGACTTGAAGTAACAACTATCAAGAGAGTTCGAGAGGAAGGATTTTGGTCCAACCAAGAAGATCATTGGATGAGAATCAGCAGGGACAGGAGTCTGAAGTTGTCTCAGACATAGGTTCAACATGAGTGAGGTGAAACCAGTTAGCACTCCCTTGGGTAGTCACTTCAAATTATCTAAGGAGCTATTGCCTAACTCTGAAGAAGAGCAAGCACAGATTGAGAGAACTCCACATGCTTCAGTAGTTTGGAAGTTTGATGTATGCGATGATTTGTACCAAGTCAGATATTACATATGCAGTGGTAGTGATCAATAGACATATGGGCAATCCAGACAGGCATCATTGAGAGAAGATAAAGTGGATTCTCAGGTATTTAAGGTGAACAATAAACATGACACTTTGTTATGGAAGTGCAGAGATTAGTCTACATGGTTTTGTAGATTCAGATTTAACAGGAGATGTGGACAGTAGGAGAAGTAGAACAGGATATATCTTCACATTGAGGAAAACAGCTGTGAGTTGAGTTTCCAGGTTGCAGAAGATTGTTGCACTTTCAATTATGAGGGTCGAATATGTTGCTCTCATTGATGCTAGCAAGAAGATGATTTGACTACATAATTTCTTGGCAAAATTTGGCAAGGAGCAAGAAATTGAAAAACTCTACAGTGACAGTATGAGTGCGATTCATCTTGCCAAGAACACTGCTTTTCATGTCAGGATGAAACACACCCAGCTCAGATATCATTTCATTCGATCTCTTCTAGAAGATGGTCAATTATTTCTGGAAAAGATACATACAACTGAGAATCTTGCGGATATGTTAACAAACGTGGTGACTATTGAGAGATTGAAACTATGCTTGAATTCAGCTGAGTTTCATGAAATTTAAGACCGGGGGTAAGTCACACTACAGTACATGACTACGATATGTGACTATGAAGTCAATTCAGATGCAGGTGCAGGTATAAAGGACTGGTGCTCGGTGTTATAGTCTCCAAGTGGGAGATTGTTGGGTTGTGGAGACTAAGGACAAGGCGATGGGCGCATATGCGTCTGGTTGTGGGCGCTTAAGCACCCACTTGGGTGCTGCTTGAACAGATGAACCGATGCCTATGCGCCAAATTTGGGTGCATATGCGCCATTTTAAGTTGGGCACGACAGAGGAGGGGGTGCTTAGGCGCCAACTAAAGTGCCTGTTTCTCAAGAACTTGGTGCATAGGAGCCAAGTCTGGACGTCTATGCGCTAGGAGCGGTTGGTCTTGGAATTTCTGGTTTTAATGCCAATTTCGAGCGACAAAAAGTTATAATTTGCTATTTATTTCTTTGGAATTCTTTGATGAGCATCCTGGTGAAGGTGAGGAATATCAAAGAGGTGTATTTCGGTGATTTGACGTGATTTTTTACTTCGGATCGGAGAGGAAAGATTGTGGAGGGAGTTATGTAAGTTTTCTTTGTGTGAAGAGAAAACTTGTATGAGTTCTTTGTAAAACCTTCTAATTTTCATAGTCGAAATTTTTGGCTGCGTGGCTCCGTGATTATTTTCCCGTTCTCGGGTTTTTCCACCTAAATTCTCGTGTGTTTTTTCTGGTTGTTTTGATTGTACTTCTGTTTTAATTTTTTATTTTGTTTTTTATTGAATTGGTGTGCTCCCGTTATTTGCGGTGTGATTTAGTTTCTGATTGATTTTAAGTCCCAATAAAGTTGGGATTATTCATGATATATATTCCTATCAGAAAATTAATTTTTGCAAATTTAAAAATTAAGGGCTTATTTGGCATCATTAATTTTAGCTTTGAGAATGTTTATTGTTATCATGTGAAACTTAAAGCCGAATATTTGCATTGTTGCTTTATTATTTTGTTATATAAATCCTTCCTATGGTGATCATGAAAAGAAAAACCGCCATAATAATTACTTGGTGATTTCCGCTTTCGTGTGCATTACATCTTTAATGCAGCTGTTCTACTGACTCTCTGATCAAACATCACTTATTTTTCCATACCCTCTGAAGTCTTCCTAAAATGGCATAGTTTTATTACTTTATATTTGCTTCTGATGACCCATATTTTTTTAACCTTATGCAGTTTATGATATAAGTATCGCATACAAGCATCGTTCCCCAACATTTTTGGATAATGCCTTTGGTGTAAACCCACTTGAGGTTCATATTCATATTCGACGGTTTTTACCACATGAGATTCCAGAATCTGAAAAAGATGTTGCTTCGTGGTTGATTGAGAGGTTTAGGGTTAAAGACCAACTTCTCGGTGACTTCACTAGTTTTGGTTATTTTCCTGATGAAGGGACTGAAGGAGAACTCTCAACAATTTCATGTCTGGTAAAAGTTGCTGCCATGTTATCCTTAACATGTGTATTTATATACCTTACGTTTTTCTCAGCATTCTGGTTTAAGATATATGTTCTTATCAGCGCTGTTTATCTTTCATATATTACCCACTTTGATATTCAACCAACTCCAATTTTTGGCTGTCTAAAGTCCTTGGTCTGTAGTAAGAAAGACTAGAGTAA
This sequence comes from Phalaenopsis hybrid cultivar, assembly GCA_002079205.1. Classification (NCBI taxonomy): domain Eukaryota; kingdom Viridiplantae; phylum Streptophyta; class Magnoliopsida; order Asparagales; family Orchidaceae; genus Phalaenopsis; species Phalaenopsis hybrid cultivar. The sequence goes on along the minus strand of JXCR01139809.1, from coordinate 161,561 downwards.
CTTCCAGCTTCTTTTTTAGGTTTTTTTTTTCCTCCCGTTCATTCTTACTTTTTGCACTGGATGAAAATGTATGTTTTGCTTTAGTTTTTGTTGATGACATTTTTATAGTTTGTAACTAAGAAAATATGCACAATAAACACAGATTTGCGATTGATTGAAGCTTTGGTTTTTGTGGTAATTTTATGTTTTGCATAATTTAGTTGGGTTATGCATGTGAGATTATTTTTGCAATCCGCCGGATTCCATCATAATAAAATAATCTAATGAGGTGTGTTATTAGCATGTCACATGCCATGCACCACTTTGGAGTTTTATATGGCTTGAAACTTGAAAGCTTGTATTTATGGCTTTCTTGAAGCAACTCTTTGGTAGCAAAGAGGAGTCTGTAGAAAGCAAGTTCTTCTTATTGAAAAATTGAGCAGTTGTTTTTCTGTTTCTCTCAAATTTGTGAGAATAGAATAAGAACTATGATACAATAAAAGGGAAACAGTGGAAAAAACCAGCTGCCAAAAATAAAGTGTGGCTACGATAAGAATTCTTCAAGAAAGAATGGCCAGTGCAAGCAGGGAGTAACTTGCACCATTTAACTGTATGCAATCAGGTAAAAGGAGTGGTGGTCGTTGATATTGTAAACAAGCACACGCACAAGAAAATAGATAAAGCTTCTTACTAATATGGTGACATTCCAAATTCTATGATAAGGGAGCCTCAAGGAGAGAAATTGTCCTCCAGGAAAATACTTTAAACTCATCAAATAGAGTAGAAACACCGAAGAGTAGGACATGAGTTTCATTGCTTGTAGTTCTAAGAATACATGTGACAGTGCTGTAGATGGCCCCTAGCACAAGTATTTACATTGTTCAAGGTCATTCAGGCGCAACACACCTTAGACCAGTGAAGATCTTTTATGCTAATATGGGTGTCACCAATTGGGGAGAAAGCTTCTTTACCGTCTCGAAATAGCCTCAAGAATAAGAGAGAATCACGTAAATGCATATTTGTATATAGCAGAGCATTAAACCCTAAAAATTTCAAAGTCAAGGGTAATATTATCATAGGTGTCCTTGTTGACAAAAATAGCTTGAACAAGATATACAAATAATAACTTGAACAAGATATTATCATTAAGTAACACTTCATTTGACGAAATGCATATTTGTATAGATGAATACATATAAATGCATGATTACATTTATACTATAATTTTTATAGGTTCATTTATTCAAGCTTTTGACATCACTTTTTATTTTTATTTTTTATTTCTGTTCTGATATAAAATAAAAATTATCTTTGGTTTCTTATACAATTTTATGGTTCAGCATTGAGTCCTTTGTCTCGTTACCGATGAAGCGGTAAACCACCATTGCACCGGTGTATCGGTGCGATGAACATCGGAGTTGGCAATGACGCCAGTGACTAGTCAAGGAGAACGATGCTAAGGCTGTGGGCGAAGGAAAAAATTTGCGTACGTAAGACGTACGCAGCGCTGCGTACGTTTTCGAGGTTATACCAAGGGTATAAGGGGGTTATATCCGCGTTATAACCTCCATGCAACCTTCTGTAACTTACCTGTAACCTACAAATAAGTTCTTAATATTTGAAAACAGAAGCGAGAAACTTATTTGTAGGTTACAAGTAGGTTACACTAGGTTACATGGAGGTTACACGGGTATAACCCCTTTATACCATTGGTATAACCTTGAAAACATACGCAGCGCTGCGTACGTCGACGTACCTGCGTACGTCGACGTACGCAAATTTTTCTCGTGAGCGAATGACTTGAAAAAAAAAAAAAGTTAATTTGTTTTTAACAAACTAAAAACAAAAATATTTATTTAATATGTTTTATCCAAAATTTTAAAATTAAAAATAACAAGTGATGTCCAGGAGAGCTGGCTCAAACTCAGCTCGTTTACTAGTGAGCAGTGGAGCCGTTGCAAGCGTGGGAAACAATGGTAGGAGCTCTTTTGAGCTCATTGAATTTTGATAAATCAAAGCTGTGTGATTTCATGAGCCGCTTCTGCTTGGCGGCGAACNAACATACGCAGCGCTGCGTACGTCTTACGTACGCAAATTTTTCGCGTGAGCGAATGACTTGNAAACATACGCAGCGCTGCGTACGTCTTACGTACGCAAATTTTTCGCGTGAGCGAATGACTTGAAAAAAAAAAAACTCAATCTATTTTTAACAAACTAAAAACAAAAATATTTATTTAATATGTTTTATCCAAAATTTTAAAATTAAAAATAACAAGTGATGTCGAGGAGAACTGGCTCAAACTCAGCTCGTTTACTAGTGAGCAGAGCCCTTGCAAGCGTGGGAAACAATGGTAGGAGCTCTTTTGAGCTCATTTAATTTTGATAAATCAAAGCTGTGCGATTTCATGAGCCGCTTCTGCTTGGCGGCGAAGCGGCTTGAGAAGAAGCCTTCGAAAGAAGGCTCCTTGGCGGTGCGGAGGAAGAAGGCGTAGCCCAGCATGAAGTAGACGGAGGTTGTGAAGAAGCATATGGGCTCCATTACGTCCCACGAAAGCTCCCAGAATGTCAGCCGCATGAAGCCCGCTGTCTGGATGAGCAGGACGCCCAACCCGGCCCATAATTCTCTCTTCACCTGTGCCTCCGCTTTTTTATCAATCGCGGCCTTCACGGCCTCCATATCCTTCAGTTCTTTTGCTTGCACGTCCTCAGCCCCGCCTGGGAGGTTCTGCGGACCGATCATGCTTTCGATTGCCCGAGCAACCTGCGCGCGCGCTGAGCAAGTTATTATAAATATATGGAAAATTTACAGACATACCGAGTACCATATTAAAACTTTTTATTTGGGCCTGTCGTGATTAATAATTTGATAAAGTGAGTCGAGGAAAAATCAAGCAGTGCGGAACAAAGAAAGGGGCGTGTTCAAGGGTGGCCACCTACCTGTTCAGGGCGAAGGAAGACGACATCTGTGAGGACGATGACGGCGCCGGATTGTTCAAGCGCTCCTGCGATTTCCCGCGCACATTCTTCGGAACCGGCGGCTGAATCGCGGCAAATCTCGGCGAACTCCGAATAACCCACATAGCTGCATGGAATCCCTCTCAACTTCGCCCTCGCAGCCTCAATCCGCGACGCCATTAGCAGTTTTCTTAAATTCTCTACCGAAATCGCCATTCCGGACCTGTCCGCCTTCTCTTCCTTCACCGGCAGCGGCGGTGGGAATGAGTCAAATTGGGTTCGANTCATGCTTTCGATTGCCCGAGCAACCTGCGCGCGCGCTGAGCAAGTTATTATAAATATATGGAAAATTTACACATACCGAGTACCATATTAAAACTTTTTTTTGGGCCCGTCGTGATTAATAATTTGATAAAGTAAGTCGAGGAAAAATCAAGCAGTGCGGAACAAAGAAAGGGGCGTGTTAACGGGTGACCACCTACCTGTTCAGGGCGAAGGAAGACGACATCTGTGAGCACGATGACGGCGCCGGAATGTTCAAGCGCTCCTGCGATTTCCCGCGCACATTCTTCGGAACCGGCGGCTGCCTCGCGGCAAATCTCGGCGAACTCCGAATAACCCACGTAGCTGCATGGAATCCCTCTCAACTTCGCCCTCGCAGCCTCAATCCGCGACGCCATTAGCAGTTTTCTTAAATTCTCTACCGAAATCGCCATTCCGGACCTGTCCCCCTTCTCCTCCTTCACCGGCAGCGGCGGTGGGAATGAGTCAATTTGGGTTCGTTCCTGCATCATGGATGTTCGGATTCGCTCGATCAGATTGTCGCCGATAGGGAGAGTATTCCTAATCGATGTTGGCGGCACTGTGGCGCCTGACTGGGAGATGGATCGCTGCTGGAGTACGATCNGGTTCGATCCTGCATCATGGATGTTCGGATTCGCTCGATCAGATTGTCGCCGATAGGGAGAGTATTCCTAATTGATGTTGGCGGCACGGTGGCGCCTGACTGGGAGATGGATCGCTGCTGGAGTACGATTCGGCGTTTTGAGGAGCCGGCGCATGTGCTGCTGGGGAGGAGCTGCCGGAGATCTGGCGGAGGCGGAGGGAGGGCTGCGCGGCTGGAGGACTGCTTAATGAGATGGAGGAAGCGCCCGGAAACCATTTTGCGGAGCGCCATGATTTGTTCACTTGTGCTGGAAGAGTTTCTTGTTCAATTGGTTTTTTAGAGCCCTTCTTTCTCCTCCTCCTTCTTTTAAAGTTCCGAGAGGCAAGGAGGTTTGAGTGGGAGCTCAAATTGCTTTGGGATCGCTGTTGATAATAAGACGTAATGGGCTATTTATGGCGCCACGAACCGACTATGGGAATATGAGGCGGATTGGAGCCCGTGCGTGCGGACGTCGATCCGGACCGTAAATCACATGATTTACGGTCCTGATGTATTTCGGTGGGCCCCACCTAAAATTTTTTATTTTTTATTAAAAACCGGAAATATTCCTGACCGTAGATCACCGTGATCTACGGCCAGGATCGAACACCGCATGCAGAGATGCATGCGGTGTCCGCACGCAATAATCTCTCCAGAATTAGGGCTCCTATTCCGTTTAAATTCTTGTTGTGCCAGTTGTTAGGATTGTTTGCCAGTAAAAAGTCATTTTGAGAGCTAATCGTAGGATGTTAAGAATTTGAACGAGATTTAAATCTTATTATTTATATTTAAAATATCATTTAAATATAATTTAATATATTTTTATTTTTTTTATGTAATAATTTTAATTGATTATGTCTTTGTAGCCCTGTAGTAAATTAAATTTTTTTTTAAAATACACTTCATCAATTATAATTTAATTGTTTCGAATCAAAACAAGTCAAACACGAAAAAATAAATCTTTATTCATATTTGACTCATTTATATATCGAGTACAAAAAAAATTATTCGTGTTCGACTCTTTAACTTAAACGAATGAATCCAATATGAGCNTAAATTTTTTTTTAAAATACACTTCATCAATTATAATTTAATTGTTTCGAATCAAAACAAGTCAAACACGAATAAATAAATCTTTATTCATATTTGACTCATTTATATATCGAGTACAAAAAAATTATTCGTGTTCGACTCTTTAACTTAAACGAATGAATCCAATATGAGTNTGGAGGAAGCGCCCGGAAACCATTTTGCGGAGCGCCATGATTTGTTCACTTGTGCTGGAAGAGTTTCTTGTTAAATTGGTTTTTTGGAGTCCTCCTTTCTCCTCCTCCTCTCCTCCTCCTTTTAAAGTTCCGAGAGGCAAGGAGGTTTGAGTGGGAGCTCAAATTGCTTTGGGATCGCTGTTGAGTAGGAGCTCAAATCGCTGTTGCTTTGGGATCGCTATTTATGGCGCCACGAACCGACTCTGGGAATATGAGGCGGATTGGAGCCCGTGCGATGCTTCTCAGAATTAGGGCTCCTGTTCCGTTTAAATTCTTGTTGTGCAAGGTGTTGTGTTGTTTGCTAATAAGGAGTCATTTTGGCAGCTTTAATTATGTAGTTGTAGGATGTTAAGAATTTATGAGAGATTTAAATTTTATTATTTATATTTAAAATATCATTTAAATATAATTTAATATATTTTTATTTTTTTATTTAACAATTTTAATTGATTATGTCTTTGTAGCCCTGTAGTTAATTAATTTTTTTAAAAGTACACTTCATCAATTATAATTTAATTATTTCGAATCAAAACAATTCGAATATGAACAAATAAATCTTTATTCATGTTTGACTCGTTTATATATCGAGTACAAAAAAATTGTTCGTGTTCGGCTCGTTAACTTAACGAATGAATTCAACATGAGCTTCTTAACAAGCAGAACACGAACTGCTCGTGAAGAATAATCTGTTTTGACAACCCTACTCAGAATTGTGACACAATGTATGTGTGAGAGAAATATATTCTATTTTTCATCTCAATGATTGTAAAAAAATTCTATTAACGTACATAAAAAATATGTGAGCGTGAATCTTAAAGAAATCTGACGACTAACAAATGTGATGATGTGGCGCTATGAGGCCCATTGGGAATAATCCAAAAACTCATGTCTAGTCGGTCAACATCTACAGGTAGGGAGGAATACAATTTCAAGATTAACATATTTTGACCACCCTCCTAAAGTTCATCGGTACAAGACTCACATAGAAAAGATTAACAACATTTCTCCAACTAGACCATGATATAAACAATTACCTCGAGATTCCAGCGTATTGCCACCCAACCCATTAATGTCTGGCAGAAACCGTCAAGGGCTCCTTGATCTATCTGATCGGAAGTCATGTTAAGCTCTTTACCCCATCCAGTTGGAAGCCATTCAGACTTCTGACCCCATCTAGTCGGGCACCATTTCAAGCTCCTGCATAAAAGGCTCCCAACCCTATATTTATGTGTTGAACTAAGTATCTCCGCCGTATCTATTTATTCTAGGGTTACAAAATGTAATTGCACACCCTCCATTCCTACAAATAGGCGGTTCATTTCATGGATAAATGTTGCACGATTTTACTGTTCATTGTCAAGCTCTCTGGTCTCTTTCTCTTTCTCGTGCTCTATTTTTCTTAGTCGTGTCTCTCAGACAGTTTTGCATTCAACATTCTAAAATGTGTGGTAAGCATAGAGTTATGTCGTCGACCACATAAGGAGCAAAACGATCACAAAGAGAAGAAAGTTGTCAAAGAGAAATAGCCAATGCAAAACATACGAGAGAAGACATGGAAGAACATAGGAAACAAGAAATGCAGGAGTTAAGGCTCAGATAATGGATTAGGTGTCAGACCATACATGGAGGTCCCGAGAGTCATCGTAGCCATAGCAGGAGATCGGCCCCCCCCAGGGGTGGAAACCTCCTCAGAAGGTGGCACCGACGCACAAAGGTAGAAAATTGAACAACAGTCCCAAGAGCGCCGAAGCCTCACAATACCAAGACAACGCTGGATCAACACTAGTGGAGATGCAACGATTCGAGTGCACTGAGGCACCACATCAACCGTAGAATCCATTCTCTCTCCACATCTTAGGAGAGGAACCCCAGATAGCCAGAGATGAAGTGATGATAAAATACCTTAGCAAAGCGAAAACAGAGATTTGAAAATCAACGCAGTTTTAGATCGAGCACATCGACAAAGATGAAAATCAAGTGGCTGACTTGCCATCCAAATGCGTTCGTTGGAGGAAACGTACTGCAAATACTCAATCAGTCGGTCATCGAAGAGCTTGAGGCTATAGTAGTGGAAGTTGAAGAAGCCAAAAGATGGGTAGACCCTTACATCAAGTAACTTGGAAACGTGGGAAATTTGGCAGGAGGCCACACATCCCATGAGATTTAAATTCAAAGCCGCATAGTATTTGTTGATAGAAGGAACGCTCTTCTGAAAGTCAATAGCATCATTGTACCTGAGGTTCATAAAGGAAAGCGAGACAGAAGATTATCTAGGAAATTCATTATGGGGAGTGCGAGACTCACTCCGGAGGAAAGACATTAGCACACCGGTCCAGCGACAGAGACATTTCTAGCCGACGTTGTTAAACGACACTGAAATATTTTCCAGGAGGTGCGAACAATGCCAAAAATATGCCCCATTGCAATATCAGCCGGCTCATAAGCTTCATTCAATCACCAACCCATAAAATTTCGTTGTTGGGGTTGGACATCCTAGGGTCAACTCCCACCTCCAAAGGGCAACATCGTTTCCTATTAGTGCCGGTAGATTATTTCTTGAACTCGATCAAAGCCAAGAGCTTGCCTGAATCTCTGCAGTTGTCGTCCATAACTTCGTATGAACTGACTTGATTTGTTGTTATGGCTTACTGTTGATTATCATCACAGATAACGGAGCACAATTCACGGATAGGAAGGCTCAAGTTTTTTCCTAAATCCAATGGATAAGTCTCAAATTCGCCTTTGTTTGGACTAACAACCAGATCGAAGCAGTTAATGTGATTATTCTCAATCTGTTGAGAAAGAAAGTTGAAGGAGCAAAGGGAAGTTGGACGGATATTCTCTCTGTGTTTTGTGGGCCGTTCGAACATCCCCGCCCACCGCAACCGGTCAAACGCCATTCATGCTCTCACACGGAATGAAGGTCATGTTACCGGTAGAATATAATAATCACAATCAGAGGGAGCTTGCTGCTACAACATTAAATGGGGACAATTTATCTGAATGGTTGGAAGCAAACAATAAGGGAGCAGAGCTCTTGTTGGATCTTGCAGAATAAGTTCGAGTAAAGTCAGCACTGTGGCAGGAAGAAGTCAAGATGAGAGCCACCCAATATTACAACCGGTAGGTCTGGGAGAAAACTTTTTCTCCCGGAGACCTAGTGCTGAAGACAGTTGACTCTGCAGCACAAGAACGAACAATCAGAAAGCTAGACCAATGATGGAGTGGCACCTACATCATGGAATGCTATGCAGAACCCAGAGCATACAAGCTAAGGACACATGCAGGAGATGAGGTCTCTCAAACTTAGAGCGGGGTTGACCTCAAAAAATTATTTTCATAAAACAACAATCTTAAATGAAAAAAAATATATTTTGTTTTCCCATCTTTTACGATTATGAATTCTCTATGTTATTTTATCAAAAGTCCAAAAATTGTGAAGTTATAAAAATGCTTGAGGAACTGGAGAAATTAGGAGATGACATCTAGCAGACACTCTGAGAACTTGAGAACCGCTAGTTGCAGTGCCGAGATCGTGTGACTGAGCATAAATCGAAGAAAGGCAGGCCGCAACGCCAAGATTGTCCGATCTTACCTAAGTTTTAAGATTGCTGCCATAACATCAAGATCGTCCAATTAAGCATAAAATCGGCGAAAGGCAGACCACGACGCAAAGATTGCCTGACCTTGCCCAAAATTGAAGTTCGTCAGCTATGACGCCAAGATCGTTCGGCTGAGCATGAATTCAAAGAATGGCAGTCCATCACGCCAAGACTGTTCGACCTTGCCCAAAATTGAAGACTACTAGCCGCAACGCCACGATCACCAGACTGAGTAAAAAATCGAAGATTGGCAGGCCGCAACGTCATGATTGCCCAACCTTGCCCAAAATTAACGAATGATAGTCGTGGCGCCAAGATCGTCTGGCTGAACATAAGAGTGGCTGAACCGTGCCCATTTTTCGAAGTGTCCTTATTATCGTCAATGACATAAGTCCATCCATCTTGAAAAACGCTATCTGATATTCATGTTATGGTCTTTTCATCAAAACACCATTGATGTGAATCATATAAAAGAAAATTTGTGTTAAGAGAGCAAGGAGCTCTCTCATATTTTCTCGAGATTTTCTTGGATTTTTAAGGATCTGTCTCTCTAATAAACTTCTTAGCTCAAAAAATAACTGACGAGCCTAATATTCTGGCTCACCGAAGGCTCGAGTTCAATAAATAATCTCTAAAACCTCTCTCAGGTCTTACATCAATATCTCTCTTCAACATTTATTTCTACAAAAAATAAAATTTTTATTGGATTATATATACTCATGAATGATATGAGATCTTATGTCCTAAAAAGATTCAACAAATTAACTTTGCAAGCAAGTAACAGCAATAATTAAGAGGTACATGATGGAGCCTTTAAGCAGTTAAGCAAATATTTTATTGGGTGTTTGAAAACTTTAAAGCAAGACTAGTAAAAATGGACAGTTAAAGCAGCTTTGCTCTAATCAAAACTTAAAATAAAGCTTTAACTGCCAATTGACAAATCATTAGGACATATTGCTCGGTCAAGTTCAATATGTAATTTAAAACCATTTACGTGCTTTATTTGGTTACTTAAATTCGTCTTATTATCATGAAATACTAGAAACGCTAAAATAAGAGCTGCTGACGTCACATTTTTCGTGTAATGACTCAACGCGCCAACAACTATAATACGTTAGATAATAGTAGCGCCATGGTTTACTTTTACGTGTAATATGGAATTTAAGTACGTACCCCTGAATTGTTATGTATTTCCATATCAAACACCTAAACGTTAATTTCTACAAACGGGCCCCCTTATTTATGCATGAAAAGATTTAATTTGATTTTAAAAATTAAAATGATGGTATTGTTGATGTGGTTTGAGATATTTCAACAGTACTGTTGTATGTTGGACGATTTATTGCGGTAAAAAGATAATTTGACGTCTCCTTTATATTATACAAAAATCCAACACACACACATAAATAATAGAAAAGTACTAGGAGAAGCCACAAAAATTTTTGTATGTGAAAGAAAAATCTTCCAAAGGAAAACAACGCAGAGTCTTATCTTAGTCAAAATAATCCACTAAATGAATGTAATTACATGGGTCTACACTTTCCTGAATTTGAGAAGATGAAATTATAATGTTCATAATGACATCTATACAATGGTCATCAAGTTATAAAAGTTTTGATTGAGCTACAACAATAATAGTTGTTGGTTTTTAGCAATAAAGACTGTTGTTGACTACAATAGTGTCAGTTGAACACAGAGGCTTTAGTTGGAGACTTCAATAATATCCATTGGTTGTAGATGGCATAGCTGAAAGCTATAGTAGTAGTTGGCCACATAGTCGTAATTGGTCACATATGTTGTAGCTAGTAGTTGAAGTAGTATCAGTTGATTACAAAACCCATGCTGAGAAGATGTAAACTAACCACATAAATCTTACTTTGTAGTTGTAACATTAATTGGCCGTTGATGTCAGGGTGGGAAACTACAGTAGTAACTGACCATATAGACTGTAGTTGGTAGTAGTAAGAGCATCAGTTTATCACAGAGGTTATAATGGGAAACTGTAATTACAATAGTTAGTCACGTAGGCCGCAGTTGTATTTAGAATATAAATCATTATTATTATTTTTTGACTTCAACCTCAATGTGTCAAATTCAAAACTAATACTCTGTTCAAAATTCTCTATAATATGAATCATATTCCACTTTGTTAGGTGTTAAGTACGCTCGATTCCTGTGTTTCAAACTTGGGCATCACACTTACTCTTAAAAATATAAGTTTGAAGCTAAGATCTTGCTTACACGAAGTACTCAACGCCGTTCAGGAACTCCTCAATTAGTTATTTTTTCTTACTCGAATGTAGTCTATTATACATCCAAGGCTATAAGATGGTAATATCCGTAGGTAACTGTTAAATATATGGAGCATGTGACTTAGCTATCTCATTTACCGTGTCTCACCTACCTCTCTCCCACCTTTCTCTCTCCCGTTTTCTTTAAATAGCTTCTTTTGACCTGTCATAAGAGCTAAGCCAAGTCCTCTTGAGAGCTAAGAGAGAGAAAATAAGAGAGAAATAGAAAGAAAGGTTTTTCTTGTAAACGTCGTGGTACTCGACGGTGTAATTTCTCGAAGTACTAAAATTCTCTGCTGCTCTGTGGACGTAGGAAAATTACCTGAACCTCGTGAATCTGTGTGCTATTTTCTGGTTTATAATTTTTCGATCTAACTTTTTCACTTTATTGCCACTGCTTTTCACAACAATTGACATCAGCGCCCCGGTTCAGATCTGAGGAAAAACGATGGCTGGAGACGAAGTGAAGGTTTCGAGGATCGAGAAGTTCAATGACACAGATTTTGGTTACTGGAGGATGCCTCTATGATAAGAAACTTAATCTTCCGTTACCAGGAAAATGACTAGAGAAGATGGATGAGGCTTATTAAAATCTGTTGGATTGACAAATTCTGGAGGTTATTCGATTGACCCTCTCGAGATCAGTTGCACACAACATTATCAAAGAGAGGACCACTGCGAATCTCATGGTGGCTTTGTCAGGTATGTATGAAAAGTCATTGACAAATAATAATGTGCATCTGATGAAAAAATTATTTAATTTGAAGATGACGGAGGTTACGTCCATTGTACAACATCTGAGTGACTTTAATATTATCACAAATCAATTGTCGTCTGTCGAAATGAAATTTGAAGATGAGATAAGGGCGTTGATATTATTGGCTGCATTGTCAAATAGCTGGGAAGCTATTAGGATGACAATTAGCAACTCCGCAGGTAAAACTAAACTTAAATATGATGATATTCGTAATTTGATTTTGGCTGAGAAGGTGCACAGGAAAGATTTTGGCGAGATCTCAGGTTTGAGTTCGACACTGATTGCTGATTCCAAAGGGAGATCACATGACAAGAACTCAAACAGAGGAAGATCAAAATCAAAACTTGATTAATAGGCAACCTGCTGGAATTGCGGCACGGCTGGCCACATAAAAAAGAAATGCAGGAATCCTAAGAAGAAGGAGAATAATAACACAAATATGGTAATTGAAGAAATATAGGATGCACTAGTGTTGATAGTTCATAGTTCTGTTGATGACTGGATACTGAATTGAGAGGCTTACTTCAATACATTTTCCCAGTGAGAGTTAATGCAAAATTATGTTGCAGGTGACTTTGAGAAGATATGTTTGGTTGATGGAACATCTCTAAATGTGGTTGGGATTGGAGACGTTGATATTGTACTCCCTAACAAGAGCAAATGAACTTTGCAAAAGGTCAGACATGTTCCTGAGTTGAAGAAAAACCTCATTTATGTTGAGCAGCTCAATAAGGGTGGTCATTCAGTAGTGTTCTCAAATAACACCCGAAAGGTTACCAAAAGAACATTAGTACTGACTCGGGGTAAGAAAACTGACACACTATATATAACTACAAGTTTACTCAACACTATTGCTACTACTGTTGCAGAGAGCATAACATATCTGTGACATTGCAAACTTGGTCACATGAGCCACAGCTATAAAGAAATTTTGCAAGATGATAATTCGAGCAAGTGGGAGCTAACCAAGAAGGGAGAGACTGAATCCCTGCCAGGGAATTAGAATTGGGAGCTGGCAGAACTTCTACCAGGAAAGAAGACATTGCATAACAAGTGGGTGTACCGGGTGAAGACTTCTCTTGATGACAGTAAGAGGTACATGGCTGTACTTGTTGAAAAGGGCTTTCGGCTGAAGCATGATATTGCCCATGTAGTGAGAGTTGTAAGTACATTCATGAGTAACCAAAAAAAAAACTTGGAGGTAAAATGCTACGTTGACACTGATATGTCAACTAAGGGTGTTACTCTTGAAAAACTAAAGTTATGCTCGACTTCAGCTGGTATTACAGCGTGAAGATAGAAGCCATGAGTTGCAGAGGTAGATGAAAATGGAGGAAAGTGGAGGATATCATGTTTGAAGAAAAATGTCGGTACAACCAGCAGATGATGCATCCTTTAGGTGGTGCAGTTAGTGTCTCAGTCTCTAAGTGGGAGAATTGTTAAATATATGGAGTCTGTGACTTACCTACATCACCTACTGCATCTCACCTATCTCTCTTCTGTTTTCATTAAATAGTCTCTTTTGACCTGTCATAAGAGCTAAGCCAAGTCCTCTTGAAAGCTAAGAGAGAGAAAGGAAGAGAGAAAGAGAAAGGAAGTTTTTTCTTGTAAACGTCGAGGCGCTCAACGATGTAATTTCTCGAAGTACTAAAATCCTCTACAGCTTCGCGGACGTAGACAAATTAACCAAACCACATAAATCTGTAAGATATTTTCTGGTTTGTAATTTTTCAATCCGATTTTTTCACTTTATTGCCGTTATTTTTCATAACAGTAACCTAAATATTTGATAAAAGAATTTTTTAAGAGTAGTTAACATTGAATGCAATTGTTGCTTAGAACTACTAAATTAACTTGCATGTTAATTGAAAATGAAGAAACCTAAACCTCATATAAATGTAATATTGCAAATGTACTAAACACAAAAAAAATTGATCAATTTGTATCATGAACGAAATGACAGCAGCTTACATACCACTGAATTCTTATAAGATTTTAATTGAAAAGTTTGAACTCAACCTGATAACTAAGCGACTGGCATGTCACACAATTCACAGTTATTTATATATCTAACTGTAACTTTAATGTTTAAATCTAAATAGGGTTGTAAACGATCAAATTTCAATCTATGCTTGGGCTGGCATAAAATCAATTGGCTAGAACATAAACGGGCTATCTCAAATTGAGCATTTTAAATCTGCTTCAACTCCAAAATCACAACTCAATAGCTCAGTTGCTTACAAACATAACACACAATTCATATTTATTTAAATATCTAGTCCCAAGTGGTATATCTAAATCTAAATGTGGCTATAAATGATCAAATTTCAATCTATGCATAAGTCGACCTGATATTAATCAGCTAGAACGGAAACAAGCTATCTCAATTTGAGATATTTAAATCTGTCCGAGTTATTACAATTGTTGCACACATATCGCCCCACATATGATATGAAAGATTTGTCTAGTACAAAGGTAAAAGTAATTGAAAATTTAGGTGTTAAATATGAAAACACCAAAAGTTGAGTGATATGCATATAAAATTATTCTAAACCTAACCCTCGCGATAACTATGAGATACATAATCAAAATCATAGAAAAGGAAATCACATTTTCAAAATGTATTAAAACACTAAATTCTTAAAAACATGAAATGTAAGGATTAAAATAAAAAAAAGAATAGGAATAGTGGAAATTGAGATTATCTTTGATTTGGGTGCTGACATATGAAAAATAGTCGAGTTTTTGCGAGAAAAAAATGAAGATATGAGGGTTTTAGGTTGTGGAACCGGCAGCCCTTTAGTTTTAAATAAATTTGAAAATGGCGGCCTTCCCCATTTCATTTTTAATTTATCAGTCTATCGGCTTTAATTTCTGACTGTTTCCATCGACAATGTTATCTGAGGAAAATTGATTGACCGTCATTTCTGTCGGTTTTTAGCAGGTATTTCTTGTAGTTAAAACACACATTTAGTGTAATAAAAATATATTAAAACATAAGATTTAACACATTTCAGTCCTAATTTTCATGCACGTAACCTGCATAACGCCTTGCCAACCATTTCTGAGTCCATGCAAATATGCCTGATCCTAGACGAGAAGGCTTGACTTTCGGTGAATATTTATATTGACCAGTTTGGTGAGTTCACTATGGCTTTATGTGTTCGACATTTTTTAGATCTCTTCCAATTACTGTCGTAAGCAATGATTGACGGTGTCTGGTGGTCGATAATAAAGATGTTGACAGTGGTTGGCGGCTACAGAGCCCGAATATTATCACGGGTCTTCAGTATGACGATAAGCAGTTACTATCAACAATGATCAATGATGACTGTTTCGAATATGGAAACCACTCTACTGCTCAAATTAACATTTTCTCATCTTTGACAACAAATTGAATTTGATACTCGAAATTAATTGCTAAATTAATTATTTATAAATCCTTCTATGATTAGCTGCATAAGAGAAAATAAAATAATTAATGAGCTTCATTAATTATTTGATTAATTCCTTAATGGGTCTAATAGCATGATGAAATTAATAAATAGGCAAACTGACTCCTCTTGTTATCTCTCTCGGGATTTGGTTTCCCTCTGGCAGTTCCTCTTCTTGATGGTAGCTCTTGGGTAAAGAGAGAGGGAAGAAGAGGAGAGAATAGAGAGGAGAGGAAAGAAAAAGGTAGAGAGAGGAATATATATTTTCTTGTAATTGTTGAGGTGATCGACGGGTGTAATCCTCAAACTAATAAAATTCTCTGCAACTCCGTGGACATAGTCAATTTGCTGAACCACATAATTTTGTGTGTTTCTGCTGTCTTTTCTGTTTTGTGAATTTTTCTAAATTCAATTTTTCTATTTATTGCCGTCGTTTTTTCACAACTGATATCAGAGATAAGGTTCAGATTTGAGTGAAAGAGATGACCAGAGATGATGTGATGACATTGAAGATCGAGAAGTTTAATGACACAGCTTTTGGTTACTGGAGGATGTAGTTAGAGTATTACCTCTATGGGAAGAAAATACATCTTCTATTTTTTGGAAAGCGACCAGAAAAGATGGATTCCCTGCTAAGGAATCAGACTTAAGAGCTGACAGAACTTTCACCAGGGAAAAAGACATTGGACAACAAGTGTGTGTACCGGGTGAAGACTGCGTTTGATGACACTAAGAGGTACACGACTAAACTTGTTGAAAATGACGTTTAGCAAAAGCAGGATATTGCCTATGTAGTAGGAGTTTCATGAGTAACCCATAAAAGAGCTTAGAGGTATAGAGCTATGTTGAGTATGAAATGTCGATTAAGGGTGTTACTCTTGAGAAACTAAAGTTCAGCTCGACTTCAGCTAGTTTTCTGGCATGAAGACCGAGCCCTTGAGTTGCAGAGGTGGAGGATATTACGTTTGAAGAAAAGAGCAACACAACTAATGGATGATGCAGTCAGTGCACCCGTCTCAAAGTGGGAGAATTATTGCGAATATGGAAACCAGTTCACTGCTCAAATTGACATTTTATCATGTTTTGCAACAAATTAGATTTAATACTCAAAATTAATTTTTAAATTAATTGTTCTTAATTTCTTCTACAATTTGCTGCAAAAAAGAAAAAAAAAATTAATGGTCTTCTTTAATTATTTGACTGATTCCTTAATGGGCCTAATGACATGATGAAATTAATAAATAAGCATGCGAGCTCCCCTTGTTATCCTTCTTCGGCATTGGTAGCTTTGTGATTCTTCTTTTGGCGTGCTTTGACCTGAAGCTCTCGGGTAGAGAGAGAGAAGGAGAGGAGATAGAAGAGAGAGGAGAGGAAAGAAAGGTAGAGAGAGAAAGAGATCTTTTCTTATAATCGTCGAGGTGAACGACGGGTGTAATCCTCAAGCTAATAAAATCCTCTGCAACTTCGTGGATGTAAGAAATCTGTCAAACCACATAAATCTGTGGGTTTCCAATGTGTTTTCTGTTTTGTGAATTTTTCTCAATCCGCATTTTTTATTTATTATCATTGTTTTTTCATAACAACTAGTATCAGAGCTAAAGTTCAGATCTGAGGGAAAGTGATGACCAGAGATGATGTGATGACATCAAGGATCTAGAAGCTTAATGATACAGATTTTGATTACTGGAGGATGCAGTTAGAGGACTACCTCTATGGGAAGAAACTTTATCTTCTGTTAATGGGAAAGCTGCCGAAAAAGATGGATTCCCTGGTAGAGAATCAGACTTGGGAGCTGACATAACTTCCATCAGGGAAGAAGACATTGCAAAACAAGTGTGTGTATTGTGCTTGATAGCAGTAAGAGATATAAAGCTAGATTTGTTGAAAAGAGCTTTTAGCAGAGGCGGGATATTGCCCATGCAGTGAGAGTTGTAAGCAGAAACATGAGTAACCCAGGAAAGAGCATGGAGGTACAGAGCTAATGTTGATGATGATATGACGACTAAAAGTGTTACTCTTGAGAAACTGAAGTTCTGCTCGACTTCAGCTGATTTTCTGGTATGAAGGCCGGGGCTTTGAGTTGTAGAGGTGGAGGATATCACGTTTGAAGAAAAGGACAACACGGTTAGTGGATGATGCAGTCAGTGTACTAGCCTACAACGAAAGCTGAGTACATGACAGTAGCTGAAGCTGCAAAAAAGTCTTATGGCTTGCTGAGCTAGTAAAGGAACTTGGTGTTGAGCAAGATAAAGTTCAGTTGCATTGTGAAAGTCAGAGTGTCATTTATCTAGCCAAGAACCAGGTGTATCATGCGAGAACAAAGCACATTGATGTCAGGTATCAAAAGATTAGAGAATTGATTGCTTATGGTGATATTTTATTGCAAAAGGTTCATACTGATGAAAATGCAGCTGATATGTTGACCAAGCACGTTACTATTAACAAGTTCTTGCATTGCTTGGACTTATTGAATGTTTGCAGTTGCTAGACAACATGGTAGTCCAACCCACTTCAGTGTGCAATAAACTTCATGATGTATTTCTCTTAAGGAGTTGGATATTTGCCAAAGTTGAGATTTATTTGGTATGACTCATATACTATATGAGGGACAGATGTTGGAGCGGAACGAAGCAAGCTAGCAAAGCGGAGCGGAAGAATCTGTCCAATCGGGGGAGTTTTGTTATGTGGGTTGGGAGTGCGGGGGCAATGCCCTGCGGTACGTTACAGGGGTAATTCTGTAATTACATATTGTACTCCACGGTTATATATATGTATGTTTGTAACCCTAGGGCTTATTCTGTATTATGTACTCTTTTTTTGGAATTGTAAGAAAGTGACCGCTCTGCTCCCGAGGACGCAGACATCTTTGCTGAACCTCGTTAAATCTCCATGTTTTCTTCTGGATCTGTGTCGATTCCTGTTTTTCTTTGCCCTAAAAATCTCAACAATGACCAACGAACGGTAGTCGATAATGGTTGACAACTATAGATACCAGAAGTTTTTTTTAGGTCTTCAATATGATGTTATACTTTATTACCATATTTAGGATACAATATTAGCAAGCAAAGATTGTCGTCGATGGCGAGCAAGGGCGGCATATGGTGGCTGATGTTGGTCTGTGGTTATGGAGACCAGAAGGTATTGCTTGGTCTTCAGTCTTAAATAGGCTCTGAATTCCTTCTCTTCTCCTCTTCCTCTTAAGTGAAGAGAATGGATCTATTTATAGACTCTAAGGAAAGAACATTTTTTATTCTTTGGTGAAAAAGTTTCCCAACCACTTGATCAAACGACTCATATTGATCCCACTTGATTATATGATATTTTTTAACGATTTGAGGGCATTAATGACCTTATAATTAAACGAGCTTAGGCTTGTCAAATTCCTCTAATCGAGAAGTTAGATTTTAATATAAATAAGTTAAATTTGAAGTTCATTTGAACAGATTCGTCTTGTCGATACGGTCAGTTTGATTATAAACTTGGTGAAATTAGAGCCCTGGATAATCTTGAATTAGAATAGGGAACGTTTATTACTTAAAATTACGATTTGAGCTGGATGATAATAATTTCTTGATAATGCATCAACCATGACTTTAATGTGTGAGGGGCTTACCCTTGCAAATTCTTGTTGATATGTTATTCTTTCAGAATATTTAGATGTGCACGTTGGAATCATAATAAGTTTGAACAATTTGACAACTTAGGAGCCACTCTAATCTCAGGCACTATTTCGAGAATTTCATTGAGTTTCCCCTCGGCAGTGAATTCTCTAAATATTAATGCCAATTTCTAAGGTACTCACCAATATCTTGGATTCTTTCATAAGATCCTCTCTCGGCTTTTATCATAACACACAAATGCCAAAATATGAAGGTCAATAACAATGTATTATTGAATTTCAGGCATTATCTGCTCAATTATAACGTGCTAATTAACCATAAGCATTGCACGCGCATGCAATTCTTAAATTTTTAAGCCTTGGTTCTGTTAATTTCCACGTGGGACAAAATGCTGATGATTTAATCGTACATTATTCATATATCTACTACTAATAAAATATCCATTACATATCTTTTGATTTTTATCATTGCTTCCATGTTTGGTTATAAACAGCTTGGCAGATTCATTTTGAAGGAAATAATTAGTTAATGTTTCCCATTATAATAGTTCCTTGAACATATGTATTCCCTTTCAGAAAAAAAAAAAGGTTATTATGAATGATTTCTCTTTGCTTATGTTACTATTTGCATGTTATTATCTAATTTATTATATATAGAAGAAGAGTTAATACACTAATCTTATTTGTGGCAGCTGATGTTTTTCNATCTAACCCCAATTGGTATATCTAAATCTAAATGTGGCTATAAATGATCAAATTTAAATCTATGCATAAGTCAACCTGATATTAATCAGGTAGAACGGAAATAAGCTACCTCAATTTGGTGATACGTGAAAATATTACATCAGTACTACGCACCTAGAGTAACATGCGTAGCCAATAAAATAATGCCACGACACCCTGCGCGACAGAGAAAAAAAAAACGGCGCAGTAACACGGGGAATATTCCCTTTCGTGTTATTCATGTTATTGTGTATTATTCATGTGTTATTGTGTTTTAGGAATATTCTTGGTGTTACAATAACACATCAATAACACATCAATAACACATGAATAACACACAATAACATATGAATAACACGGGTAAGAATATTCCCTGTGTTATTGCGCCGTTTTTTTCTCTGTCGGGAATATTCCCCGTGTTATTCAAGTGTTATTGTGTGTTATTCATGCGTTATTGTATCATGAGAATATTCTTAGTGTTATAATAACACAATAACACATCAATAACACATGAATTAACACGCAATAACACATGAATAACACGGAGAGGAATATTCCCCGTGTTACTGCGCCGTTTTTTTCACATATCGANGGCTACGCACGATATTTCTAAGTGCGTAGTACTGATGTAATATTTTTTCCTCAATTTGAGATATTTAAATCTGTTTGAGTTATCACAATTGTTGCACACATACCACCCCACATATGATATGAAAGATTTGGCTAATATAAAGGTAAAAGTAATTGAATATTTTGGTGTTAAATATGAAAACCCCAAAAGTTGAGTGATATGCATATAAAATTATTCTAAACCTAAACCCTCGCCATAACTATGAGANATTTAAATCTGTTTGAGTTATCACAATTGTTGCACACATACCACCCCACATATGATATGAAAGATTTGGCTAGTATAAAGGTAAAAGTAATTGAATATTTTGGTGTTAAATATGAAAACCCCAAAAACTGAGTGATATGCATATAAAATTATTCTAAACCTAAACCCTCGCCATAACTATGAGTTACATTATCAAAATCATAGAAAAGGAAATCACATTTTCAAAATTTATTAAAACACTAAAATCTTAAAAACATGAAATGTAAGGATTAAAATAAAAAAGAATAGGAATAGTGGAAATTGAGATTATCTTTGATTTGCGTGCTGACAAATGAAAATAGTCGAGTTTTTGGGAGAAAAGAATGAAGATACGAGGGTTTTAGGTTGTGGAACCGACAGCCCTTTAGTTTTAAATAAATTTGAAAATGGCGGCCTTCCCCATTTCATTTTTAATTTATTAGCCTATCTATCGGTTTTAATTTCTGCTTGTTTCCATCGACAATGTTATCTGAGGAAAATTGACAGCCATTTGACCGTCATTTCTGTCGGGTTTTAGCAGGTATTTCTTGTAGTTAAAACACACATTTAGTGTAATAAAATATATATTAAAACATAAGATTTAACACATTTCAGTCCTAATTTTCATGCACGTAACCTGCATAACGCCTTGCCAACCATTTTTGAGTCCATGCAAATATGCCTGATCCTAGATGAGAAGGCTTGACTTTCGGTGAATATTTATATTGACTAGTTGGTTCATCATAAGTTTGGTGAGTTCACTATGGCTTTAATGTGTTCGGCATTTTTTAGATCTCTTCCAATTATTGTTGTAAGCAATGATTGTAGGTGTCTGGTGGTCGATAATAAAGATGTTGACAGTGGTTGGCGGCTACAGAGCCCGGATATTATCATCGAGTCTGTAGTACGGCGATAAACAGTTACTATCAACAATGGTCAATGATGACTATTGCGAATATAGAAACCAGTCCACTGCTCAAATTGACATTTTCTCATGTTTGACAACAAATTGAATTTAATACTCGAAATTATTTGTTAAATTAATTGTTCTTAATTCCTTCTATGATTAGCTGCAGATGAGAAAATAAAACTATTAATTAGCTTCATTAATTATTTGATTAATTCTTTAATGGGTCTAATGACATGATGAAATTAATAAATAGGCATGCTAGCTCCCCTTGTTATCTCTCTCGGGATTTGGTTTTCCTCTGACGTTTCTTCTTCTTGATGGTAGCTCTCGGGTAGAGAGAGAGAGAGGGAGAGGAGAGAGAAGAGAGAGGGAGAGGAGAGAGAAGAGAGAGAGAAAAAAAAATCTTTTATTGTAATCGTTGAGGTGATCGACGGGTGCAGTCCTCAAACTAATAAAATCCTCTGCAACTCCGTGGACATAGACAATTTGTTGAATCACATAAATCTGTGTGTTTCTGCTTTCTTTTCTGTTTTGTGAATTTTTCTCGATTTGGTTTTTTTATTTATTGCCATCATTTTTTCACTACTGGTATCAGAGATAAGGTTCCGATATGAGGAAAAGAGATGACCAGAGATGATGTGATGACATTGGGGATCGAGAAGTTTAATGACACAGTTTTTGGTTATTGGAGGATGCAGTTAGAGGACTACCTCTATGGGAAGAAAATTCATCTTTCATTTCTGTGAAAGCGATCAGAAAAGATGGATTCCCTGCCAAGGAATCAGACTTGGGAGCTGACAGAACTTTCACCAGGGAAGAAGACATTGCACAACAAGTGTGTGTACCGGGTGAAGACTGCGCTTAATGACAATAAAAAGGTACTGAGCTAGACTTGTTGAAAATGGCTTTTAGCAAAAGCAGGATATTGCCCATACAGTAGGATTTGTAAGTAGAAACACGAGTAACCCAGAAAAGAGCTTGGAGGTATAGAGCTATGTTGCAATGATATGTCGATTAAGGGTGTTATTCTTGAGAAACTGAAGTTTTGCTCGACTCCAGCTGGTCTTCTGGCATGAAGACTGAGGCCTTGAGTTGTAGAGGTGGAGGATATCACGTTTGATAAAAAGGGCGACACAACTAGTGAATGATGCAGTCAGTGCACAAGTCACAAAGTGGGAGATTTGTTGCGAATATGGAAACTAGTTCACTGCTCAAATTGACATTTTCTCATGTTTTACAGCAAATTAGATTTGATACTCAAAATTAATTCCTAAATTAATTGTTCTTAATTCCTTCTATAATTTGCTGCAAAAGAGAAAAAAATTAATTGGTTTCTTTAATTATTTGATTGATTCCTTAATGAGCTTAATGACATGATGAAATTAATAAATAAGCATGTGAGCTCCTCTTGTTCTCCCTCTTCGGCCTTGGTAGTTTTTCAGGTTCTTCTTCTGGTGTGCTTTGGGCTGAAGCTCTCGGGTAGAGAGAGAGAAGGAGAGGAGATAGAAGAGAGAGAAGAGAAGATGCAAGAGAGAGGAGAGGAAAGAAAAAGGTAGAGAGAGAAAGATATACTTTCTTATAATCGTCAAGGTGGTCGATGGGTGCAATCCTCAAGCTAATAAAATCCTCTGCAACTCTGTGAATGTAGGAAATCTGTCGAACCACATAAATCTGTGTGCTTCCACTTTGTTTTCTGTTTTGTGAATTTTTCTCAATCCGGCTAAGGTTCAGATCTGAGGGAAAGTGATGACTAGAGATGATTTGATGACATCGAGGATCAAGAAGTTTAATGATACATATTTCAGTTACTAGATGATGCAGTTAGAGGACTACCTCTATGGGAAGAAACTTTATCTTCCGTTAATGGGAAAGCGACCGGAAAAGATGGATTCTCTAGCAGAGAATCAGACTTGTGCTCTGACATAACTTCCATCAGGGAAGAAGACATTGCACAACAAGTGTGTGTATCGGGTGAAAACTGCGCCTGATAGCAGTAAGAGGTATAAAGCTGGATTTGTTGAAAAGGGCTTTTAGCCAAGGTGGGAAATTGCCCATGCAGTGGGAGTTGTAAGCAGAAACATGAATAACCCAGGAAAGAGCTTGGAGGTACAGAGCTATGTTGACGATGATATGTCGACTAAAAGTGTTACTCTTGAGAAACTGAAGTTGTGCTCGACTTCAACTGATCTTTTGCATGAAGATCAGGGCTTTAAGAGAAAAGGGCAACGCAGTTAGTAGATGATGCAGTCAGTGTACTAGTCTACAACTGATGCTGAGTACATGGTAGTAGCTGAAGCTACAAAAGATGTCTTATGGCTTGCTGGGCTAGTAAAGGAACTGGGTGTTGAGCAAGGTGGAGTTTATTTGCATTGTGAAAGTCAGAGTGTCATTTATCTAGCCAAGAACTAGGTGTATCATGCGAGAACAAAACACATTGATGTCAGGTATCAAAAGATTAGAGAATTGATTGCTTCTGGTGATATTTTATTGTAAAAGGTTCATACTGATTAAAATGCAGCTGATATGTTGACCAAGCCAGTTACTATTAACAAGTTCTTGCATTACTTGGACTTATTGAATGTTTGCAGTTGCTAGACAACATGGTAGTCCAACCCACTTCAGTGTGTAATAAACTCAATGATGTATTTCTCTTAAGGGGTTGAATATTTGCCAATGTGGAGATTTATTTGGTATGACTCATATACTATAAGAGGGACAAATGTTGGAGCGGAACTAAACGAGCCAGCAAAGCGGAGCGGGAGAATCTGTCCAATTGGGGGAGTTTGGTTATGTGGGTTGGGAGTGAGGGGGCAACGCCCTGCAGTACGATACATGGGTAATTATGTAATTACATATTGTACTCAAGGGTTATATATATGTTTGTTTGCTTATTCTATATTTTGTACTCTTTTCTGGAATCGTAAGAAAGTGACTGCTCTGCTCTCGAGGACGCAAACAACTTTGCCGAACCTCGTTAAATCTCCATATTTTCTTCTGGATCTGTGTCGATTCTTGTTTTTCTTTGACCTAAAAATTTCAACAATGACCAACGAATGGTAGTCGATAGTGGTTGACAACTATAGATACCAGAAGTTTTTGTTAGGTCTTCAATATGTTGTTATACTTTATTACCATATTTCAGGTACAATATTAGCAAGCAACGACCGTCGTCGATGGCGATCAAGGGTGGTAGATGGTGGCTAATGTTGGTCGGTGGCTACGGAGACCGGAAGTTATCGCTTGGTCTTCAGTCTAGAATAGGCTCTGAATTACTTCTCTTCTCCTCATCCTCTTAAGTGAAGAGAAGGGATCTATTTATAGACTCTAAGGAAAAAACATTTTTGATTCTTTGGTGAAAAAGTTCTCCAACCACTTGATCAGACGACTCATATTGATCCCACTTGATTATATGATATTTTTAATGATCTGAGGGCATTAATGACCTTATAATTAAGTGAGCTTAGACTTGTTAGATTCCTCTAATCGAGAAGTTAGATTTTAATATAAATATGTTAAATTTGAAGTTCATTTGAATGGATTCGTCTTATTGATACGGTCAGTTTGATTATAAACTTGGTGAAATTAGAGCCTTGGATAATCTTGAATTAGAATAGGGAACGTTTGTTACTTAAAATTGTTTTGAGATTTGAGCTGGATGATAAAAATTTCTTGATAATGCATCAACCATGATTTTAATGTGTGAGGGGCTGGCCCTTGCAAATTCTTGTTGATATGTTATTCTTTCAGAATATTTAGATGTGTATGTTGGAATCATAATAAATTTGAACAATTTGACAACTTAGGAGCCACTCTAATCTCAGGCACTATTTCGAGAATTTCATTGAGTTTCCCCTCGGTAGTAAATTCTCTAAATATTAATGCCAATTTCTAAGGTACTCACCAATACCTTGGATTCTTTCAGAATATCCTCTCTCGGCTTTTATTATAACAAGCAAATACCAAAATATGAAGGTCAATAACAATGTATTATTGAATTTCAGGCATTGTCTGCTCAATTATAACGTGCTAATTAACCATAAGTATTGCGCGCATGCAATTCTTAGATTTTTAAGCCATGGTTTTGTTAATTTTCGCGTGGGACAAAATACTGATGATTTAATCGTACATTATTCATGTATCTACTACTAATAAAATATCCATTACATATCTTTCGATTTTTATCATTGCTTCCATGTTTGGTTATAAACAGCTTGGCAGATTCATTTTGAAGGAAATAATTAGTTAATGTTTCACATTATAATAGTTCCTTGAACATATAGTATTCCCTTTCAGAAAAAAAAAAGGTTATTATGAATGATTTCTCTTTGCTTATGTTACTATTTACATGTTATTATCTAATTTATTATACATAGAAGAAGAGTTAATACACTAATCTTATTTGTGGCAGCTGTTGTTTTTCTTACTTCTGCTGTTAAATGCTGTTCCAAAAATATTTTCTCAAATAAAAAAAAAATAAAAAAAAAGAGTGTGGAGAGCATTAGCCGGCCACAACAATGAAATGTAAGATGACGGAGGCGAATCTGTAGGACTTAATAAATACCACTTGTGACATGGAACTAATGAAAATGAAATTATTCCAAACACAATTGCTAATTTGCGATAGCATGAATGCCATTTAAACGAATTCTATTCATTCATACAAATTCGTTGGTTCCCGGTGACCTCTGCTAATTGATTCGTAACCTGAGGCCCGCATTTGTCGACTTGTCAGAATTCTGGCCTATATAAATCCGCTACGGCCGGAATTATTTGAGAAGATAGGATATTAGATTCAATTAATCCACCGTTTTTAACGGCAAAAAAAGAGTTTCTTAACATGCTCAATTGCCATATAGCTCCATCGGCTGAGCTAGAATGATTTCAACTCGATAAGGTCAATTCGTTCGGCTATGTTGAGTCAGTGCAATTAGAGGTGTAAACAAGTCGACTTGAGTCAAGCTCAAGCCACCCTCTAATTGAGCTTGAGCTTGATTTATTTTATAGAGCTTGAGCCTACAACTAAGAGATCGAGCCGGCTCACGAGCTAGCTTGTTTATCATAAAAAAAGAGAAAATAATATTAATTTAATGTAGCGTTATAACAAAATGACAATAGNACAGCTTGGCAGATTCATTTTGAAGGAAATAATTAGTTAATGTTTCCCATTATAATAGTTCCTTGAACATATAGTATTCCCTTTCAGAAAAAAAAAAGGTTATTATGAATGATTTCTCTTTGCTTATGTTACTATTTACATGTTATTATCTAATTTATTATACATAGAAGAAGAGTTAATACACTAATCTTATTTGTGGCAGCTGTTGTTTTTCTTACTTCTGCTGTTAAATGCTGTTCCAAAAATATTTTCTCAAATAAAAAAAAAATAAAAAAAAAGAGTGTGGAGAGCATTAGCCGGCCACAACAATGAAATGTAAGATGACGGAGGCGAATCTGTAGGACTTAATAAATACCACTTGTGACATGGAACTAATGAAAATGAAATTATTCCAAACACAATTGCTAATTTGCGATAGCATGAATGCCATTTAAACGAATTCTATTCATTCATACAAATTCGTTGGTTCCCGGTGACCTCTGCTAATTGATTCGTAACCTGAGGCCCGCATTTGTCGACTTGTCAGAATTGTGGCCTATATAAATCCGGTACGGCCGGAATTATTCGAGAAGATAGGATATTAGATTCAATTAATCCACCGTTTTTAACGGCCAAAAAGAGTTTCTTAACATGCTCAATTGCCATATAGCTCCATCTGCTGAGCTAGAATGAATTCAACTCGATAAGGTCAATTCATTCGGCTATGTTGAGTCAGTGCAACTAGGGGTGTAAACAAGTCGACTTGAGTCAAGCTCAAGCCACCCTCGACTTGGGCTTGAGCTTGATTAATTTTATAGAGCTTGAGCATACAACTAAGAGCACGAGCCGGCTCACGAGCTAGCTTGTTTATCATAAAAAAGAGAAAATAATATTAATTTAAGGTAGCGTTGTAATAAAATGACATATACAATGAGCATTTAGGAGATAAATAAGAAGAAATCACCTAATATAAAATATAAAATAATATTTTTTAAACATTTTTTATACTTTTAAAGATAAAATATTTAAATTTAAGATATTTTGGGTATATTTTATATTAATTTTCTCTTAAAAGAGTCGGTTAACAAGTTAATAAGTCGAGTCGGGGCTAGCTTGAGCTCAGCTTGTTAGCTCATTGAACTCAGTTCACGAGCCACTTGTCGAGTCGAGGTTGAGCTAGCTCATAAGTCAGCTTGACTCACTTACACCCTTAGGTGCAACCGACCGGCTAGACTTTGTCAATCTGTTGATCTAGTCTGACTATCAACTCTCGATCCCAAGATAAGGACCTCCTATCGACAGAAGATACTAGACTATCGAGCAGAAGGTGAATTTCCTTAACCCGATATTTAGCCCATTTGTTGACGAGGGAGTCCTTCGGGATGCTTGTTAAACTCTATTGTATCAATAATTCTTAATCTCAGTTGTGTCCGTGGGACGGCTGGTGTNGAGCAGAAGGTGAATTTCCTTAACCCGATATTTAGCCCATTTGTTGACGAGGGAGTCCTTCGGGATGCTTGTGAAACTCTATTGTATCAATAATTCTTAATCTCAGTTGTGTCCGTGGGACGGCTGGTGATGCCGAGGATTGAGATTCTTTCCTCAAATCGGATCTACCGAAAGATAGGTTCATGCCTTCGCTAAGTTTTCAGATGGATGCTAATATGTCTTTAATTCGATTGGTTCAGAGTCGGATCATTCTTTTTGTCATTTTGGCTCAATTAGCCTTTGTCTTTACCTTGGATGGTTGCATCCAATAGGAAAAATGGGCCTCTTAGTCTTCTATCGGTGGGCTCTCATTTGATATATTTCCTTTCTTTTGGGCAGTTGAATCACCTATGGATCTCTTGCGCATTCTTGATGTACAATATGCAATATTAAATTTAATTATACATTAATATATTATTCATCTTAAAATAGATTTAATAGTTTAGAAGTATAACCTCGTAAAACCTAAATTTGATCCGTTTTTAAAAATACATTCAAATTCTGTGATATATATTAACGTCACCTATGTTCTTGTTCTTGTGGATCACTCAAATCCTGAATAAATTACTGGTATGTGGCTTGCACAAGCCTGCTTTTTTGAAGAATTCTGTCATGTTTTCTCAATTGTAAAGCAAATGGAAAGCATATTACTCGGCTTGGCGTGGATCGCACCTCTCCTCACCATCAAATTGATTCATGACACAACTCGCATTTTTAAGTTTTCCACGACTTCAAACTTTGGTTTCTTATCAATTAAGCCTCGGATTAATGCTTGCCTACGTGTTCTGTTGTCTGCTAAAATTAAAATAAATTTGCAAATATTTGAGTTATTTTATATATTTGCATTATATATAATTAAGGATTAAAAAGTATGTTATACTCATATCAATATAAGTTTAATAACTATGAAATTCTCCGCATTTAAGTTTTAAAAAAGGGTCTTTCAAAATTTTAAAAACTTTATAACAAGTTTGAGTCCAGCCCAACTCTTTTTCTGCAAGTGCCGTCATCGTCATTTTACGAAGTATAATTGCATACAAATGCTAAGTAAATAATATTTGTCAATTCAGCCCATACAACTGGTGGGACACTTCAAATAATATATATATCAGATTTTATATTCATGAAAGAAACAATATATTGCTTTGCCTTTTCTTTTTTTATATCTTTTTGATCGTGATCTTCGAGCATTAGATTTTTTGGTACTGGAGTAGTTGCTCAACTACCAAGCTACCATTTCATCTGCTGCTCTACTCAAATTAGCTCCATCACCCGATAAAGGAAATAACATAAATCAGAAAGTCAAATTAATTGTTGTACAGTTGTATGCTTGACAAGTGCTGAGTTTCATGAGGAGGATCAAATGTTGATTGAAAACAAGTTTTTTGCCTTGAATATTTTTTGTTAAACTAAGGTGAGGCGTTCTTTTAATTTTTCATGTGTCAATTTTCATCCACGAGATCAATCTCATGTAGAGAAATCAGTCATATGGTGCTATATGATTATGCTATCACTCAAACTTGATTCAAAATATTTTCAATCTTTAATGAATAGAGTTCCAAATGATTAACACCACACATGAACATCATTTTATTAATCGAGTGGAGAGTTGAGGCATCCAATCTCTTAAGGGATTTATAGACTATTATATCATTTTTTCCTTATGAAAGATGAGTGCTTTATATGGTCATAACCTCATAGAATGGGTCCACAATAATTTGTTTGCCACTTTTGTGCAAGTACCTTCAAATATACTAATTCTCTCTAGTAAATTCTTTATGGAAAATAAACAACTTTAGCTACTACTTTACCATAAAACTACCCAAAAAAATAATAATGGAAATTAGATAATATTATATGAAGAGCATTCTTGCGATTATTAGAATCTCAACTTTGTTAAACGTGGATCCTAAATTCAAGGCAATGGAGGAAAAGTTTACACCCAATACTTGTTTTGATAAACAACAACCCGAATCCCGAAATTCCCAGTTTTATTTGTGACATCACCTAATGAGTTCCAACAATGCCACCACCTTAGTTTTGCTTTAAGATACTTATTATGAGGAGAGAACTAGATATTAGAAACTTCCCCTCAATTCTTGCTGTTAACAAAATTGATCATGTTTGTCTTTGAATCATTGATTGCTTAATCAATTAGCATAATTACATTTATATGAGTAAAGCAATAGTCATTATCTATTTGAGTGTGACAAATATGCTTCAACCTGTATGCAAGACATGGTGGAGGGGCCAATAATATTCCATGGAATCCTACTCATTTGTGGGCATAATAATGAATATATGTGCGGTAGTGGCTAATGACTTGTGTTGATTCACATGAATAAATTTTATTAACTTAAATTATTATTAATCTCTCATTCAACTGTTTTTTCAAATAATTTTTTTTTTCTTCATAAAGTGTGCTATAAATTTTCTCTTCTTGTTTTGTGAAAATAATGCAAATGACATAGTCAATTGGAATTGACTTTCCTCTATAAAAATTTAAAATAAGCATCTTGGCTTCTATTACAACCACGCCTTTGCAAACGCTAGTGAAAAAAACGTTCATAGGTTGTGGTCGAGTCTTTGTTAGGTGACATGTGAGATATGTCTTTGTTGTTCTCTTATGGGAGATAAGCCACATTATCAAAAAATGTTGAAATAACAACATCAGGGTTAATACAATGTGGCCATTATTGAAAAAAAAATTGATTTATACTATTACAGAGAGCAAGTGAAATGAGCATCTCTAGAAAATTCCTCGAAGAACCTTTGGATCATTCATGAATTGTGATCTTCAAAAGTCTACAGTTGCTCGAATGTCACATGGTTATTAAGTTGCTTGCTATGTTGAAACAATTACCTATGTTCAAGATAATCTATAATATAATTCTTTGGCACATCTTTATTCATCATATTTAAAAGGATGTTAGATCTATTGTTATCCATGAAAGGACACTAATATCTCATTAAAGATATAAATCAAGCACAAAAAAAAAAGAGAGAGAGAATAAGAGATTAAGTCTCAATAATTTCTTAAATTCAAAATCAATTAGTTTATAAAGGGCAAGCTTGTAAGCACTATATCTTGGCAACATTCCGAGTAACCCCTCAACCGGGAGTTCTGCCTAAAAAAGTAAGGGCTGCGGTGTCGAGTCTTCTATTGGTACATGGACAACTGTGTGGACTGATGGACTTACCAGTCTTGATCGTTACAAAGGTCGATGCTACCACATCGAGATCGTTGTTGGGGAGGAAAATCAATATATTGCTTATGTAGCTTATCCGTTAGACTTTTTTTAAGAAGGTTCTGTTACCGACATGTTTACTTCCATTGTGGGTAATGTATTTGGTTTCAAAGCCTTGCGAGCTCTGCGTCTGGAAGATCTGCGAATTCCCCCTTCTAATTTCAAAACTTTCCAAAGTCCGCCTCATGGCACCCAAGTTGAAAGAGATAAATTGAACAAATATGGTTGTCCCATTATACAATGCAAGTTAGATCAACCTAAAAAGTTATTTAAAGTAATACAATAAGATTTCAATGCACATTTTTAAGATATTTTAAGTGAGATTTTATTATAACAAAGTTTTGAACGAATAATAAATTTTTTTCTATCCGCCCTCCGTCAAACTACATTTAAATGCACAAAATTAGCTACACAATTTGGTTTCTTCANCTATCCGCCCTCCGTCAAACTACATTTAAATGCACAAAATTAGCTACACAATTTGGTTTCTTCATTTTTTTTTGACTTGATAACAGTAGTTATATAATGGGTAAATCAAGTATATAGTCAGCTACTAAAAATGAACTTTGGATGGTTTATAGATTTAGGTTGAACATTTTTAGCAAATTCTTAAGAAAAAAAATTTAATTGATTTTTGACTGGTGTTTAATAAAGTTCCTTAGTTGAATATATAGCCTTATCGAATGAGCAATGTTTTTTAGCGTTTTGCATTAGCACAATAGTTTCATTAATGAGTGGCTTTTTACTTAGGGACAAAATGCGAAATTAGTATATTCGTGATAGGGTTCGTGTATCTCCGTNATAGAATGGGTCCACAATAATTTGTTTGCCACTTTTGTGCAAGTACCTTCAAATATACTAATTCTCTCTAGTTAATTCTTTATGGAAAATAAATAACTTTAGCTACTACTTTACCATAAAACTACCCAAAAAAATAATAATAGAAATTAGATAATATTATATGAAGAGCATTCTTGCGATTATTAGAATCTCAACTTTGTTAAATNGTGGATAGACCGCGACCCATTTGGGATACAGTTATTCACTCTCTACCCTTATGACCCAGTCAGGCCTTAGAATNGTGGATAGACCGCGACCCATTTGGGATACAGTTATTCACTCTCTACCCTTATGACCCAGTCAGGCCTTAGAAGCATAGTGTGGACCCCACATAATGACTCGGTTATTTCATATGCCATGGTGGCTGACAAGCCGCCATTTGCACGGGATCGTGAGAGACGTACTCTCTGCTCGTATGGATTGGCGTGAGCTTTTAAGTCATCGGAATGCCCTGTGAGATAATTGTCTTTTGTGACACTCTATACTAGTCGTTATACAAGTGTAAGTAGAATTTCTTTAATCGAGAGTATTCTTGGGTACCCCTCAAAATATAATTAACCAAAGAGATACATCTCTTTGGGAGTTACTCTTAACCCCAAAACAAGTACNATACAAGTGTAAGTAGAATTTCTTTAATCGAGAGTATTCTTGGGTACCCCTCAAAATGTAATTAACCAAAGAGATACATCTCTTTGGGAGTTACTTTTAACCCCAAAACAAGTACACACTTGACTCTCTGGTTGTGAGTTACTATCATAAGCTATTCTTCATGGATATATTCTAAAACATTTTTGACTCGATCTTGTTTTGGGCGTACGCTCTTGCGCTATCACATAAAGTTTACCTTACGAAAGTTCTTCACGTGTTTTTTTCTCGCCTTTCATCATTGTCTTATGTCTCGTCTTTTTTGATTCATCTTCTTTCCAGGTGATCCNACACACACTTGACTCTCTGGTTGTGAGTTACTATCATAAGCTATTCTTCATGGATATATTCTAAAACATTTTCGACTCGATCTTGTTTTGGGCGTACGCTCTTGCGCTATCACACAAAGTTTACCTTACGAAAGTTCTTCACGTGTTTTTTCTCGCCTTTCATCATTGTCTTATGCCTCGTCTTTTTTGATTCATCTTCTTTCCAGGTGATCTATATGATCCGGAAGAGAGATTTATTTGAAAAAGAGATAGATACGACAATAGAAAAACTGATGACTCTTTCACAAAAAATAAAAAAGAGAAAGAAAATCGAAAACAACTGCAGCGTACTACAGTATTTCATTTGGTTTGTGCACATGAGGACGCAGCACAATTTGAAAGTATTCATATTAAAATGGTGAGACTAAATGGCTTTTTATTGACACTAAAATTTGAACTATGAATATTGTCATGACTATTCATATAAATTTGATGCGCCCGAGTATTCTTCTATGTTCAAGGAGCTCATTTCTCATAGAAAATCCTACGAGCAGCTCCCATCAAAGGATGAGTACTTTTTTTCCAAGTCTAAGGGGACTAAATCATACTTGGCCATGTAATGCAAACAATTAAGCCGTAGAATGCAAGACAATTTTCTATGCAACGACTGGACTGCACGGCCAATTACATGGGCCAAGTTGGCCAAGTAGCACGGTTGAACTTGGAGCATGTTTGTAATCTCTTGCACCGCTCATCCTTACCCCCTGGGTATCAAAAACTCCCGTACATGCTTCTTTCTTAATTGTTTTTAATGAAAAGAAGAAATAGAAAATATATATTCTAAAAGCAATGTGCTTGATCATACATGTACAACTGCATATATATATCTTGGTAAGCTTCATAGCTTACCTGAGGGTTTATAATATGGGGCATTATTTATTTATTTATTTTTCTATGTTCTAAGTTTGCAGCCTTCTTCAACACCCATTTTGCTCGACTTGCTGCTGCTTAGAATCATTTTTTGTTTCTCTGCAGCCACTCTCGAATCCCCTTCTCAGATTCTGAGAGCAAATCCTCACTTTTACCCTTTGAAAAACCTTCGATGAGCTCAAAGTACTCCTTGTAGTTACGATTGTAGTAATCATCCAACCTCTGAAAGCAAGCACAACNCTAATATAAAATATAAAATAATATTTTTTAAACATTTTTTATACTTTTAAAGATAAAATATTTAAATTTAATATATTTTGGGTATATTTTATATTAATTTTCTTTTAAACGAGTCAGTTAACAAGTTAATAAGTCGAGTCGGGGCTAGCTTGAGCTCAGCTTGTTAGCTCATCGAGCTCAGTTCACGGACCACTTGTCGAGTCGAGGTTGAGCTAGCTCATAAGTCAGCTTGACTCACTTACACCCTCAGGTGCAGCCAAACGGCTAGATTTTGTCAATCGGTTGATCTAGTCTGACTATCAACTCTCGATCCCAAGATGAGGGCCTCCTATCGACAGAAGATACTAGACTATCGTGCAGAAGGTGAATCGCTTTAACCCGATATTTAGTCCATTTGTTGACGAGGGAGTTCTTGGGGATGATTGTGAAACTCTATTGTATTGATAATTCTTAATCTTAGTTGTGTCAGTGGGACGGCTGGTGATGCCGAGGAATGAGATTCTTTCCTCGAATCGGATCTATCGTGAGATAGGTTCATGTCGATTCAGAGTAGGATCGTTCTTTTTGTCATTTTGGCTCGGTTAGCCTTTGTATTTAGCTTGGATAGTTGCATCCAATAGGAAAAATGGGCCTCTTAGTCTTCTATCGGTGGGCTCTCATTTGCTATACTTCCTTTCTTTTGGGCTGTTGAATCACCTATGGATCTCTTGCGCATTCTTGATGTACAATATGCAATATTAATTTTAATTAAACATTAATATATTATTCATCTTAAAATAGATTTAATAGTTTTGAAGTGTAACTTCGTAAAACCTAAATTTGATCCGTTTTAAAAATACATTCAGATTCTGTGATACATATTAACGTCACCTATGTTCTTGTTCTTGTGGATCACTCAAATCCTGAATAAATTACTGGTATGTGGCTTGCACAAGCCTGCTTTTTTGAAGAATTCTGTCATGTTTTCTCAATTGTAAAGCAAATGGAAAGCATATTACTCGGCTTGGCGTGGATCGCACCTCTCCTCACCATCAAATTGATTCATGACACAACTCGCATTTTTAAGTTTTCCACGACTTCAAACTTTGGTTTCTTATCAATTAAGCCTCGGATTAATGCTTGCCTACGTGTTCTGTTGTCTGTTAAAATTAAAATAAATTTGCAAATGTTTGAGTTATTTTATATATTTGAATAATATATAATTAAGGATTAAAAAGTATGTTATACTCATATCAATATAAGTTTAATAACTATGAAATTGTCCGCATTTAAGTTTTAAAAAAGGGTCTTTCAAAATTTTAAAAACTTTGTAACAAGTTTGAGTCCAACCCAACTCTTTTTCTGTAAGTGCCGTCATCGTCATTTTACGAAGTATAATAGCATACAAATGCTAAGTAAATAATATTTGTCAATTCTGCCCATACAACTGGTGGGACACTTCAAATAATATATATATTAGATTTTATATTCATGAAAGAAACAATATATTGCTTTGTTTTTTTTTTTTTTTTCTTTTTTGATCGTGATCTTCGAGCATGAGATTTTTTGGTATTGGAGGAGTTGCTCAACTACCAAGCTACCATTTCATCTGCAGCTCTACTCAAATTAGCTCCATCACCGGATAAAGGAAATACCATAAATCAGAAAGTCAAATTAAATGTTTTACAGTTGTATGCTTGACAAGTGCTGAGTTTCATGAGGAGGATCAAATGTTGATTGAAAACAAGTTTTTTGCCTTGAACATTTTTTGTTAAACTAAGGTGAGGTGTTCTTTTAATTTTTCATGTGTCAATTTTCATCCTTGAGATCAATCTCATGTAGAGAAATGAGTCATATGGTGCTATATGATTATGCTATCACTCAAACTTGATTCAAAATATTTTCAATCTTTAATGAATAGAGTTCCAAATGATTAACACCACACATGAACATCATTTTATTAATCGAGTGGAGAGTTGAGGCATCCAATCTCTTAAGGGATTTATAGACTATTATATCGTTTTTGCCTTATGAAAGATGAGTGCTTTATATGGTCAGAACCTCATAGAATGGGTCCACAATAATGTGTTTGCCACTTTTGTGCAAGTACCTTCAAATATACTTATTCTCTCTAATAAATTCTTTATGGAAAATAAATAACTTTAGCTACTACTTAACCATAAAACTACCCAAAAAAATAATAACAGAAATTGGATAATATTATATGAAGAGGATTCTTGTGATTATTAGAATCTCAACTTTGTTAAACATGGATCCTAAATTCAAGGCAATGGAGGAAAAATTTACGCCCAATGCTTGTTTTGATAAACAACAACCCGAATCCCAAAATTCCCAGTTTTATTTGTGATATCACCTAATGAGTTCCAACAATGCCACCACCTTAGCTTTGCTTTAAGATACTTATTTTGAGGAGAGAATTAGATATTAGAAACTTCCCCTCAATTCTTGCTGTTAACAAAACTGATCATGTTTGTTTTAGAATCATTGATTGCTTAATCAATTAGCATAATTACATTTATGTGAGTAAAGCAATAGTCATTATCTATTTGAGTGTGACAAATAATGCTTCAACCTGTATGCAAGACATGGTGGAGGGGCCAATAATATTCCATGGAATCCTACTCATTTGGGGGCATGATAATGAATATATGTGCTGTAGTGGCTAATGACTTGTGTAGATTCTTATATTTAGAACATAACATGAATAAATTTTCTTAACTTAAATTATTATTAATGTCTCATTCAACTGTTTTTTCAAATAATTTTTTTTTCTTCATAAAGTGTGCTATAAATTTTCTCTTCTTGTTTTGTCAAAATAATGCAAATGACATAGTCAATTGGAATTGACTTTCCTCTATAAAAGTTTAAAATAAGCATCTTGGCCTCTATTACAACCATGCCTTTGCAAACTCTAGTGAAAAAATGTTCATAGGTTGTGGTTGAGTCTTTGTTAGGTGATATTTGAGATATGTCTTTGTTGTTCTCGCTAATGGGAGATAAGCCTCTCTATCAAAAAGTGTTGAAATAACAAAATCAGGGTTAATACAATGTGGCCATCATTGAAAAAAAAAATTGATTTATACTATTACAAAGAGCAAGTGAAATGAGCATCTCTAGAAAATTCCTTGAAGAACCTTTGGATCATTCATGAATTGTGATCTTCAAAAGTCTACAATTGCTCAAATGTCACATGGTTATTAAGTTGCTTGCTATGTTGAAACAATTACCTATCTTCAAGATAATCTATAATATAATTCTTTGGCACATCTGTATTCATCATATTTAAAAGGATGTTAGATCTATTGTTATACATGAAAGGACACTAATATCTCCTTAGAGATATAAATCAAACTAAAAAGAGAGAGAGAGAGAGAGAGAGAGAGAGAGAGAGAGAGAGACTAAGAGATTAAGTCTCAATAATTTCTTAAATTCAAAATCAATTAGTTTATAAAGGGCATTCTTGTAAGCACTATATCTTGGCAGCATTCCGAGTAACTCCTCAATCGGGAGTTCTGCCTAAAGAAGTAAGGACTGCGGTGCCGAGTCTTCTATTGGTACATGGACGACTGTGTGGACTGATGGTCTTACCAGTCTTGATTGTTACAAAAGATGATGCTACCACATCGAGGTCGTTGTTGGGGAGGAAAATCAATATATTGCTTGTGTAGCTTATCCTTTAGACCTTTTTGAAGAAGGTTATGTTACCAACATGTTTACTTCCATTGTGGGTAATGTATTTGGTTTCAAAGCCTTGCGAGCTCTGTGTCTGGAAGATCTGCGAATTCCCCCTTCTAATTCCAAAACTTTTCAAAGTCTGCCTCATGGCATCCAAGTTGAAAGAGATAAATTGAACAAGTATGGTCGTCTCCCCTAATATAATGCAAGTTAGATCAACCTAAAAAGTGATTTAAAGTAATACAATAAGATTTCAATGCGAATTTTTAAGATATTCTAAGTGAGATTTTATTATAACAGAGATTTGAACGAATAATGAATTTTTTGCTATCCGTCAAACTATATTTAAATGCAGAAAATTAGCTACACAATTTGGTTTCTTAATTTTTTTTTTTGACTTGATAACAGTAGTTATATAATGGGTAAATTAAGTATATAGTCAGCTACTAAAAATGAACTTTGGATGGTTTATAGATTTTGGTTGAACATTTTTAGCAAATTCTTAAGAAAAAAAATTTAATTGATTTTTGAACCCTGGTGTTTAATAAAGTTCCTTAGTTGAATATATAGTCTTATTGAATAAGCAATGTTTTTTAGCATTTTGCATTAGCGCAATAGTTTCAGTATTGAGTGGCTTTACACTTAGGAACAAAATGTGAAATTAATATATTCGTGATAGGGTTCGTGTAGCTCTGATGATGGACAAAATTAGAGAGAGTTGTCTTAGATGTTTTGGTCACATTAAATGTTGACCATCTGATGATTCGATTAGGAGAATAGATATTTTAGATTCAACTTATGTTATGAAAGGCAGGGAGTAGATTATCGGATTAGGAGAGTAAACCTAAATGGAAAGTATGACACTAAATAGGACGTGATGGAGAAAAGGATTCATGTAGCTGACCCCGCATAGTTGGATCAAGGCTTTGTTGTTGTTGTTGTTGTTGTAATTATGGACATCACAAAATTAAAGATGTCTTATTTAAGACTTAGTGATCTTTAAACTATAAGTGGCTCAATTTGGAAAGCAATCAACGACTTAATGAGCATCATTTGAATTCCAAAAAAACTTGAAACAAATGAGTGTCTGCTAACTACTATAAAATTGAGAGCATAATAACTTCACACTAAACTATGAATGATAAGAAGAAGAATTATTCCTGAAAGTGTTTATTTTCCCACAAACAATATGATAAAACAGTTAGATCCAAAAACCAGTGACACAGTCATGATCTGATAATTAATTTTGAAAATATATATATGTTTGGCCATATTTTTTTTTGTATTTTAATTTTTTATTTTTAAACTAACTACTATAACAAAAAATGTTTTAATTAAATTTAAAGCATAAATAAAATAAAAATAAAAATAAGAAATGATAAATAAAATAAAATAAAGTGATCCCAAACAACCTTTAAGACTTTATCATCAAAGAATTCATTTTAATTTTTGGAGTCTAGAAATTTTATTTCCTTAGCGGTCGTTTGGGATCACTTTTGATTATTCGTTATTTTTTTTTTAATTTTATTTGAAGAAAAAAAAATTGACATGTTATGACATAATTAGTTGTTATTAAAATACTAAAAATAATTTTTAGCTATTTTTAAGTATTTTTAAATACAAGCAAATTAATTTTTTAAAACAAAATCTAAAAATCTAAAAAAATACACTTATAAATCTCGAAGAAGAGAAGAGAAGAGAAGATTAACAGGTAGAAAAAACTAAACTTTATTTATTTCTCACATGCATAGAATTTTTACAAAGGTATGTATTTATACAACAGAGAGTGACATATTTGTAATATTACTAAAAGGATCGGAAGGTAAATATACAAGTGCTTATGTTAATACAAATGGGCTTTCCCTTTACAGTTTAAGCCCTAGCTAACAACTACGACGCTATTCTCAGGAGGAAGTGCAGAGGAGGCAGTCCACAGAGACACATGTATGTCAAAACACCCCCTTTCAAGCGAACAATCATGAGGAAGAAGTGTGAGCTTGCTTTTAAGGAGTTGTTGAAGAGTGGTCGAACGCGATTTAGTAAGTAGATCGACAGGTTAATCTTCTATCATGATATGCTTTAGATTAATTTGAAGTAGCTTGAGATGATCACAGATAAAATGATAATCCACCTATAGCGTCATTCTAGCCACTTTGACAGTTATAAATCTCATTTCTGCTCTTCCTACCTACATTGGGTCAGAGGGTTAGAGTTTCCTTCTATTGAACTTAGAGCTATTGAGGTTCCCTTAGACGACACAATTCACAAATTGCTGATGAGGGGATCTCCGGTTTTGTTGGGTCGACTACCTTCATGATCAGGTAGACTTAGGGTCCTAATAGCTTGGGATGACGATCCATGTGTTGGGTCTATCTCTACCTGATTAGGATTACTCTTCTATTCATTTGTTTACCCTCCTTGAGCTCTGTCACTCCTCTTGATGCTTCATTGACGTCATCTTGCAGGCCCCGATTGTGGATAGGTCGCGACCGGTTTGGGATACAGTTATTCACTCTCTACCCTTATGACCCAGTCAGGCATTGAAAGCATAGTGTGGACCCCACGGGATGACTCAGTTATTTCGTATGCCACGGTGGCTGACATGTCGCCATTTGCACGGGATTGTGAGAGACGTACTCTCTGTCCGTATGGATTGGCGTGAGCTTTTAAGTCATCGAAATGCCCTGTGAGATAACTATGTTTTGTGACACTCTATACTAGTCGTTATACAAGTGTAAGTAGAATTTCTTTAATCGAGAGTATTCTTGGGTACCCCTCAAAATGTAATTAACCAAAGAAATGCATCTCTTTAGGAGTTGCTTTTAACCCCAGAACAAGTACACACACTTGATTCTCTGGTTGTGAGTTGCTATCGTAAGCTATTTATCATGGATATATTCTAAGACATTTTTGACCTGATCTTGTTTTGGGCGTATGCTCTTGCGCTATCACACAAAATTTACCTTACGAAAGTTCTTCACGTGCTTTTTCTCTTCTATCATTATTGTCTTATGTCTCATCTTTTCCGATTCATCTTCTTTCCAGGTGATCCATATGATCCGGAACAGAGATTTATTTGGAAAATAGATAGATACGACGATAGAAAAATTGAGTTTTTCACAAAAAATAAAAAAGAGAAGAAAAAATCGAAAACAACTGTAGCGTACTACAGTATTTCATTTGGTTTGTGCACATGAGGACGCCGCACAATTTGAAAGTATTCATATAAAAATGGTGGAACTAAATGGCTTTTTATTGACACTAAAATTTGAACTATGAATATTATCATGACTATTCATATAAATTTGATGCGCCCGAGTATTCTTCTATGTTCAAGGAGCTAAATTTCTCATAGAAAATCCTATGAGCAGCTTCCATCAAAGGATGAGTACTTTTCTTCCATATCTAAGGGGATTAAATCATACTTGGCCATGTAATGCAAACAATTAAGCCGTAGAATGCAAGACAATTTTCTATGCAACGACTGGACTGCACGGCCAATTACATGGGCTAAGTTGGTCAAGTAGCAGGGTTGAACTTGGAACATGTTTGCAATCTCTTGCACTGCTCATCCGTACCCCCCGGGTATCAAAAACTCCCGTACATGTTTCTTTCTTAATTGTTTATAATGAAAAGAAGAAATAGAAAATATATATTCTAAAAGCAATGTGCTTGACCATAAATGTACAACTGCATATATATCGTGGTAAGCTTCATAGCTTACTTGAGGGTTTATAATATGGGGCATTATTTATTTATTTATTTTCCTATGTTCTAAGTTTGCAGCCTTCTTCAACACCCATTTTGCTCGACTTGCTGCTGCTTAGAATCATTTCTTGTTTCTCTGCAGCCACTCTCGAATCCCCTTCTCTGATTCTGAGAGCAAATCCTCACTTTTACCCTTTGAAAAACCTTCGATGAACTCAAAGTACTCCTTGTAGTAATCATCCAACCTCTGAAAACAAGCACAATAAACATAAAACAAACAAGAAAGCTTGCAAGCGGAAATGGAAAAGCATTCTTGGTTTGAAGCAAAGCAGTAGATCACACCTGTTTGTCATACTCTGGCTTCTTCTCTATTGACCTCTTCCGATACTCTGCGCAATTGACGAGGAAACTCAGATATGTATATTACTTGAAACAAGCAATTATGCATATGTATAATATAATGTATATGTTATGAGGAATTAAACTGGAACTAATTCAAATCATGTGTGAAAAGACCAGAGAAAATAAACTTCCAAACACACACACAAATTTTTATTAAACTTTCTAAATTAATGGAAACATTCCCAAGAAATGGTTATAGATTTAATTATGATTTCAATGGCAAAGTTTTAGAGGCACTAATCTCTTCCATGGAAGTCAAAAAATATAACTATATAGATGATGTCTAATAATTTATTTTTTTATGCTGCTTTGATCTTGCAAAATTTAGATGTTGTCTAATAAATTATAGAATTATGTCATAATATAAGGTAAAGTTTTGCCCCCGCCCCCATTTTGATATGAAATTTAGGGCAAAACAATGCAAGAATTGACACAAAATCAGAAGAACGGACGAGATTTAACGAGGTTCAACAAATGTGTCTACATCCTCGAGAGCAGAGGGGGCATGAATCTACAACAGAGAAGAGCGGGGCGGTTTTCCTTGCTTGCGCAGGAGAGAGACGGGAAGGGCTTTTTCGCGAACGAATGGAACGGGGGGTTCTGATTCGCGAAGGAGAGNTATATATATATATATATATATATTAACCGGGCTCCATCAATAACACATTTCACTAGTGAAGTTTTTTCTTTTAAACAAAACTAAAAAAGACTAAATCAATCAGCCAAACCTTGAAGCAGAGCATTCTTTGAGTCAATGCCTTGAGGTCCGACTGCTGTTGCTACCAGGAAGGAAAAGAGAGCTCTTCTTCCGCAGTTTTGGTTTAGCTTAAAGGGCTGGAAGGAAACCAATGATGTTACTGAGGTAGAAGCTAATGGCAGCTTGGTTGAAGCTGTAATTCCCAGAGTCCGAAAGCCATGGGAACTCATCTTCAGGTTTTTATTCCCTCCTAGAATGGAATTGTGAGAGAGTAGAGCAGAGCTGCTGTAATCCATGCGCAAACATAGACCACAGCTTTGGATAAGATAACAAGTAAATGTCGGCAGCGCNTTCCTAATCCACATGAAAAATGTGCAAAAATACATAAACAATTTCTAGAGACAACTAGATTAACACAATAGCGCCGGCCCACTCCAATAACCACAATTTAAAANGAGCTGCTGTAATCCATGCGCA
Source organism: Phalaenopsis hybrid cultivar (assembly GCA_002079205.1). Taxonomy (NCBI): domain Eukaryota; kingdom Viridiplantae; phylum Streptophyta; class Magnoliopsida; order Asparagales; family Orchidaceae; genus Phalaenopsis; species Phalaenopsis hybrid cultivar. Next base: position 118,531 of record JXCR01139809.1, on the reverse strand, counting down.
AACATAGACCACAGCTTTGGATAAGATAACAAGTAAATGTCGGCAGCGCCGGCCCACTCCAATAACCACAATTTAAAGTACTTTACTCGGCAACTATTGATAGATATTTTTAATCATGAATTTGTGTTAATTTTCTTAATCATGAATGTTTCTATTAGTATTTAAGTATATTAATTATCTCAGAATCGAGCCACTCAAGGTGCAAGATTTAATTATAAACATATAAGAATCCAAGATAATTTGACCGTTCAATTGATTTCTCATAAATCTTAAATGCTTGNGAGCAGAGCTGCTGTAATCCATGCGCAAACATAGACCACAGCTTTGGATAAGATAACAAGTAAATGTCGGCACGCCGGCCCGCTCCAATAACCAAAATTTAAAATACTTTACTCGGCAACTATTGATAGATATTTTTAATCATTAATTTATGTTAATTTTCTTAATCATGAATGTTTCTATTAGTATTTAAGTATATTAATTATATCAGAATCGAGCCACTCAAGGTGCAAGATTTAATTATAAACATAAAAGAATCCAAGATAATTTGACCGTTCAATTGATTTCTCATAATTCTTAAATGCTTTATATGAATCTATTTGAATCGGGTTATGCCACTTTAATGTTGCATTTTATCTCTAGAGCTGGTCGAGAATATCAATTATCGAAAATGCTAGTTTAAGTCAAGATGGATATTCAAAATATTTATTGATTACTTCATTCTAAGCTCAAAACCTTGCTTGAATTTAACCTGTAATTGAAACTTGTTTATATTTATGCATAACTCTGTTATTATACATAGGTATGCTTAGTGTGAAGATCGAGTTATCTTAATTATGTTAAAAGCATTTTTAAATTTGAATTAAAATTCAACATTTTCTTTGTTTGTTATTAATTTTTTAAATTTTCAATCAATGATATGGAAATTCAAAACAATTAAAATCAAACTTAGTTCAATCTGTTGAATTTTTTTTTCTCTGGGATGAAATATTTCATTTATTTTGGCAAAATGTTGACGAGTCAAACAAGAACAAGTAAAAATGTGCTGAGTTAAGAAAAATAATGCATGGAATGCTCTAAGATTCATGCAATCGTCAACTAAATCAAATTCATTATTCATGCATTTGATAAATATTTGATATAGTTTTTAGTGCAAGGGTTGCCACTGATAAAAACCATATAGGTGTATATGGTTTAACCTCATTTTACAATTAATACAACCTAGTTTTAACTGATGATACAGCTCAAATGTGATTGAATGCAGAGGAAGATAATCTTGAAATTTTTGATGCATTTATTTTTGCCTCAAAATATATTTCAAAGAGGCTTCCTTGAACTCCATCTATCAAACATGGCGAAACATTGCTGGGGCATGTACTCTGGAGCAGTATGTCCTGCATCCTGAAAATAAAACAAACATACAAGAAACTAGGACCATTACTAACAAAAGATTAACCAACGAACAATTGGATGGATTCATAACAAAGGAGCTTAAAGATAAAATTAGAGCAACTACATATTTTAATTACCCTCACTGTCGCAAAAGTTAAGTTGTGTGAATACTGCACCGTATACCTAAAGAATTGGCCAAACATTAGGGAAATCTTTATATATATATATATATGAATAAATTAAATGCCATGCTTCAAATTAATGTCATTCAGTCAGTTGAAAAGTAATTATCAGTAATTGAGAGGAAATTACCCAGCAACTTGATTATCCACGCTCCATGATCTCCATGGATCCTCAACCGTAAAGTTTAAGGATTTAATCCACACCTTAGTGCCCACAAATGGGATGAGCATGTCATGGTCCCCGCTGTTTCAAAAAAAGGTATGGAAAATACGTACCATATTGATTAGAAATTAATTATTATTCCTTTTCAATCAATAAATAGCTTACAATATTTTTACCTGTAAACTAGAGCTCGGTAACCTCTTTTCAAGAGATTCAGCTGATAAGGTAAACTGCTTGGGATGTCTTTTACGTAATCCAAGGTGTTGCACCTCTGCCATTCCCTCACAGTTCCCTGCTCCATAATGCATGCCCACAAAAGAAATAGCATCGGCAGTGTGTGTGTTTGTGTGTGTGTGTGTGTGTAAGCTTTGAATGTAGTAATTATACAAATTAAATGTGGATCTATATATGGATCTTACCTTCTTGATTTGAAGGGCTTCTCTGGTGACATTTTCGTTTGCCCAGAAATAGCCAAGGTAATAAGCATATCCCTGCAGCAACAGAAGTTGGCATCATGAGCTTGTTCGATCGCACTCAAGTATATAAAACAGATGAGAAGGATATTAAACTTTGCAGCGGAGCTCAGGAGCCGGCGGTGGACGGAAGAGGCGGTTCCCAAAGTTGTCCTCTTTCAGTGATCTCTTGTAGTATTCTCCGGCGACGCCTTTAGGCCTTGGGAAGTCCACCGCACATTTGGGCTCCAACACGTCTGTCTCCGACAACTCCCAGCGGTACTGCATGTATCCCCTGTTACATCTTCAAACCCACCACACCATACATCTCTCTCATGTAAATATATATCATTTCTTACTCTTTGAAAGGTTTTGAGGTGAGCAGCACACGCCGCAGTTGTTGGACTTTCGTCGTTTTGTCCCGCACAATCCTTTTGCACAAGCTAAAACATTCGAATTAAAGGGTTAATTATCGATCAAGTACACAAATCCATTAATTATTTAATCTGCAATGTATTTCTTGCAGGAAGTTATGACCTGGGCAAATTCATCAGAGATGATACCCATTCCAAGGGCGAATGGAACTCGAGCTTTGACATCAATTTCTTCACCTGTTCTTGGATTCCCAATAATATAACCCTGAAATAATTCATAAACTTCTTTCAATAATAATATATGCTAGGTATGACTTATATATCATACAAGGGACACATGCTGGAGCAGAACGGAGCAAGCAGCAGAGCGGAGCAGAAGAATCTGTCTAATCGGGGGAGTTTTGTTACGTGGATTGAGGGTGTGGGGGTAACGCCCCGCGGTACAGTACATGAGTAATGCTATAATCATATATTGTACTCCAGATTATATATATGTCTGTTTGTAACCCTAGGGTTTATTCTGTATTTGTACTATTTTCTGAAATTGAAGGAAAGTCTTCATTCTGCTCACAAGGATGTAGGCATCTTTGTCGAAGCTCGTTAAATCTCTTCGTATTCTTTTGGATTTGTGTCGATTCTTATTTTTCTTTGCCTTAAATTCTCAACAAGTGGTATTAGAGCGAGGTTACACGACAGAGATTCACAAGAAAAATTTCGGTGCAGGAAAGACAAATTTCAGCGATTTGGTTCGACTAGAGCTTCGACGTTTTGGCACAGGAAGCGTCCAATTGCGGAAGTTCAACGAATTTGGCTATGTGTTCTACAGTTCAGCACAGGAAGAGTCGCTCGCAGCTTTCGGCGCGAGCTCGTGTGACAGTCTGCGAGCAGTTCAGTGCGACAGGCTTGCGTGGAGTTCGCGTGACAAGGCGAGAGGGTGTTACGCAAAGAGAAACCTCGCGAATCACGGCAATTTTGCAGAGAATTTCTCGAGAAGTTACCGAGCAGGTGAATCGCAATAACTAGACCAACAGGATAATCACGGCAGTTGGGAGGAGTTCGTAAAGGGGCTTCATTGTTTCAACCAGAGTAGTTCATCAATATCAGAAAACATTGCAGGGGCCACCTCAAGCTCTTCTTCGCAACCGAGCGGCGAAAGATTTAAGAAGGAGTTTGTAGAGGTTTTTTGGTCTTCTCAATCGGATTGCCTTTACATTTTGCAAAGACGGAAAATATCTGGTTCAATGATTTTGCTTTGACTCAAGACAGGATAAGATCTTGGTAGGAGTAATCGTAGTAATCTGTGATGACAATGTCTGGTGTAAATTTTGAAGTGGTGAAGTTTGATAGAGCTGGTAACTTCGGATTGTGGCAAACATGAGTGAAAGATTTGTTGGCTCAATAGAGAATCTTAAAGGCTTAGCAGGCAACGAAATCAGATGTCATAGAGGATGAAGATTGGAAAGAATTGCAACAACGAGTGACAATAACCATACGTTTATGCCTGATAGATGAGGTTATATATCACGTGATGAATCTAAAATCTTCATGAGAGGTATGAAAGAAATTGGAAACTCAGTTTATGTCCAAATCTCTTACGAATAAACTATATCCGAAACAAAAGTTGTATGGGCCGAAGATTCTGATCTGGTGCAGCATGTGAATGACTTCAAACAAATAATCAAAGATTTATCACAACTTGATGTGAGTATTGAGGACAAAGACCGAACAATGATTCAGCTATATTCATTACCTTATTCTTATGAACACATGGTGACAATTCTTACTTTTGGGAAAGAAACTATCAAAGTTGATGGATTACTGCAGCATTGTTGACTCACAACAAGCAGAAGAAGAATGTAGAGGAAAACTCTCACGGTGATAATTTATATGTCAAGGGTAATCAGGATCGTGGAAGGAATAAAGAGAAGGAGAGTTTTGGAATGCAAAATTCCAAATCAAAGTCTAAAGACAAAAAGACGATTCATTGCTACAAGTGCGAGGAGCCAAGTGATATGAAGAGAGATTGTCTAAAAGCTCAAGAAGTAGACTGAGAAGACAAGTTATGCATCATCGAAGTATGTAAATGTTGGGTAGAGGGACAATTCAAATTACAGTGATAGGGATATACTTTTAGTTTCATCAACTCAGTTCATGGATTCTTGATTCTGGATGCTCCTATCACATAACACTTAACAGGGAGTGGCTTAATTCATATAGGTTAACTAATTCTGGCTCAGTATATTTAGGTAATGATAAATGCTGAATATTGTTGGTAATAGTGAAGTCAGAATTAAGATGTATGATGAAATTGTTAGAACATTATGTGATATCAGATATATTCCGGATTTGAAGAAGAATTTGATTTCCTTGGGCCCTCTACATAGAAATGGTTTCATTCTTTAGGCAGATGAGGATAGGGAAATCATCAGAATTGTAGGGGGCATTGACTGTGATGAAAGGAAAACTAACTGCAGGTAATATCTATAAACTATTGAGGAGTACAATTATATGTGAAGTTCATTCTGTGAAGTCAGATGATGGTAATACAAAGTTATGGCATATGCGCCTGGGTCATCTTAGTGAATCTGCGGATGACAGAATTGCGTAGAAGAAACCTATTGCAAGGTGTTAAAAGCTGCAAGCTCGATCTTTGTAAGTTCTATGTTCTTGGAAAACAGACTTAAGTCAATTTTATGACTGGAAAACACAAAACCGAAGAGATTCTTAATTATGTGCATTCTGATGTATGGTGCCCTACCAGGAAATCTTCATTGGGATGATCTCTGTATTTTTTTTACATTTATTGATGATCTCTTCAGAAAAGTTTGGGTGTATTTCTTGAAGTAGAAATCTGAAGTATTCTCTAAATTCAAGCTGTGGAAAGCTGAGGTGGAGAACCAAACTGGCAGAAATATCAAGTATTTGAGGTCTGATAATGACACAAAATACACAGATTTACAGTTTTAGAAGCATGGGATTCAGAGGCATTTGTCAGTGTGCAAGACACCACAATAGAATGGTGTTGTAGAAAGGATGAGCATCTCCTTAACTGAAAGCGCAAGAAGCTTGAGGCTGAATGCAGAACTTCCTAAAATTTTTTGGGCTGAGGCTGTGAATATGACTTGTTATCTCATCAATAGATCACTTCAGGTATCATTAGGTGGCAAGGTTGCATAAGAGGTATGGACAGGTAATCTAGTTAATTTCGATCATTTACGAATTTTTGGTTGTCCTGCTTATGTGCATGTATCTAGGGATGAAAGATAAACAATTGATGCAAAATCCAAGAAGTGCATCTTTCTAGGGCTATAAGAAAAGTGTGAAAGGATACAAGTTTTAGGATCCGATTGCAAAGAAGATGATGATCAATAGAGATGCAGTGTTTGATGAGCAGTTTATGTTGCAACAGAATAAAGACAAGGTGCCAGAGAGTAGTTTCAGCTCAGATACAGTGCAGATGAATCTACTACAACATCCAGTAGCAACTGAAACAGTTGAAAATTCTGAACCAACACCCGGTGATTCCAATACAGATGATTTACAGAATTAGACTCTTGTCAGAGATAGATAGAAACGAACCAATATAAGGCCTAATAGCAGATTCTGTTTTAAAGACTTTGTCTCTTGTGCACTCCTCATCAGTAGCGATGATCCAAAAACTTTTCAAAGAGCTATCACCAGTCAAGAGAAAGAGAAATGGATGGGTGCAATGATTTAGGAGATGGAGTCTTTGCAGAAAAATCACACATGGGAGCTAGTTCAGCTTCTTGAGGGAAAGAAAGCTATTGGGTGTACAAAAAGAAACCAACAATATCAGAAAAAGAAGGGGAAACATTTAAGGCTTGAATGGTAGCAAATAGATTTTCACTGTAAAAGGGGATAGATTATGAGGAAATCTTTTATCCTATGGTCATACATGCTTCAATCAAGGTAGTGCTTGCATTAATAGCTATTTGGGATTTGCATTTAGAGCAGATAGATGTTAAAACTGTTTTCATTCATAGTGATTTGGAGGAACATATTTACATGGAGCAGTCATAATGGTTCACTCAACCTAGATGGAGGAGTTTCGTTACATGAGTTGGGGTGCGGGGGCAACGTCCCGCTGTATAGTACAGATGTAATTCTGCAATTACATATTGTACTTCATGTTTATATATATGTCTGTTTGTAACTCTATGGCTTATTTTGTATTTTGTACTCTTTTCTGAAATTAAAGAAAAGTCGTTGCTTTGCTCTCAAGAATGTAGGCATCTTTACCGAAACTCGTTAAATCTCTATGTGTTCTTCTTGATTTGTGTTGATTCTTGTTTTTCTTTGCCCTAANTATGAATGATGTTTGTGGTTTGAAAACTTTATTGAGCCAGAAATTTGACATGAAAGACTTGGGTCCTACGAAAAAAATTTGTGGAATGGAGATTCATCGAGATAGAGACTCAAGACGATTATGTTTATCTCAATGAGGTTATGTTGAGAAAGTGCTGGACAGGTTTTAGATGAGCAAAGCAAAGCCTGTGAGCACTCCATTGATAAATCATTTTATGCTTTCTTCAGAACAGTGTCATAAGACAGATACAGAAATCGAATACATGTCAAAGCTTCCATATGCCAATGAAGTTGACTGCTTAATGTATGCAATGGTGTGTACTCGTTCTGATTTGACTCATGTTGCTAGTCAAGTCTATAAATACATGTCTAAACCAGGAAGAAGACATTGAGAAGTAGTCAAATAAATTTTCAGGTATCTGAAGGGTACTGTAGGACATTGAATTAATTTTGGCAATTAGCAGAATAATCATTCAGTTGTGGGGTACGTTGATTCAGACTATGCATGTGATTTGGATGGCAGAAGGTCTACAACTTGGTATGTGTTTACTCTTGGTGGAGGGCCTATATGTTGGAAATCAATAGTTCAGTCTATTGTGACATTATCTACAACTGAAGCTGATTACATGACAGTAGTTGAAACTGCTAAAGAAGTTTTATGGCTTATTGGGCTAGTAAAGGAATTGGGTGTTGAGCAAGGCAGAGTTCAATTGCATTGTGATAGTCAAATTGTTATTTATCTTGCTAAGAACTGGGTGTACCATGCGCAAACAAAGCACGTTGATGTCAGGTATCACAAGATCAGAGAATTGATTACTTATGGTGATATTTTGTTGCAAAAAGGTCATACTTATGAAAATGCAGCTGATATGTTGACCAAGCCAGTTACCATCAACGAGTTCTTGCATTGCTTTGACTTGTTAAATGTTTGCAGTTGTTAGACAACATGACAGCCCAACCCACTTCAGATTGTAAGAAACTTCATAATTTATTTCTCCTAAAGGGGCTGGATATTCGCCAAGGTGGAGATTTACTATGTATGACCCATATACCATATAAGGGACAGATGTTGGAGCGGAACAGAGCGAGCAACGGAGCGGAGCAGAAGAATCTGTCCAATCAGGGGAGTTTCGTTACGTGGGTTGGGGTGCAGGGGCAACGCTCTGCGTTATGGTACAGAAATAATTCTGCAATTACATATTGTACTTCAGGTTTATATATATGTCTGTTTGTAACCCTAGGACTTATTCTGTATTCTGTACTCTTTTCTGAAATTAAAGGAAAGTCATCGCTTTGTTTCCAAGGATGTAGGCATCTTTACTCNTATATATATATATATATATATATATATATATATATATATATATATATATATATATATATATCTGTTTGTAATCCTAGGGCTTATTCTGTATTCTGTACTCTTTTCTGAAATTGAAGGAAAGTCGTCGCTCTGCTCACGAGGACATAGATATCTTTGCCGAACCTTATTAAATCTCTTTGTGTTCTTCTAGATTTGTGTCGATTCTTTTTTTTTGCCCTAAATTCTCAATAAGTGGCATTAGAGCGAGGCTATACGGCAGAGATTTGCAAGAAAAATTTTGGTGCAGGAAGGACGAATTTGGACGATTTGGTTCGACTAGGGCTTCGACGGTTTGACACAGGAAGCGTCCAATTGCGGAAGTTCGACGAATTTGGCTGGGCATTCTACGGTTCAGTGCGGGAAGAGTCGCTCGCAGCGTTCAGTGCGGGCTAGTGTGACAGTCTGCGAGCACTTTGGCTTGACAGGATTGCATGGAGTTCGCGTGACCAGGCGAAAGGGTGTTATGCAGAGAAAACCCCGCAAATCACAAAAATTTTGCAGAGAATTTTGCGAGCAGTTACCGAGTAGGCGAATCACAATAACTAGACCAACAAGCGAATCACGGCAGATTGGAGGAGTTTGTGAAGGGACTTCATTGTTTCAACCAGAGTAGTCCGTGAATATCACAAAGCATCGCAGGGACCACCTCGGGCTCTTCTTCGCAACCGAGCAGCGAAAGATTTAGGAAGGAGTTTGCAGAAGTTTTTTGGTCTTCTCAATCGGATCGCCTTCGCATTTTGCAAAGACAGAAAATCTCTAGTTCAATGATTTTGCTTTATCGCAAGACATGATAAGTTCTTGGTAGGAGTAATCGTAGTAATCTGCGATGACAATGTCTGGTGTAAAATTTGAAGTGGTGAAGTTTGATGAAGCTGGTAAATTCAGATTGTGGCAAACAAGAGTGAAAGATTTATTGGCACAATAGAGAATCTTAAAGGCTTAGCGGACAACGAAACCAGATTTCATGGAGGATGAAGATTGAGAAGAATTACAATAACGAGTGGCAATAATCATGCGTTTATGCCTGACAGATGAGGTTATGTATCATGTGATAAATCTAAAATCTTCATGAGAGATATGAAAGAAATTAGAAACTCAGTTTATATCCAAATCTCTGACGAAAAAACTGTATCCGAAGCAAAAGTTGTATGGGTTGAAGATGCAAGAAGGTTCTGATATAGCACAGTATGTGAATGACTTTAAACAAATAATCAAAGATTTATCACGACTTGATGTGAGTATTGAGAACGAAGAACGAGCAATGATTCAACTATATTCATTACCTTATTCTTATGAACACCTGATGACTACTATTACTTTTGGGAAAAAAACTATCAAAGTTGATGAGATTACTGTAGCAATGTTGGCTCACAACCAGTGGAAACAAAATGCAGGGGAAAACTCTCATGGTGATAATTTATCTGTCAAGGGTAATCAGGATCGTGGAAGGAAGAAAGAGAAGGAGAGTTCTGGAATAAGAAATTCCAGATCAAAGTCTAAAGACAAAAGGACGATTCATTGCTATAAGTGCAAGGAGTCAGGTGATATGAAGAGAGATTGTCCAAAAGATCAAGAAGCAGACTGTGGAGAAACGTGATGCATCATCGAAGTCTGTAAATGTGGTGCAGAGTGACAATTCAAATTGCAGTGATGGAGATATACTTTCAGTTTAATCAACTCGGTTCATGGATGCATGGATTCTTGATTCAGGATGCTCCTATCACATAACACCTAACAGGGAGTGGTTTACTTCATACAGGTTAACTAATTCCGACTCAGTATATTTAGGTGATGATAAATGCTGCAATATTGTTGGTAATAGTGAAGTCAGAATTAAGATATATGATGAAACTGTTAGAACATTGTGGAATGTCAGACATATTCCAGATTTGAAGAAGAATTTGATTTCCTTGGGTACTCTAGATAGAAATGGTTTCATTCCTTAGGCATATGAGGATATGGAAACCATCAGAATTGTTAAGGGGGCACTGACTGTGATGAAAGGAAAGCTAACTGCGGTAATATCTATAAGCTATTGGGGAGTACAGTTATAGGTGGAGTTCATTCTGTAGAGTCAGATGATGATAATACAAAGTTATGACATATGCATCTAGGTCATCTTAGTGAACGTAGATGGTGGAATTGCATAGAAGAAACCTATTACATGGTGTTAAAAGCAGTAAACTCGATATTTGTAAGTTTTATGTTCTTGGAAAACAGACTTGAGTCAGTTTTATGACTAGACAACACAAAATCGAAGGGATTCTTGATTATGTGCATCTTGATGTATGGGGCCCTACCAGGGAATCTTCATTGGGAGGATCTCTGCATTTTTTTTACATTTATTGTTGATCTCTCCAGAAAAGTTTGAGTGTATTTCTTAAAGCAGAAATTTGAAGTATTCTCTAAATTCAAGCTGTGAAAAGTTGAGGTAGATAACCAAACTGGCAGAAATATCAAGTATTTGAGGTCTGATAATGTCACAGGATACACAGATTTGCAGTTTCAAAAGCATGAGATTCATAGTCATTTTTCAATGTGCAAGACACCATAATAGAATGGTGTTGTAGAATGGATGAGCATGCCCTTAACTGAAAGGGCAAGATGCTTGAGACTGAATGCGGAACTTTCTANACACACACACACACACACACACACACACACACACACACACACACACACAAACTCACACTAAATTACATAAATTAATAAAATTTTATATAGAAATAAAAAGGATTTTATTCATGCCTAGGGCTTAAAGATTCTCTGTTTTGCCATTTGAACCTACAGTTTGACCCATTTCCTGCAGTTCAACTACAAAAACAATTATGTATGGATTTCAGACTCGACCAGTTGCCAATTCACGATTGAAGCAGTCGAACAAGCCTGTCTGATCTGATTTTTTAAACTTTGATAATAACTAATTGGGCTACAACAAATATAGTTTTTGACTATAATATTGATAGTTGGCCACAAAAGCTTAAGTAATTGTTGTAATAGTAGTAATTTGACATAAAGGCTTTATTTGTAAACAGTATTTAACAGTAGTTGATAACAAAAGCTGTAGTTGATTGCTACAAAGGTATGAGTTTGTCGTCAAAGCTAAAGTAGATGGTCACAATTACATAATTGCTCATAAATGATATAGTTGGAAACTATGACAATAGTAATTAGCTAAAAAGGCAGTAGTTTGGGGCTAAAATAGTGGTAGTTCGCCACAGTTGTTCTAGTTGGAAGTTGTAATAATACTAGTTAACCACAAAGGCTGTAAATGATGGTTGCAAGAGAAATATTTGACCACAGAGGTCGTAGTTGGAAACTATACAATTATAATTAGCCATAGAACTATAGTTGGTGGTTGCAATATTTTGACATGTTTTACTTTCTATTGCATGTTTGCATATTTGGATTGTTTTTTTCTGTTTCTTTTTTGTTCATCTGGAATGCTGCAAAAATAATAATCTACGCTCATTGAGGTCCTTAAAATTATTAATTTTCTACTCAAAATCCTAATAATAAAATATCGACATAGTGAAAAGTTGGGATAAAAATTATCATAATTTTTAAAAATTTGCTTTAATTTCCCTGCATGACATTCAGGTCGGTTTTAAAATGAGTTGCATAGCATTACTCCCACACAAGTTATAATTAATAGGGTCTTCACATTAGGACTTATCAGCTAACTGCGTCATATGTATGTTTAGAGGAGAAGCCCCCACACTTTTTTAACCCTACTGACCAGGCATAGATTTCCACTTAGGTGGTTGTCTAGTGGCATAAGTCATTACAAAACTCCCCAACCTAGAGGGGGTGTAATTTCTTTTATTGGAGCGTTTCCACCTTTGTAGCTGGACCTCACTTTATCTTCTTTCCACAGGCAACCTTGCACTTCGGCGGGTATAAGTCACACATCTTAGATTTCTAATTGATAGTCATTGAATAAAGTATCATTCCTTTTATATTAGAGCTATCGAGGTTCCCGCGAATGACACAATTTACAGATTATTGATCGGGAATCTCTGAGTGTGTTGGGTCGACAACATTCACGACCAGAAAGACTTAAGGTCCTAGCAGTTTGGGATGACAGATATGTGGTGTCACGATCTGACTACCTCTACCTGTTCGGGATTATTTATTCCTTCCTTTGACTATCCATTTTGAGCTATGTCGCTCCTCTTGTTGTCTTTGATATCGTCTCCATGACCTAATTACTCGACCTATTCTTGAGAGGTTTTCACAACTATGCTCTCTACATTTTCTTTCTCTTGTTTTTCGTGTTTGTCGTATGTCAGTCTTTTTCTGGTTCCTCTCTTCCCCTAACAATTCACAGACTTATTCGGAAAAGAAAAACATATGACAATGGAAAAATTGATGACTGCTTTAAGAAATAAAAAAAGGAACAAAAACAAAGACGTAGAATGTTACGCTAATTATTTGCGTCAGAATAATTTGACCCAACGAAATTAACATTACTGATCGACCTCCAAATTATCCGTGGAAAATATCACACATAAATTTGATGATGATCCTCAAATATCATCGAATTTACATTTGATTAGTGTCTAATTTGGCCAACACAATATTATTAATTTATTGTAGTGACGACTTATTGCGTAAATAATATAATAAAAACTGTCAGCAATATTGTTATTAATAAGCGAAGAAAATTCACTTGTTATGTCATCACAAATAACCCAAACATAAACCGTCCCTAGACAATCGGTAATTTACATTATTTATGACGGATAAAACAATTGCTTATTAAAAAAATGTGTCAGTTAGCACCCCGCCATAATCGGTGTAATATAGTCGTCGGTTAACATCTATTTTTAAACAACGACATAAGGCATCATTAATGATTAAATCCGTTGGAAAAAAAATTACTGTTTATAAGTGACGACATTTTTTTGTTGTTACGTAGTCACAAATTACCCAAATTAGAAATTTTCACTATACCGTCAAAAAATGAAATATTTTTTGCGACGTAAAAATAGATTTTCAATTTTAGCGCTTTTTCTAAAGTGAAATCATTCGATAAGAGTGCTTTGGTTGTAACCGCTTCTTATGATGTCATTTGACGGCAAAAACACTTGAATAAGGGACTCGGGCCACTTCCTTGCATGCAGAGAATTATTTGGAGTTTGAATATAGTAATATATTTGATATGACATTGATTCTATGTGTGCTCAGGTTAATATTAGATTCGGTTATCTCGACAAATGATTTTGAATGATAGAAAGATTNATATATATATATATATTATGATCACTAATAATTCTCATGCCACCGGCCGGCAAATGAGTGTTCATACTGAATTTTCTCCTTGAGAAATTAATGAGGAAATACCTGAAGATTAATAAGGGGTCCATCTTCCACTTCATTTCCTGTGATTAAAACAGAGAGAATAATTAACTAATATTAGAAATTGAATGAATATTCAGCTTTTGTAACTATTCAACAAATCAAAAAGTTTTTTTTCTAATAATTAAAAAATAAAAAGAAGAAAAAAGAAACCTTGTGCAATCAATTGAGCAACGATGGGGACTATCATGCCGCCTTGAGAATCTCCAGCCACATAAAAGTCGTTGGAGTGAAAACGTGGGTGCTCAACTAACCACTACATTACGTAGCATATATGAGATAATCTGTAACGCTCAAGAAATAAAATATTTATGTATAAACTGACGGGGAAAGCGGTATCAGACCTTTTTAAGAAACACATAAACCTGGTTAGAACAAGAAGCGTCCCCTGTCTTATAGTTTTGAGACAATGGTGGGCTTGAGAATCCAGCCCCAGCCGGGTAATCCACAAAAATAATGCTAGATACCTAATTATTTTATCAAAATAGTTAATATACTAGCTAGTAATATATGAATNATCAGACCTTTTTAAGAAACACATAAACCTGGTTAGAACAAGAAGCGTCCCCTGTCTTATAGTTTTGAGACACAGGTGGGCTTGAGAATCCAGCCCCAGCCGGGTAATCCACGAAAATAATGCTAGATACCTATTTATTTTATCAAAATAGTTAATATACTAGCTAGTAATATATGAAGAAAAAGAAAATATGATCAATTATACCTTCGTCCAAGAGTAAGGATTTTGATAAAGAGTTGGCACAGTCCCATCGTAAGCAGCTNCAGCCACATAAAAGTGGTTGGAGTGAAAACGTGGGTGCTCAACTAACCACTACATTACGTAACATATATCAGATAATCTGTAACGCTCATGAAATAAAATATTTATATATAAACAGATGGGGAAAGCGGTATCAGACCTTTTTGAGAAACACATAAACCTGGTTAGAACAAGAAGCGTCCCCTGTCTTATAGCTTTGAGACACAGGTGGGCTTGAGAATCCAGTCCCAGCCGGGTAATCCACGAAAATAATGCTAGATACCTAATTATTTTATCAAAATAGTTAATATGCTAGTTAGTAATATATGAAGAAAAGGAAAATATGATCAATTATACCTTCGTCCAAGAGTAAGGATTTTGATGAAGAGTTGGCACAGTCCCATCGTAAGCAGCAATTCGAAATTTTACTGGGCCTGCATGTGTACACATAAATGATAAATTAATGAAACCTCTTCATCAATTTGCTTACCAGCAAATTACAAATGTTAAAAAATAACAAGGGGAGAAACAGGAAAAATTGGAATAACGATCTGCCAACTAACTAAAATGACAGACTCACCAATTTCGAAGAAGAGAGCGGTGAAGCTGGAACAACCTGGGCCACCACTAAGCCATAGGAGGACTGGGTCCTCACTGGCGTTTCTCTCCGACTCGATGAAATAGTAGAACAACTCCACCCCACTTACTTCATCCACTGTCAAATACCTGCACGATTATTGATGCATTTTCATGTCCCCTCTCCTATTTATCCTCTAATTTCCTTCTAGTTACAAGCAAACAAATGAGCCACATGAAGATTAACNCCCACTTACTTCATCCACTGTCAAATACCTGCACGATTATTGATGCATTTTCATGTCCCCTCTCCTATTTATTCTCTAATTTCCTTCTAGTTACAAGCAAACAAATGAGCCACATAAAGATTAATTGGATGGGCTCACCCGGTTTCCATACGGAAGGGAAGTGGCGCCGCATTGAAGCCTGGGAGATGCTTAACATGAGTTGCAGAGCGAGAAAATGGGCACAGCATCATCAACACCACGAATAAACTAATTAGCCGAACAAGAGATCTCCGACGAGCCATCGCCGGACTCCGTGAAAAAGAGACGGAAAGGGAGAATGTGTGAGCTTGCGCGTGAAGGGGGGCGAAGGACGGTCATAATATAGCACGTGCCTGCCATGGCAAATGACCGAGAAGACTGTTAGGTGACTTTAGTGTCAGTGCTCAACTTAACCTACCGACCTAACGGTCTTCAGTTGCTTTTCCTTGCTCCATTATGTGGAATGTCCGCAGTCACTTTCGAAAGCATTCTACAATTTATGCATCGGATTGAAATTCAGTTTGTTCCATTGGTTTTCAAGCTTTTTATCACTATTTATCGTATCATATATATATATATATATAAAACAACTCGTGGCTCCGTGCGCGTTAATAATAAAAGAGGTTACAAAGTTGGGAAGGGATAGTGGATCCCCACCTAAAAGCAAAAAAAATACATCATAGAACTAGGGGTTCCACTCGCCACAGTACAACTCAACGTGAAATAAAATGAAAAAAGTAAAGTAAAAAAGACATCCCAAAAACACATGTGATCCAAAATATATACCAAAAAAAAAGTATACCCAAAAAGATACATGTACACCAAATCTCATATCATCTGTAGTGAAGAGCAGCAAGAACGAAATAGAGGCTTCATGGTCCAGTGAGAAATAGAACAAAAAACATCCAACNAAAGAAAAGTATACCCAAAAAGATACATGTACACCAAATCTCATATCATCTGTAGTGAAGAGCAGCAAGAACTAAATAGAGGCTTCATGGTCCAGTGAGAAATAGAACAAAAAACATCCAATCCTGCAAACAGTAAATAGACCCTATGCCAAGACAAAACGAGGTTGCCACATAATAAAAAGCTCGAAATAGTGAAGGCTGCATGAGCATAAATATTGGTTCTTAGAGAGATGGTTATTCTTAGGTAAGTAAAATTTAAGCCCCCAAAGCACAAAAAACAGAAAAAACAAAGTGAATAGCAGTTTCGTATCTTTAAGGCCAGCATTGTTATCCAAAATTTCCAAATATTATAAATGTCTGTAGCTTNAGGTTGCCACATAATAAAAAGCTCGAAATAGTGAAGGCTGCATGAGCATAAATATTGGTTCTTAGAGAGATGATTATTCTTAGGTAAGTAAAATTTAAGCCCCAAAAGCACAAAAACAGAAAAAACAAAGTGAATAGCAGTTTCGTATCTTTAAGGCCAGCATTGTTGTCCAAAATTTCCAAATATTATAAATGTCTGTAGCTCATGCAGTCTTATTACGTAAAATGGAGTCCCGGTCAAACAAAACCGAGCCTAACACGTTGTCCAGCAGGAAAATCTGGACCAGAAAAACCTTCTAGCCACCATCCAAGTGTCAATAGTTCTAGTTGCATCATTTCGAAAATAAGGATCACAACCAAGAAAATCTAAGCTCAAAATAGTGTCCAATATAGACAACCTGGAGCAAAACCAAATATCATAGCCGTAGCAAGTAAAAGGAGCCATTGGCCTCCAAACAAAGATAAGGAGCCATGAGCCACCAAAAGTAAGGCACTCAAAATTTTGGAGCCTTGGGCCTCCAAAAATATTAGTGGGGTGATAATTGATGCAATTATAATCACAATTCCTGAAAGACAAGATAATTAAAAGGAGCCATGGGCCTCCAACAAAAAAGAGCATGGGACACTAGAAATAAAGGAGCNCTTATTACGTAAAATGGAGTCCCGGTCAAACAAAACCGAGCCTAACACGTTGTCCAGCAGGAAAATCTGGACTAGAAAAACCTTCTAGCCACCATCCAAGTGTCAATAGTTCTAGTTGCATCATTTCAAAAATAAGGATCACAACCAAGAAAATCTAAGCTCAAAATAGTGTCCAATATAGACAACCTGGAGCAAAACCAAATATCACAGCCGTAGCAAGTAAAAGGAGCCATTGGCCTCCAAACAAAGATAAGGAGCCATGACANACTATGAAAATAGTAATTAGCCACAAAGGCAGTAGTTGGGGGCTAAAATAGTGGCAGTTCGCCACAGTTGTTTTAGTTGGAAGTTGTAATAATACTAGTTAACCACAAAGGCTGTAAATGATGGTTGCAAGAGAAATATTTGACCACAGTGGTCGTAGTTGGAAACTATACAATACCAATTAGCCATAGAACTATAGTTGGTGGTTGCAATATTTTGACACGTTTTACTTTCTATTGCATGTTTGCATATTTGGATTGTTTTTTTCTGTTTCTTTTTTGTTCATCTGGAATGCTACGAAAATAATAATCTACACTCATTAAGGTCCTTAAAATTATTAATTTTCTACTCAAAATCCTAATAATAAAATGTTGACATGATGAAAAGTTGGGATTAAAATTATCACAACTTTTAAAAATCTTCTTTAATTTCCCTGCATGGCATTCTGGTCGGTTTTAAAATGGGTTGCATAACATGGCTCCCACACATGTTATAATTAATAGGGCCTTCATATTAGGACTTATCAGCTAACTGCATCATATGTATGTTTAGAGGAGAAGCCCCCACACTTTTTTAACCCTACTAACCAAGCATAGATTTCCACTTAGGTGGTTGTCTAGTGTGCATAAGTCATTACAAAACTCCCCAACCTAGAGGGGGTGTAATTTCTTTTATTGGAGTATTTCCACCTTTGTAGTTGGACCTCACTTTATCTTCTTTCCACCGGCAACCTTGCCACTTCGGCGGGTATAAGTCCCATCTCTTAGAGTTCTAACTGATAGTCATAGAATAAAGTATCATTCCTTTTATATCAGGGCTATCGAGGTTCCCGTGAATGACACAATTTACAGATAACTGATCGGGGATCTCTGAGTGTGTTGGGTCGACAACCTTTACGACTAAGAAGACTTAAGGTCCTAGTAGCTTGGGATGATAGGTCTGTGGTGTCACGATCTGACTACCTCTACTTGTTAGGGATTATTTATCCCTTCCTTTGACTATCCATTTTGAGCTATGTCGCTCCTCTTGTTGTCTTTGATATCGTCTTCATGACCTACTTACTCAACCTATCATTGAGAGGTTTATCGCATGTATGTTCTCTACTTTTTCTTTCTCTTGTTTGGCGTGTTTGTCGTATGTCTGTCTTTTCTGGTTCCTCTCTTCCCCTAAACATTCACAGTCTTATTCGGAAAAGAAAAGCATATGACGATGGAAAAATTGATGATTGCTTCAAAAAATAAAAAGAAAAGGGAACGAAAACAACGAAGTAGAATGCTACGCTAATTATTTGCGTCAGAATAATTTGACCCAACGAAATTAACATTACAGATCGACCCCCAAATTATCCGTGGAAAATATCACACATAAATCTGACGATAATTCTCAAATATCATCGAATTTACATTTGATTAGTGTCTAATTTGGCTGACACAATATTGTTAATTTCTTGTAGTGACGACTTATTGCGTAAATAATATAATAAAAACTGCCGGCAATATTGTTATTAATAAGCGAAGAAAATTCAGTTGTTATGTCATCACAAATAACCCAACCCTAAACCATCCCTAGACAGTCGGTAATTTACATTATTTCTGACGGATGAAACAGTCGCTTATTAAAAAAATGTGTCAGTTATCAGTGTATAATGGTCATCGGTTAACATCTGCTTTTAACCAACGACATAAGGCATCATTAATGATTAAATCCGTTGGAAAAATTTTTACTGATTATAAGCGACGGCATTTTTTTGTTGTTACGTCGTCACAAATAACCCAAATTAGAAATTGTCACTACACTGTCGGAAAGTGAAACATTTTTTGCGACACAAGAATAGATCGTCGATTTTAGCGCTTTTTTTTCTAAAGTGAAATCATTCGATAAGAGTGCTTTGGTTGTAACCGCCTCTTATGATATCATTTGACGGCAAAACCACATGAATAAAGGACTAGGGTCACTTCCTTACTAGCAGGGAATTATTTTGAGTTTGAATACAGTAATATATTTGATATGACATTGATTCTATGTGAGCTCAGGTTATTATTAGATTTGGTTACCTCGACAAATGATTTGGAATGGTAGAAAGATTTTGTTTTCTCTTTTTAGTGAACTTCATTGTTATATATATATATATATAANATGATTTGGAATGGTAGAAAGATTTTGTTTTCTCTTTTTAGTGAACTTCATTGTTATATATATATATATATATATATAATGATTTTATGGTTCGAAATTCCTTTAAATTTTAGATAAATCTCTTTGGTTGAGAAGTGCAATGAGTATGCCCATCATTGATGAACTTAATTTTTAAATTGCTTATTTTGACGTTTAATTCAGCTTATTCTTTCAAGTATTAAGAAATAGTTAGTCCTGTCTATTACATAATTAATTAAAAAGATAAATTACAAAACACAAAAAAAAAGCGTTTAAAACAAATTTATTATAAAACTTAAACATAACTTATAGGGGACATACAACGACTAAAAAATTTGTTCAAGGATCGAGCAGAATCTCTCCATGTGGAAGCTCGTAGAGTCTTATCTTGAATTAAGGAATATAAGAAGAAAAATAGAATATATGGGGCCCATTGCATTTAGTGATAATTAACTTATAAAAATAAAAATATTGATATCTTCCGATTTCCAAAATATTTCCCCACATCCCAATTCGTCACCAAATCCGTGATACACCAACAAGCAGCCAAAAGGCAGAACTAGAGCTTGGGAAGACATGCTTCGTTGTAATTTCACAATAAACTGTTCACGCGATTATGAAACTTGACATGATCTTTAAGAATATTTTAAATATGATTATGCTACATAAAAATTCATGCAAATGCCTCGGTGTGTGCAATTACAAAAAACAAGCATATTTTTTTTTTTAATTTAAATAGGCATTGAAATGTGCGTGCAAAATGAAAAAACATCTTTGTTTGCATTGAAGAGCGAGCAATGTTTGGAATGTTAAAATTTGAGATTTGATTGATTCACAAATAAAATTATATCATGTCAATTTGAAAAATTCGAAAAAAAATAAATTTAAGAGAGAAACAACAACAAAATATCTAAAAAAAACACTCAAATACTTTCATTAAAAACCTGAAAACAGAAAAAAAAAAAGAACCATAACACATCAAAAGTTTCATTATGAAATGAGAATAATCTAGAATTTTATATCATTCGGATCTTCTCTCCACATCAATAGAACTTACAACAATTCCACTCCAAATCCTCGACTCACAGAAAAAATCACACACACCGAAATTCATCTCTTGAATCTTTCCGCTCTACACAAAGATTTGAGAGTTCACAGTGCGCTAGAAAAAGCACGTGAAGGGGTTAAGTCCCAAACTACATACAAATCGCTCTTGGTGTCTAAGCATCGCTCCTAGGCACTGCCTTTCCACACGTTGTCTAGCCCGAATGGGCACCTAGGGGCTACTCGGAATCCAAGAAAAAGACACCCAAAATTAATGAATAAGCACCACCCTGTCTGTAACCAGGGGCCTAGGCTCTCAACTTGACGCTTGAGGCCACTCTGCCACTCTGCTGATGTTGGCTTACAATCAGGCTCCACACTCAACAGAAACGGTATAGTAAAGCATATTGACAAGCATGCAAATATCTTTGAGATTAATGCAATTTTATCAAGCAAATGCATTATAGAGCTACATTGAAATGCAAGTAAATATTTGGCAAATGCACTAAATTCTTGAAAATACAACACACAAGTGCATCGCGATGCAAATTTATACCAGGCATGTGCTCTGATTAATGCATATAATGCTTGAATACTCTATTTGAGAATACGTCGCGGGCTAGCTCAAACATTATTTCAAAATATAATGCTCTTAAAATACCTACGCACTAGTAAACAAATGACCTGCTTGTGTTCTGACCTTCGTGATGAATAGTTAGAGAACAAATATTGCGCGAGTAGAACATAAATTGAAGTCAAATTTTATAAATGTTTTCTTTTAAAAAATCCCACTCATAATAACTAAATAATTCATGTTCTCATGTAAGCTGCATTTTATAGGTTTAGATCATAACTCTCACTTCAACTAGTCTAATCATCCTTCTAGTAAAGCTCGAGCAAACGAGAGAAAGCCTTTACTAATTTAGTGCCCGTTTTGGGGCAGCTTATATGCGCGGTGGGAGTTTTAAAAACGCCGAGCAATCGTTTGTTTCGCACGTATGGATCGCGATACGAAATCGCTCTCCACAGATTCTTCATTATTCCCGACCGCGCTAGGGACCTGGCAGTCAGCGTTTCGTTCGAGCGTATTCCCATCCAGCCCCTCGTCTCCTCGACCCCGATCCCGTCCCAACTTCTCTTCTCTTCTCTTCTCGTTCGAGCGTATTCCCATCCAGCCCCGATCTCGATCCCGTCCCAGCTTCTCCTCTCTTCTCCTCTCATTCGAGCGTATTCCCATTCCAGCTTTCCGACTCAAGATATCTTCATTTAGCATAATAAGGCTTTCTTGTATGCGATTTACAAGAGATGAAGGAAGGGCAGAGAGCAATCGTGCGGTGAGGCTTCGACGGAAGGAGGCTTCGGGTTTCAAGATAGGGCACATCAACAGAGGTTTGCGCGACATGGTGGACTTCGATTGATCGGTGTTGCGCGAAAGGCAGAGCAAGGGCGGTTGAGGACTGGGAGGATCACTACAACACAGGTAGGAGTGAGTTGGGAAGATCGCGACACAAGACGGCTGATTGTGCGTGGCTAAGTGAATGAGCGACTTTGGATTGCTCGGCTAAGGCAAAGCGAAAGAAACTTTCGGGAAAGGCATAGAGGTGTTCGACAAGGCCTTCTGACGTTGATTTTGTGAACAGAGGAGGTGGGTTTGGATTGCACGAAGGCTTCTGATGTTTGATTCGATGGAATACGAAAGGATGAAGACGACTTGGGAGGCACGACAGATAGAAACGACGAGGGATTCTGCCGTTTGAATCAATCACTTTTCCTGTGCTTTGATGGATCTATGAAGATCTTCTGTAGGCTTGCTCTGTTGGCGAAGAATTGGATAGATGGATATGCATAAACATCCTACCACATGTGTGAAGCGAAATGTGAAGCTGTATCCACCATTTTCTCCCTTTCTATCTCAATTATGTTGTGTATGGATCCAATTAATATGATCAAGCTTCTGTGGTATTTAACGCTTTAGACATCTTGCTCTATCAAATTTTAGATCAACAAATTCCAAAATATGATCAATTATGATGAATTTTTCATGGACGCAGATTAATTTTCTAGAGCAAGTATTCAATCGTTTGAATCAAACTTTGATTTTGTCCAATTATTATGCTCCATTCCTTTTTATGTAATATTGATATTCCTTTCACCCTGGTGTGGAATTTCGTTAAAGGGTTGTCTTTTTGAACTACTTGTATAACATTTTTGAACTGATCTGTAATGATTTATGGGTTCTGTTTTATTTATTTTTGTGCCCATACAGTTCTGTTGCAAACAACTTAAACCAAATAGAGACAAAATGATCATTTATCCAACAACAGCTGCCAGTAAGCTGTTCTGTATAAGCAGCTTCAAACATCATGCCAGTTTATTCTGATAATCTGCAGATTATCAGATTATTAGAATAATCTGTCAACAGCTGCCCCAAACAGAACGTTAATTCAATCCTCCTCCTTAGAAAGACTAAAGTTGAAAAAGCAGGTGTTCTAAAAACTTTCAAAAGATAAGTTCTAATTAAAATGACAATTATGAATAATTTTAAATGAGACATTTTCTGGTGTATTTTGTTTAATTATATGAAACGAACATTTAAATAAATTCAATTAATAGTCATTATGATTTTGATTCTCCATTTGCAAAATAAAGTTCATAAGTTCAAAGCTATTCAAATTCTTTTTTAATGATTGTGCAAAAATTGAATCTCAATTGGAAGTGTCAGTCTTTAAAATTAAGCTCAAAAGAATATTTCAATGAAGTTACTTTAATCCTTGATGATGGTCATGCTGATTATAAATCTCAATCTCAAGGGTTATATAATTTTTAAAATCTAACTCTTCAATTACAAATGTTAGAGTTCCAAGAAAACCTTCAATACTGACCATATTCATAGTAAATCCCAGGTTACATTGTTATCAAAATATATTTAACTCTCATAAATTTCAATAAAAATTAAAAAAATTAAAAAGATTATTATATTAAAAAATGTTTAAATGAAATTAATCATTAAAAGCTAAAAGGCAAATTCTCATCTACCATTCAAATTAGTTTGTCTAGTGCAGCAAATTTTGTTGTTGCGAGATAGTTGTGGTATATATGTAGAAATAAAATAGGAGAACCATCATCGAAGTGAAAAAGAGAACAAGCAAATTCACACCAGAAAATAGTAACACAGCGGAGCACACAGATTTATGTGGTTTGAAAAATTGCCTACGACCACGGAGTTGCAGAGGATTTTACTACTTGAGGAACTTACACCAGTTTATTGTCTCGACTTACAAGAGAAATCTCTCACTTTGTTGTTCTCTCTTCTCTCTCTGTTCTTCTCTCTCTACACTGAGATACACAGAAAAAACTCTACATCGAGATATACTGAAGAAGATAAACTTACAAGAGAAATAAACTCAATTTCTCTCTGCCACAAGCTACCAAGGAGAAGCCAAGGAAAAACAATCTTCTTCTTTCTTCCTCCTTCTGCCGCAAGGAACTACTTCTTGCACTTCTCTTCCTCTATCCCGAGGAAACCTCAAAAAGAACACCAAAAAACTGTGACTTCTTGAACTAAAGGAGAGTCGTGCGATACCTTTTTTCACGAACAAAAGAGGAACTGTCGCGACAGACGTGACTCTTTGTGAAACAACAAACTGTTCGCAAGAACAGTTCGGGACTGAGTGAGAGGAGGGAGCGGGAGTGGTTTGCGGGTTTCGCGATCGAGAGTGGGATTCTGTAGCAAGAGCAGGAGAAATCGGTGAAGAAGCGGGAAATTATCGGGCTCCCGCGCTAACAATCTCCCACTTGGAGACTAATACACAAGCTACAACATCTCCTTCCTCGAACTGATATCATCCACTGACAGCGTCACCCTATTCTTCAAACATGAATCCTCCACCTCTGCAACTCAAAACCTTTATCTTCACTCCAGAAGACCAACTGAAGCTGTGCACAACTTTAATTTCTCAAGAGTAACACCCTCAGTCAACATATCAGCAGGGTCAAAATAGTCTTGCACCTCTAAGCTATTTCCTAGATTACTCTTGTCTCTGCTTAAAACTCCCACTGCATGGCAATATCTTGCATCTGCTGAAAGCCTTTTTCAATAAGTCTAGTCTTGTGCTTCTTACTGCCATCATGCTCGGTCTTCATCTGGTACACCTACTTGCTGTGTAGTGCATTCTTCAATGGTGAAAGTTCTGTCAGCTATCACTTGCTCGAACTTTCATCTTGCAATATTTCTTCATAGCTCTTTGGTTTTCCATCATCTGACTGTGGAACAATAGGAATGGGTGCCCCAGACCCACTATCATCTCCACTTTCATCAGTAACAGAACTATGAACTGTTAGCAATAGTGCATCATGTACTTCTTCAGATACAACATTTGCGCTATCATTCTCAATCTTCTTGAGATTCCTGTAGTTCCTCTTTATGTGGCTAGCATTGCCAAAATTCCAGCAGGTTTCTTGCTGACCAGATTTTGATTTTAATCTCCCTTTATTTGAGTTTATGTCTTGTCATCTCCATCTGAAATCAACATTCAGTACCGAACTCGTACCTAAGATCTCACCAGAATCTTTCATGCGCACCTTTTCAACCCAAATCAAATCACGAATATCATCACATTTCAGTTTAGATTTACCTGCAGAACTGCTAAATGCTATCCTCATGTCTTCCCAACTATTTAACAACGATGACAACAATATCAGCGCATGTATCTCATCATCAAAATCAATTTCAACCGACAATCGATTTGTGAGTATTAAAATTATTTAAGTGTTGAGCAACAGAAACACCTACCACCATCTTCAAATTGAATAACTTCTTCATCAAGTACACCTTGTTATTCGTCGATGGCTTTTCTTACATACATGATAAGGCTGCCATGAGATCTACAGTCGTCCTCTCCTTGACGACATTGTGTGTAACGAACCTCGATAGGGTCAATCGAATAACCCCCAAAACTTGTCGATTCAACAAATTCCATTCAACCTCAACCATTCTTTCAGGTCTTTTTCTCAATAACGAAAGATGAAGTTTCTTCCCAAAAATGTAGTCCTCTATCTGCATACTCTAGTAACCAAAATCTGTTCCATCAAATTTCTCGATCCCTGAAACCTTCACTTCATCTGCAGCCATCATTCTTCCTCAGATTCGAAACAAAGCTCCAATACCAGTTGTTGTGGTATATATGTAAAAATAAAATAGGAGAACGATCAATGAAATGAAAATAGATCGAGAAAATTCACACAAAAAATAGTAACACAGTGGACACACAGATTTACGTGGTTCAACAAATTGCCTACGTACACGGAGTTGCAGATGATTTTATTACTTCAGGAATTTATACTAGTCGGTCGTCTCGACTTACAAGAGGAATCTCTCACTTCGTTTTTCTCTCTTCTTCTCTCTCTATTATTCTCTTTCTACACCGAGATACACCGAATAAATTCTGCACTGAGATACACTGAAGAAGATAATCTTACAAGAGAAATAAACCTAATTTCTCTTATGTCACAAGCCACCAAGAAGAAGTCAAGGGAGAACAATCTTCTTCTTATTTCTTCTTTCTTCTGTCGCAATGAACTACTTCTTGCACTTCTCTTCCTCTATCCCAAGGAAACTCGAAGAAGAACACCAAAAAAATATGACTTCTTGAACTAAATGNCATTGTCTAGTAATGTTGAAGTAAATCCTAAAGATCAGAACAAAGAGCAAATTAAAGCTATTCAACTAAAAAGTGAAAAAGAATTAGAAAAGAGAGTTCAACTAGAAGTTGAAATTGAAAAATATGAGGTGGAAAATGAAAAATCTAGTGAAGATTTTCATTTTGAAGAAAAAAGTCCTACTAAACCGATGAAAATCTTTGTACAAAGACTACCACCTCCATTTTCTCAAAGATTGAAGCAGAAAAATAGAGACAACCAATTTTCTAAATTTTTGAAAATTTTAAGGAAATTAACGATAAACATTCCATTTGTTGAAGCTTTGGAACAAATGTCTAAGCTATGTGAATTCATGAAGGATATACTTAATAAGAAAAGGAAGTTTGTAGATAATGAGACTGTTGCACTCAAGGAAGAGTGTAGCGCTACATATCAGAAAAGCTTCCTGAAAAACTTAAAGATCTTGGAAGTTTTACAATTCCTTGTGCTATTGGCAAACAATTTTAGGGAAAAGCTTTATGTGATTTAAGAGCCAATATTAATTTTATACGGTTATAAATTGTTAGAAGGTTGGGCTTAGGAGATATTTCACCTACCACTGTAACTCTTCAGTTAGCTGATCGTTCGATTACCTACCATAAAGGAGTTATAAAAGATGTTTTAGTAAAGGTTGATAAATTTATCTTTCTTATGGACTTTATTGTATTATATATGGAGGAAGATAAAAAAATTCCTATCATTTTAGGAAGACCATTCGCTAACCACTGGAAGAGCTTTGATAGATGTGCAGAAAGGAGAACTAACTATGAGAGTTAGTGATGAAGAATTTACATTAATATTGTAAAATTAATGAGATACCCTGCAAAAGAGAAAGAGATTGAATGCTTCAGAATGGATTATAATGAATATTTAAGCCATGAATATTTTAAGAAGACTTTTGAAAGAGAATTTGAAAAGGAATATATGGAATGTCAAGATGAGGATAAAATTCAAGATGAAACTATGGAAGTGAGTAAAGAGGATTTGGATTATGTTCATGAAAAATTTGAAACGTTAGATCCTATAGAAAGTAAAAAAATTTGATTTCATATGTTCAGAAACCTCGTGAATTAGAACTAAAAACACTTCCTACACATTTAAAGTATGCATTCTTAGGAGATTTATCTACATTACTTGTTATAGTATCCTCAGAATTAATTGATAAACAAGAACAACGGTTGTTGGAAACTTTGAAAAGATACAAGAAAGCCTTTGGATAGACATTAGCTATTATCACAGGAATCATTCCTTCAATTTGTATGTATAGAATTTTATTAGAAGATCAACATGAACTAAGAGTTGATCCTCAAAGGAGATTGAATCCTATGATGAAAGAAGTTATGAAGAAAGAAATTTTAAAATGGTTAGATGCTAGAATAATATATCTTATTTTAGACAGTGCTTGGGTAAGTCCAATTCACCGTGTTTCAAAGAAAGGAGGTGTGACTATAGTTACAAATGATCAAAATGAATTAATATCAACAAGACAAGTCACTGGTTGGAGAATCTGCATAGATTATAGAAAATTAAATTTTGCCACTAGGAAGGATCTTTTTCCTTCACCTTTCTTGGATCAAATGTTAGATAGGCTGGCTGAGCACAAATATTTTTGTTTTTTATATGGATATACGAGTTATCATTAAATACCTATTGCTCCAGATGATCAAGAGAAAACAACATTTACTAGTCCTTTTGGAATATTTGTTTTTTGACGAATGCCCTTTGGATTGTGTAATGCACCTGCAACATTCTAAAGATGTATGATATCATTTTTTAGTACTTTGATTTAAGAAGGGATTGAAGTATTTATGAAAAATTTTTCTGTATTTGAAACTTCATTCAAAATATGCTTAAATCATTTAGAGAAAGTTATGAAACATTGTGAAAAGACTAATCTCGTATTGAACTAGGAAGAATGTTAATTCATGATTGCAGGAGGAATTGTGCTTGGACATAAAATTTCAAAAAATGACATGGAAATAGATCCTGCAAAAATATATGTTATATCAAACCTACCTCCACTTACTACGGTAAGAGGAGTTAAGAGCTTTTTAGAACATGCTGGATTTTACAGGAGATATATTAAATATTTTTAAAAAATTACTAAACCTTTATGCCAACTTCTAGAAAAAAATACAAAATTTGACTTTAACTAAGATTGCCTTAAAGCCTTTGAATCTTTAAAGGAAAAATTAATCACTGCTCCTATAATTATTTCACCTGATTGGGAAAAACCTTTTGAATTAATGTGTGATGCAAGTGATTATGCTATTGGAGCTATTTTAGGATGGAGATATGATAAGATTTTTAAAGTCATATACTATGCTAGTAAGACTCTTAATGAAGATCATAATCCTTTTCTTCTTACTCTTCTTTTATTGATAAACCTACTATTTCCAGATTCAAATTTCTAAACATTTGGACTTCTCATGATACTTTCCTTAGTACTGTGCAACAGGTTTGGAGTTATGATGGTGTTCGCTCATCCTGGTATATCCTTTGGCAATTGCATAAAAAATTGGTTGCTCACCGTCAAAAATGGAATCATCAAGTCTTTGATAATGTGCATACTAAAGTTCTGGAAGCTCAAAATGTGGTTGATCTTTTGGAATCTCAGGTGATTTGTACCCCTGAAATGGTGAACTCTACTGCTCAGGCTCATTCAAATTTATTGGAAGCCATTAATATGGAGGAAGCTCTTCTTCAGCAAAAAGCTAATGAACTTCATTTCATTGCTGGTGACCGAAATACGACCTACTTCCATGCTTCTCTTAAGCATAGAAGGAACATGAATTGCATCCTGAAAATTTAAAAAGCTGAAGGTTAAACCTTAACTAATTTGGATGAGATTAGGGATAGTGCTGTGACATACTTTACGGAGCTCTTTCAGCATAGTCCTATTACTACTCCTAGTGATTCTAATGTTTTTGTAGATGAGTTTGACTATATTAATAGTCTCTATTTAGCCCAGGTTCCCGATGAAAAAGAAATTATTTCTGCTTTCAAATTCATAAGCTCCAACAAGTCCCCTAGTCCTGATGGTTTCTCCTCTACTTTTTATGCCAACTGTTGGGACACCATTAAAAAAGAGGTGATAAATGCTATCCAAAGTTTTTTTTGGGAGAAGACCCTGGAAATTATTTTAGTTCAGCCTGTATTTTTATCATTCTAAAATGACATGACAAAATCATTTTGGATAACTTTCGTCCTATCTCTCTCAGAATTGTTATCTCTAAAGCGGTGAGTAAGATCATCATTAAAAGGCTACAACCTCATCTCTCACATTTTATATCTTCTTAACAATCAAATTTTATTAAAGGAAGAGATATAATTGATAATATCTTACTTGCTCAGGAATTGATTGAAGACATGGATAGAAAATGTAGAGGAGGCAATATGGTCTTTAAACTGGATATAAAAAAAAAACATTTGATACTATAAGTCGGGATTTCATTCTTAATACCCTTCAAGCTAAGGGATTCAAAGCAGGGTTTTGTTCCCTCATTAAAAGATGGCTAGCTAACAACCATTACAGTTTTCTCTTCAATAAAAAATCTCATGGCTTTTCTCTATCACTAGAGGCATCAAACAAGGAGATCCCTGATACACCTAAAATATATAGTATTTTTAGACGCATTTTTATACCTATTTTTGAGATATTGCGCTTTAATGGACGTTATTTGTGTGTTTTTCTTTCAAGTATATGTAAAAAGGTGAAAAATGCTTAAAGGAGAGAAAAAAGATCAAATTTGGAGCAAATAGGTGAAAATTGGGCAAATGAGTTTTGGCGCTTAAGCGCCAATTAAACAGAGAAGGTCGCGCCTAAGCACCAGAGGCCCCGCACTTAAGCGCAAGTGGCAGTTATTGGATGAGTAAAATTGGTTTTTGCAAATTTTGAATAGGTTTTTTAGGCACCCATTAGCTTAATAGGTGGTTACAACCATCATGGACGAAAATTATTGCAAAAAGAGGCATATCTTAGAGAAATACATCAAATCAAGACATATTTTGAAGAGATGCCAAGACACCTTTTGGAGATTTATAAGAGAATGAAGATTGAGTCTTTGAAAGTGTTCTTGAAAAGAGAAAGTTTTGAAAGTTCTTGAATTGGGGAGTTAGTTCGGAGAGATTTTTAGGCACCACATATTTATTTTATCCTATTTGTTTTTAGTTTTATATTGAGAGTGTTGTAAAAGAGAAGGGATTCAAAAGAACTTCAAGAGTTTGGTGGAGGACTTGAGATAAGTATTTATATTTTGTTTTTAGACTACTTTTGGTTTTAACTGAGAATTGTTGTTGGTTTGACAATGATTTCTGCTCTTAAACTAAAATATCTTTTTGTTTTCTTCATGGATTTAGAGTGATTTTCCTTATCTTTCTTCTTAAAATGATAAGTAATTAAGTGTTGGATGGAAGTTGGGGAGAGTTTTGATTTTTAATGTTGGAAGAAGTTGTGATGATTTAAATCCATGCACTTCATTTACTTCTTAATTTGGTCAATCCAGATATTAAAATTTATTGTGAGAACATGTAAGAACCGGGCTGGTGTGTCTCAGTCAACAATTGAAAAGAATCACATGAGGTTGTATGAATGAGAATGTAGTTCATATAATTCAGTGAAAATAAATAGGAAAATATTCATTGAAGTGTGTAAAGTTAGAGGACTTTAAAGTGACACGTTAAAGCCCCTGACTTGGTTTATTGTTTTAGGTTCTCATACGAGATGTTAGCCCATGGTGGAGGGAATCGATGGAACTCTAAAGTGAGAGCTAGTATCTTCCTTGCCTAGCTGGTCTTCAGAACTATTCAAATTTTAAATTAGCCAATGTTCTTTGTAACATCTCTAGTAAGGGTAAAGAATATTATTAATCCTATTTGGCACAATACAATTTGCATACTTTAACAATAGAATTGTCGGCATTATTTTTGGTCTGCGGTTTGCCCGTAAGAAGCTGTCGGTCATCGGAATTGAAATCCCGTTGCCCGCTTCGGAAGGACGTTTTAAAAAAAATTTAATTTTGAAAAAGATGAAGTCAAACTGACCCCATAATTTTCATAGTTTAGATGAAAGAGCGCTTTACCTAAAATCCTGTATCTATCCCGAAAGATGAACACAAGAGTTGAGGGTGAGGCTTGATCAAATAAACTAAAGAAAGTTATGACATCCGTTTGGTCTGCAAAACCAATGTATTGGCCGATAAATTCCCCTATTTAATATAAGGAATTAAATAGGGTTTATATTATGCTAGGTTCGAGAAAAGCTTTCTATAAGGGCAAGCCCCTATAGTTAATTACATCATAGATAACTGAAGTTACCTAAGAATACTCTCGATAAAAATCAAGAAAAATTACCTTCAAGGAGTTCAAATGGTAAGGACATTTCAAAGATATCGGACTAAGAAGTGTGAAGGGGGATTAGTTCAAATTTGGAACATTTTGTTTTGGAGTCCAAAGGAGGAAACACTAGAGGATGTCACGGATCCGAAG
>JXCR01139809.1:57600-81940 GCA_002079205.1 Phalaenopsis hybrid cultivar | reverse complement strand
ATTAAATTGATTAATTATTGACTTCAAAAGTCATACCCCTAAGTCTAGGATCATTTAATTTTAATAAACTTCCAAATTTTAATAATTTATTAATCTTAATTAAGAAAGTGAGATTGGAATAAACTTCCAAATTTTAATAATTTAGAAATTTATCAATCTTAATTAAGAAAGTGAGATTGATTCTTACCAATTAACCCCTTTGTGTTTCAAACATCAAGTGAATTGATTAATATTAGAGGTTACCCATTCCCCTTACCCCCTTTGTATTTCAAGCATCAAATAAATTGATTAAGATCAGAGGTTACCCATTTTCCCTCAACCCCTTTGGGTTTCAAACATCAAATAAATTGATTAAGATTAGAGGTTACCCATTTTCCCTCCTTGTGAATTAAGCCTAACATGTTTAATTAAGGCAAGGTTTCCAAAATTACACATTTGCCCCTAAGGCTCTAACACTTCATAATTAATTAAGGCAAGATTTCTAAAATTACACATTTGCCCCTAAGGCTCTAACACTTCATAATTTGTCAAATTCAATTCCAATGCAAAATTACACATTTGCCCCTAAGGCTCTAACACTTCATAATTTGTCAAATTCAATTGAAATGACTTTGATATTTTTTATCCTACCTCATTCATGGGTCTATTAAGACATCAAAGGAGAAAATGTGATTTTTCAAAATTTAATTTAATTTAATTTATATAATTAATTTAATGCAAAAAAAGGATTTTTCAAAGAAAATTCCTAACTTGCCCAAGGTACATTATAATACCTTGAAAGTTTTACTGGAGGTAGACCTAGAACATAGGAGACTTTGTACCAAATTTCACAATTTTTTGAATTCTCTTTGATTTATTAGAATTATTTTAATTTCTAGGTTATTTAATAAAAATAAAATATTTTACATGGTGAAAATTAAGTTTTATATTTTTGAAAAATCTCCATAAGGTCAGAGAACTTATAAGAGTAAATTTTATATTTTTATGATTTTTCCTTGATTTATTGAATTAAGTTTTGTATTTTTGAAAGATCTCCCTAAGGTCAGAGAACTCAGAGGAGAAAACTTTATATTTTTCTGATTTTTCTTTGATTTATTGATCAAAGGAGCAAATTTTATATTTTTCATATTTTTCTTTGATTTATTGAAATTATTTTAGTGATTTTAGCCTTTTAAAAATTATAGCTTTGAAATTCAATATCTTTATTTAGAAAATCAGGAAAAATATTCTAATTATTCCTAAGTAATTAGGAAGCAATTTAGAACATTTTCGTTAGTTTTATTATTTTATGATTTTTATGAATTTTTAATTATTTTAAATATTTAAAATAGGCTAAAAATCAAATTTTTATTTTAAATATCAATTTTTATTTAGAAAATACCCTTGATCACAGAGAACTCAAAAAACTAACTTTCATAATTTTTTGAGTTATGTCTTGATTTTTAAAAAATCATTTAAGTGTTAAGAGTGGTATTTATCTTTAAAAATCAATTTAAGTTGTCAAATTAACTCAAAATATTTTGAAATTTTTATGATGAGTTCTCTGGATCATAAATCACAGTGGAGATCAAATATCAAGTCATTTAAATGTTTATATTTTTCAAAATTAATTATTTTAGTGATTTAATGCTTGTAAAATTTGAGGACATTTTAAATGACCTGACCAATGAAATTATTTCCAAAGGTTTCTCTAGTCATGGTGGACTTTCCAAAATTTTCTTAAAATTTTATAATCAATATGCTAATTTCCATGATTATTTTAAGAAAATAATTTAAAAAAACTTGAAAAATATGGATCTCTGTATAGAAACCTTATCTGACTTTGGAATGATTAGAGAATACTTCCCCTGATAGAGGCTACAACATGTAAAAATTTCAAACCAAGGTGATGTGTCAATATGCATGGCGAATCAAATGATTCCAAATAGTGTTTAATCAATTAAAACTATTTTATGTATCAAATAGATTTGAAAATTATTCCAATTTGTTCTCCTGTGTTCACTGAGCAAGAGGATATTTTTATTTTATTTTTGTGATTTTTCTACACAAAGTTATGTATTTTGAAGTTTTAGGGATTAAATAAATAAGAAAAATGCCCCTATTTTCCTACTTATCCATGTCAACCTCGTACGGGTCGAACAGGCCACGTGTCGCTGCGTGATTGGAACGGCCAGCCAGGTCATTCCCGCCCATGTCGGACCGCGGTCTGTCCGACGCGATCAGGTCCACTCGATCAATACATGCTTGATCTAATGGTCATGGGTCATCGTCACAAATGAATTGGACCCGAAAACCGGCCATTTTAAAACGCTAATATCTCACTCGATTCTTAACGAAATTGAGTGAATTTTTTTTTTAAATGCTTGTATTAACTAGTAAAACACATCCATCTGGTTTATAAACCCTTTAATTTGACTATGTATTCATGGATAATTAAAAGAGTCTTGGTTTAGGTTTAACTTTGAATACCTTGATCCAAGAGAGGTAGCCACGATTGGATGCTTGTAGAAGCTTTATGTGGGTGCCAGAAGCCTAGGGATGGAGCCTTTGGTTGTANTTTATTTTATATAATTATTTTCATGTAAAAATAGGATTTTTCAAAGAAAATTCCTAACTTGACCAAAGTAAATGCTAATCCCTTGAAATTTTTATTGGAGGTAGACTTAGACCAGAGAAGCCTTTGGACAAAATTTCATGATTTTTTGAATTTTATTTGAAGTTTAAGAACTATTTTAAATTTTGGGGTATTTATTAGATATAAAATATTTTAATTGGGGTCAGAGGACTCAGAGGAGATAATTTTATATTTTTTTGAATTTTATTTGATTTATTGGAATTATTTTAGTGAAAACTCATTTTTAGCCTTTTAAAATCATTTTTAAGCTTTAAAATTCAATATCTTTATTTAGAAAATGAGAAAAAAATATTCTAATTTTTCCCAAGTGCTTGGGAAGCAATTTAAAACATTTCCATGAGTTTTATTATTTTTGTGATTTTTAGAAATTTTTAATTATTTAAATATTAAAAAATAAGCTAAAAATCAAGTTTTTTATTTTAACTATCATTTTATTTTTTGAAAATGCCCCTGATCACAAAAAACTCAAAAAAATAAGTTTTTATAAATTTTTTAGTTATAATTTGATTTTTAAAAATCATTTAAATGCCAAAAATGATGTTTATCTTTAAAAATCAATTTAAGTTATCAAATGCACTCAAAATATTTTGAAATTTTTATGGTGAGTTCTCTGGATCATAAATAACAGTGGAGATAAAAAATCAAGTCATTTGACTGTTTATCTTTCAAAATTAATTATCTTAGTGATTTAGTGTTTATGAAAATTAAGTACATTTTAAATGAGTTGACCCATAAAATTATTTCCAAAAGCTTCTCTGTTCATGGTGGACCTTCCAAAATTTTCTTGGAATTTTCTAAGCAACATGCTAATTTCCATGATTATTTTAGGCAAAATAATGCACATAAACTTAAAAAATGTGGTCCTCTGTCTAGGGACCTCCTCTGACTTTGGAAAATTCAGAGAATGTTCTTCTTGACAGAGGCTACAACACGCCAAAAATTCAAGCTATGATGATGAGTTTATATGCATGGAGAATCAAAAGATTCAAATCAGTATTTAATTAATTAAAAATAAAATTTGCATCACATGGGCTTAAAATTATTTTCACATTATTTTTCTCTGCTCACTGAGCAAGAGGGTATTTTTATTTTATTTTTGTGATTTTTTTACACAAAGTTATGTATTTTTGAAGTTAAGTGAGTTTAAATAAATAGAAAAAGTCCTATTTTTCTACTTATCCACGCGTCGCCTGGTCAACCTACAGAGGCTCCGTAACTCTACGCGGCGGGATCCCATTTGACGCCGTCGTCTACGCCAACAGCCACGCAGCCCGCTGTACATGTAAAGAAGCACTGTCCGACTTCATCTTGGTCGTCCATTCGATACACGCTTGATCAAACGACTCCCCGTCATCATCCCCGATAGAATGATCCCGTGACTGTCCACACTAAAACCCTAAGATCTCAGCCTAGACTCAACTAAATCACTTTAGGTTTGATCCTGTGAACTCTTCTAAGTGAGACGAACACATCCATATGGTAATCATGTAATTAAATCAAGCCTAATTAAATGGAGAATCAAAATAGGCTCGGGAGGGGGAGAAGTTTTATACCTTTGCTCTGACAAGTGAAGCTTCAATCAGAGGGTCTTGACACGTTCGTTGGGGTCCAAGGAGGCTAAGGATTAAACCTCTTGCTGTGGTGTGAGGCTTAAGTATGAATTCGATCACGACCGGATTTGGGTGTTAATCTAGAGCTATGGTAGAGGCTCTATGGAAGGGGGATTTTATGGGGCTTTGGATTTTTTCTTGGTTGTGAAGGTGTGAGTGGAGTTAATTTAAGTTTGCTGGAGTGTGTAGGTATAATGAGCTCTGTCCTGGTTTCTGACAATATTTCAAGCTCAATATTGAACTCCGGTAGTGGAAATTGATGAGGGAAAACAGTTGGAATGCACTGAGGGGATCGTAGGGAAGCTTTATGGTCAATTTGGAGAGGTCTCTCTAAGAAATTTTCAGCACCTCTTGCCATGGTTGTGGGAGGTGCCTTTTATAAAAATGGCTAAGGGGTGGTTGTCATGGCCAATTAGAGGGTGTAATGTGGTGCTTAGGTGGAAGACAAAGGAGCTCTACAATTCCATTTGGCTGAGCTGGCCCCTAGGTTTGATTTAGGTGAAGCTTCTGGTTTAGCCATTTTCCAGCCACTAGGCTGGCCGGTCGGCCAGAGGGAGGTGGCTAGGTGCTCAGGGCATCTATAGGAATCCATCACAACAATTTAATGCAAATGTGTTTTGATTTGCCAAGGATATCTTAAGCATGTGTATTTTTGGGAATAAGATCCCTTAATTTGGGGGACCCTTGGTCCATGGCTTAGTTTAAGTGGTTAGATGGGTTTTGGCTCTGTCTTAGGGGTCAACTAATGGCTGAGGTGGAGTTAATTTGGTTGCTTTATGGTGGTTGGGTCACATTTAGTGCATGGGTCCAAGTGGGTGCAAATGACAAAGTCTTGGGTTTGGTTTAGGCTATCCATGTAAATTCACCCAAATAAATGTTGCATTTGGTTTGGATTTGGGTTTGGGCTAGGTTAGCCATGTCAATTGGCTCAATTGATTGTTGAATTTGGTGTAGATTGGGTTTGGGCTAGGTTAGCCATGTCAGTTGGCTTAATTGATTGTTGCATTTGGTGTAGATGATCACAAGGAACAACTTTGGTGAAGAATGGAAATGGTTTTGAGCCCAATTGAAAGGTCAATTTGAAAACAAAACTTGGGTTTGGGCTAGGTTATTCATGTCAATTGGCTCAATTGATTATTTCATTTGGTTTAGATGATCATAGTTTGGGCTAGGTTAGCCATGTCAATTGGCTCAATTGATTGTTGCATTTAGTGTAGATGATCATAATAAATCTTGGTGAAGGATGGAAGTGGTTTTGAGTTCAATTGAAAGGTCAATTTGAAGGAATTTTGAACTTAAATCAAGGATGGAAGTGGTTTTGAGCTCAATTGGAGGGTCAATTTGAGGGAATTTTGAACTTTAATCATTTTGGTCATGTTGGGTGCAGTGGTTTTGAGCTCAATTGAAGGGTCAATTTGAGGGAATTTTGAATTTTAATCAATTTGGTTATGTTGTGCTAGGCTTGGGTCTAACTTGGCCTAGCCTTGGGCTAATTCCAAATTGATTATTTTAAATGATCCATAGGTACCCCAAGAAGAGTTTTCAATATGAATTGGATGCCAATTTGGAGGTTAAGGCAATCAATTTGGTGAAATTTAGAGACTTAGCCAATTTGGGGCTAAATTTGGGAATTTTGGATTAGGCCAAAATCAAATGGATTTGAGGTCTTACCAAGGCCAATTGATGATTGATTTTGATGTGTAGGAATATTAAAAAGAGTTTTCAACATTAATTGAGGCCAATTGACTAGGTTATGGGTTCAATTTGGTGACATTAGGTCATGTGACCAAAATTGGGGGTTTGACCTATACCAAAAATTGGGCTCAAATCATGGGCCAATTAAGCTTGGATTTGGTCTAGTTTGGCCATATCAAAAGTGAATTTGAGTTTAGGATTGAAATTGGGGTCAATTGAGATCAAATTGATGGATATTTGAGTTGAATTTTGGGGAGATTTGGGCCTTTAAAGGGCAATTTGGGGGTTTTGATCAAATATGGTCAAATTGGCCAAATTGGGTCATGTGGTAGTTAAGGAAAATGAAGTGGAGAATATTTGGAAAATTTTGGGAATTTTTGGGATTTTTGGAATCTTGGGCTAAGGAGGGGGCATTTTGGTAATTTGGCCAATTTTGGTGATTTTGGATAGTTTGGGTGTTTTCAAGGTGTTTGAAATGATTTTTGAACCAACTTAGGTATTTTGGATAAATTTGGAAATTTTTACGAAATTTGGGGCCCCAATAGTATATAGGTAATTTGGGGGAATTTAGGGGCAAAATGTTGGGTATCTTGGTAGAGTTGGAGTACCAACCACCATTAATAAGCCATGGACCAATGGAAAACCCATTTTGGGTCCTATATGTAGTGGTCTTAGCTAAACCCTAGCCTAGGGCCTAGCCTAGGGCTAGTGGGTTTAGGGGACCACCTACATGAGTCTCCCAAAAGTATAAAGGGACCAGAACCTAGCAATTCTGGGTTTAGGGTGGTTGTGAGTGGGAGTGATTGCAAGTGAGTGCCTTAG
Source organism: Phalaenopsis hybrid cultivar (assembly GCA_002079205.1). NCBI lineage: Eukaryota > Viridiplantae > Streptophyta > Magnoliopsida > Asparagales > Orchidaceae > Phalaenopsis > Phalaenopsis hybrid cultivar. The sequence continues at coordinate 75,178 of JXCR01139809.1, read as the reverse complement.
CCCTAGACCAACACCCAGGGTCAACCCTAAGGTCCAGCAGTCCTAAGGGCGACTCATCTCGAGTTCCCTTATAATGACCCCGCCTACTAGGTGCTAGAGGTTAGGACCAATTTCTGGAACTTCAAGTTGAGTAAAGAGGAGTGTAGAGTTTCTGATGGTGAGGGTTCCTTATCTAGTTTTCTAAGAATAGTCAATAGAAAAGTCCTATGGCTAGACCTTAAGCTACTAAAGAGGAAAAAATAATCCTCAATCAAAAGTGAGGTCAATAAATGGACCCCCAATAGGGGCGGTGTGCTGGGCAAGCACACCGCGTGTATTGGCGTTGACCGACGAGATCAACAAAACTAATATAAATTCCTAAGTCAACAGACCTGGAAGTATGTGTAGCATTGTGTGTGTGATTTGTTTCCGCTGGGGAAATTAAAGGGTGCATATTTGATCAAGTCAAGAAGTAGGGACTCTCACTAGAGATTGGAGAGTAGATTTTAAGTTATGAAATTTCAAAAATTTCTAGAAGATGGGGATCAGTACGCAAGTGCTAACCTCGAGGTGAGAATTGAAATTTAAGTATCAATTCCAAAAAAGAAGGAAGATTTGGATTTTAGGTGCTGACCTCAAAAGATGAGAATCAAAATTTAGGTACTGATCCAAAAATGAGATTTGAAATTTAGGTATCAATCTCAAGAAGAAAGTTGAAATTTCGGTATCGATCTTGAAAGGTGAGAATCAGAATTTAAGTACTGATCTCGAAAGATAGGAATCAGAATTTAGGTACTGATTCGAAAGGAGAATTGAAATTTAGGTATCAATTCAAGGGGAGAGAGTCAGAATTTAGATATCGGTCTCGAGAGATAGGAATAAGAATTTAGGTATTGATTCAAAATGAGAATTGAAATTTAGGTATCAATTCGAGAAGAGAGTCGAAATTTAGGTACCGATCTCGAAAGATAGGAATCAGAATTTAGGTACTGATTTGAAAAGAGAATTGAGATTTAGGTATCAATTTCAGTGAGAGAGTCAAAATTTAGGTATCGGTCTCAAGAGATAGGAATCAGAATTTAGGTACTGATTCAAAAAGAGAATTGAAATTTAGGTATCAATTTGAGAAGAGAGAGTCAGAATTTAGATACCGATCTTGAGAGATAGAAATCAAAATTTAGATACTGATTCGAAAAGAGAATTGAAATTTAAGTATCAATTTTAGAGAGAGAGTCAAAATTTAGGTATCGACCTCGAAAGGTGAGAATCAGAGTTTACGTGCTGATTCAAAAAGGAGAATTGAAGTTTATGTATCAATTTCAGAGAGAGTTGAAATTTAGGTATCGACCTCGAGAGATGAGAATCAGAATTTAGGTATTGATTCAAAAAGGAGAATTGAAATTTAGGTATCAATTTCAGAGAGAGAGTCGAAATTTAGGTATCGACCTCGAAAGGTGAGAATCAGAATTTAGGTAATGATCAAAAAGGAGAATTAAAATTTAGGTATCAATTTCAGAGAGAGTCAAAATTTAGGTATCAACCTTGAAAGATGAGAATCAGAATTTAGGTACTGACTCAAAAATGAGAATTGAAATTTAGGTATCAATTTCAGAGAGAGAGTCAAAATTTAGGTATCAACCTCGAAAGGTGAGAATCAAAATTTAGGTACTGACTTAAAAATAAGAATTGAAATTTAGGTATCAATTTCAGAGAGAGAGAGAGAGAGTCGAAATTTAGGTATTGACCTCGAAATGTGAGAATCAGAATTTAAGTACTGACTCGAAAATAAGAGAATTGAAATTTAGGTAACAATTTCAAAGAGAGAGTTGAAATTTAGATATCGACCTCGAAAGATGAGAATCAGAATTTATATACTGATTCAAAATGGAGAATTAAAATTTACAAAGAACTTGTGGTGTTGAATTTGCAGAAGTGTGTCATGCGGAAAGGTTGATTTTGTTGAAGAAGATTTGTAGAGCTTTGTGGGATTTTGTGCAAAATGCAAAATTTCGCGAGGATGTGAAGAGAGTTAATGCAGATAAAGATGGTTGTGTTGCACGCACAAAGAGTAAGGAACTCTGAAAATGAGAGAATCTATTCAACAAATTTTTATCACGTTTAATTTTTCAAAATGTGTCTTTAAAGTTTTAATTTTAATTGGTTGATTTTTAAAAGAAATTTGTTTTGTTGTTTATTTATCGGTGATTATTTTTATTTAAATTTTACTTATTGTTAAAGGTTTGTTGTTTCGTCCTTTGTTCATTGAAATTCTGAACCAATGTGTGGTTCATGGCTTTTATCCATCGCACAAAAAGGCAACTGACAAAAATGCACTTTCCTAAGAAAAATTTCCATTAATCTGCTTCAATAAAAACATGTCACAGATCGAACATAGGCTAACTCCTCAAAAGGTACAATATATAGTCCCTATTGAAATACATTCAGTACATCTCATGCTATGAATACATTGTAGGCTGAATATATCAGATACATATCATGTCGCTAAAAAGAAAAAGTGAACCCTCTAACTGTCTGTACTAGGTATGACGAGCTCTAGATCAAGTAGACCTTCTAAGTCATGTTCCAGGATAAGAGTTCCCTTCGCATGTACTTAGAGGTAAAACTCTCTCATAGTTCGTACGACAGTAGCTCTTCCAGTTCCGGGTCTGGCTGAAATCCATATGGCATTTTGCTGTCATCCATCCTGTGGAAAGTCACAGACACCTATGGTGTCGTACCCCTGGAATGCAATGTTTGGAAACATCTACACAGTTGCCTTTAAGAATGAATAATGAACCGACTGGTAGAGGAATCTCCACAGCACCTCTGAATTCACTAGGGCCGATGATATCAATTTCTTTCCCAAATAAAATATTGCTTTTGCTTAGAAATGAAACCGTGCAGAAGGGCCTCACAAATTCATGATGATCAATGTGTGGGGGAATGCAATCACCCTCTTCATAGATATTGATAATGCAACTATTGGGAATGCAGGCAGCAGATAGAATATTCCATTTGACCATTCTTTTGGTTATCCATTTTATCATTGGCAGTAGTGGATCCACTTGATCATGTCTGAGGATCCCAGGTGGATTCCTCTGTCTGTCATTCGTGAAGTTATAACAACAGTCGCACTGGATGGTGATTCTTCCCTTTCCTCTCATCCATTTATTTGGCTTGGAATATGTCCTTTCCATGAGAAGGCCCGCTCAGCCTCTATCTCTTAAATAAAAGATACAGTCCATAATGCTTCTTTCATCATTTTTGGAGAAAACCCTGGTGTATAGCTCCTGGCCTTCCAGTATATTGATGAACTTTCCCTGAACTTCTTCATAAAACTCAAATTCTCTTTTACTTACTTTACTTATCTTGTAGTATTCTATCATACCAGGGGTTGGCAGCTATCGCGGGCGTTCCTTCCATCGAGCATTGGTGAGAACCTAAACTGATGCTAGTTGATCTGGAGCATGAGATTCAACCTCTAGTGGGATGTACGACCCTGGGCTCCATGGTACATAGTCATCCGTCCCCAATGGGACATATGGTTCATCCATCATAAAATATGAAGTCTGAGATCCATTGGTGCTTGAGGTGTTCTCTTCTAATGTACCGAAACGCTGTATATGTAGAACATTGCAATCGGAGCATTCTATAAATGCGCCCGTGGCTGATGTCCCGACCTGTATTTCAACGTTGCACGTCGGGCAACCCTTACACAATACATCTGAAACTGAAAGTGTGTCTGAGTCTGTCACAAACCCTGGTTCTTCATCCGTGGTGGGTAGGCTAGCAGAAGTTTCTTTCAGGTTTGGATCATAAATGTGCCCCTCAAGAATAGAGGTGAGCAAGTTGTTCGTCTCTCTTTAACATCTGTGTTCTTGTCATAGAAAAGCTCTCTGATTCTTGGGCTGGCGTTTCTGCATTGCGTCCTGCGAAGTGAAGTACTTGGAAGTTGTTCGTTTTTGGCAGATATTAAGCCTCCAGCAGGTGTAGCTTCCATGGAGGGCAGACGGCTAGGCCCTTCCATCAGATCTTGCTCTGTTATCATGTTCTTGACTTTACGTGAGACATTATCTTTAGCGGTCACTCTCAGTAGTGAAGGCAATCCCTCTTTCTCTTTACAGTTGACTACGTTTATGAGAGGATCTTCATAGTCCATGTCAACTGGTTAAAATCCATGTTGAAGTCAATGGTACCGCCCTACGACACCATCTCCTCATTTAGTGCAAGGCTCCAACCATCCTGGAAAGCAAAGATCAGCCTCTGTCCCGACATTTTTCTGCAGACGATAGGAAAAATGTCAGTGGGCCGAAACTTGTCATGAATTAGAACAAAAAAAGGTATTATTAAAGTAAATTTTAGTTTATTTTGGTGAAATGAATTGTTTATTTTATGTATGGGTTTTGTTTAATTTAGTGGAACATTATAATCAAAAGTGGAAAGAAGAAAATTTGAAGTTTAAATTTTCTTTCTCAAAATTTTCATTATATTGAGGTTAATCACAAAATTTGAACCTGGTCGTAGACATTTTGCCACATAGATAACCCCAAAACAATCAAAGTTTCCAAAATTTCAAAGCAAGCAGAGGCAAGCGGCGTCAGGTTGCGTGGTAAGTTTTTCAGATATCGTCCATTTATTGATAACATCGGTCTTTTGCCCTGGAAGTCCACTAACTGATAAACTCCTCTTGCATAGACCTTTTCAATGAAAAATTGTCCCTCCCAAGTTGGCTCAAATTTTTCACCTATTTTGAGGCGTGCAAGAATAGGCCGTTTGAGAACAAGTACGAGGTCACCAACTTTGAATGTCCTTGGGCGGACCAATTTATCATGGGCTTGTATCATCTTCTCCTGGTAAAGCTTCAAATGTTGTTGTGCTTCTAGTTGATTTCCCTTGAGACTCTCTAGTTCTTCAAGTCTGAGTTTTGAGCTTTCTTCCATTGTGAGTTGGTTGACAACAACGACTTTTAGAGACAGTGTCTGGATTTCTAGAGGTAGAACGACCTCGGACCCCATACACAAGCATATAAGGTGTACACTGAATGAGAGTCCTAAAAGTCATCTGGTAGGCCCACAAGGCTTCTAATAGTTAGTGTGTCAATCTCTTTTATTTTATCCAGTGTTTTCTTCAAAATCTGTACCAATATTTTGTTGAAAGCTTCAGCTAGACCATTTGCTATGGGATAGTAAATCGTAGAGTATCTCCAATCTATCCCATGTCTTTTGAAAAAATTATTGATCTTTGTACTTTTGAGCTGTCCCATTGTCGAAAATTACTTTTCACGGTACTCCGAAACGGTAGACGATCTGGCTTTTGAGAAATTGAAGGACATGCTGTGTCGTAACCTCATGTAATGGTACTGCCTCTGCCCATTTGAAGAAGTAATTTGTAGTGGCAAGTATAAACCTGCGTCCTTTGGAAGATGGAAGGTCTATCAGACCTATTATGTCTGTGCCCTAACACTTGAATGGACACGAGGCAACTGTTGGGTGTAGCACATTTGGAGGCTGGTGTAAGACCACCCCATGCACTTGGCATTGGTGACATCTTCTAGCTATATCCATGAAATCAGACATCATTGCTGGCCAATAATATCCGAGTCTTTTGATCTTCATTTTCATTTTCGGCCCTGACTGGCGAGCGCCACACAATCCGGCATGTACCTCTTTGACAATATTTTGTGCTTCGGCTCTGTTCAAACGCCGTAGCCACATCTGGTTGAATGATCTTCTATAGAGAACATTTCCCATTAGGGCGTAAGACATAGCCCTTCTTGTGATGTGGTGCACCTCAGACTTGTCTTATGACAGCTTTTCAGTAAGCAAATATTCTATTAATGGCTTGCGCCAATCTTCATTGATGTATGCAACTGTATTTATTGTTTCTTCTTTTGCAAGCTTGTGTAGAGTTTCAAGATTGATCTGAGACAAGACTTGTCTTCCTTGCACTGTGATTTCAATGGAATCCTCAGGGAGACACACCATTTCCTTAGTGAGTTTTGCTAAAGCGCCGGCATGGGTATTATCTCCCCTAGGAATCCGGTAGAAAGTTACATCAGAAATCTGCTCCAGGAGCTTTATCGTGTACTGATTATATTCTGCTAATCTTGGTTTCAAAATTTTGTATTGTCTGGCGACTTGCNTTTTATTTATTAGGATTTACATTTGTGTGAAGCAATCAACACAAATAACCTTGAAGATGTGAAGATTTAAGTTGTGACAAATGACTACCTCGGAGTCCTAAGACGAGTTTAGGGCTTATATTATACAATATTGTTGTAGAAAGGCCTAAAAATATGTTTGAGGATTTATGTTGCACTAGGCAAACAACCTCGAATTCCTATGGCTTTGTTGTTTTAAAGCTAAGGAAGGATGTGTTGTTGTAGATCCTCTTACTGTAGAAGATGGATGCTAAAAATGTTAATTAATATCAGAAATTACCCATTTCCCATTTTGATTAAGCCTAAATGTTCATTAAGGCCAAAATATCCAAAATTATAATTTTGCCCCTAAGGGTCCAAACTTTCATAATTTGTCAAATTTAATTCAAATGACTTTGAAATTTTTATGTAACCTTACTAATAAGTCAATTAAGACATCAGAGGAGAAAATGTGGATTTTCAAAATTTAATTTGATTTATATAATTATTTTCATGCAAAAAATCTGCATTTTCAAGGAAAATTCCAAAAGATGATCAAGACAACTCTTAATTACTTGAAATTTTTTATGTGAGCTAGCCCTAGACTAGAAAGTCATTTGGCCAAAATTTCATGGCTTTTTTTAATTTATTTGTGATTTATTAAAATAGTTTGAATTTTTGGGAACTTTAATAAAAATAAAATTATTTTATATGTTGAAAAATATGTTTTATATTTTTGAAAAATCTCTCTGAGGTCAGGAAACCCAGAGAAATTTACNAAATAATAAGCAGAATAACCCATATTCAAATTATTATAACCCAGGTTGGAAGAACCATCCCAACTTTAACTGTAATAACAATTCGGGCGGTAATAACCAACAATGGGGGAACAACCAAAGAAACCCATTGGAAAACTAGAAAAACCAAGGAAATAATAATTATAGATCTACTTATCCTCCAGGTTTCAACAGTAATACACAGTTTAAGGAGAATGAAGAAGTGGTGTTATAAATGGGAAATCAATTACAAAGTCAAGAAGCTACAATTAGAAATATTGAGAATCAATTTGGGCAAATAGCAAACTAAGTAATAGATCACAAGGAACACTTTCTAGTAATACCGAATCAAATCCAAAAGACCAGAGTAAAGAATNTACAAAGTCAAGAAGCTACAATTAGAAATATTGAGAATCAATTTGGGCAAATAGCAAACTAAGTAATAGATCCCAAGGAACACTTTCTAGTAATACCGAATCAAATCCAAAAGACCAGAGTAAATAATAAGTAAAAGTCGTTCAACTTAGAAGCAGAAGAGAGTTGGAAGGTCGGTTCAAAAAGAAATTGAAGTTGATAGAGAAGAAATTCAAGAATCAAAAGAGGACGCTCCAAAAGATTCTGAGAGACATATTTCTCCACTAAACATTGATTTAGAAAAACCACCACCTCCATTTCCTCAGAGACTTCATCAGCAGAAGTGGGATAAGAAATTTTCAAAATTTATGAAAATATTTAAGAATCTTATGATTAATATTCCATTTGCTGAAGCCTTAGAACAAATGTCGAGTTATGTAAAGTTTATANAGAATAAGTAAAAGTTGTTCAACTTAGAAGCAGAAGAGAGTTGGAAGGTCGGGTTCAAAAAGAAATTGAAGTTGAGAGAGAAGAAATTCAAGAATCAAAAGAGGACGCTCCAAAAGATTCTGAGAGACCTATTTCTCCACTAAACATTGATTTAGAAAAACCACCACCTCTATTTCCTCAGAGACTTCATCAGCAGAAGTGGGATAAGAAATTTTCAAAATTTATGAAAATATTTAAGAATCTTATGATTAATATTCCATTTGCTAAAGCCTTAGAACAAATGTCGAGTTATGTAAAGTTTATAAAGGATATTCTCAATAGGAAAAGGAAGTTCGAAGATAATGAGTNCTCCATAAAAATATTGAAAATACCAAAAATATTTAAATTTTCATTACTGCAAAAATCATCTTTAGTTTAAATTATTATCTTTTTAAAAATAGAAAGTTTGTTGTTCAATAGTGCATATTGCATATTCTCTNCAGTAGGAAAGTCCTATGGCTAGACCTAGGCTACTAAAGAAATTTCTAGACCACAACCAAAAGTGAGGTCAATAAGAATTCCTATTACTTATTACTGATTCATGATAAGAAGAAAGATATTTTCATATTTAGTGTTTTTCTGCTACAAATGCTCTGGTTATTTTTTTAAATTGTTATTGCTCCATAAAAATATTGAAAATACCAAAAATATTTAAATTTTCATTACTGCAAAAATCATCTTTAGTTTAAATTATTATCTTTTTAAAAATAGAAAGTTTGTTGTTCAATAGTGCATATTGCATATTCTCTTTGTGGGTTCGATATTCAGGTTTTAATCAAAAAGTCATATATTACTTGATAACGATACGTATACTTGCATAGTATCCAATATATATATAAATTAAAAGTTAAATTCTTATTTTTCTTTAGGATCAGGTTTTTGATTTTGTTGCAAAATAAGGAAATATAAGTGAAAAATATAATCTGAATTATTTTTGTACTGTGCATATAAGCAGTATCCAGAATCAAGTTTTTTGCACCGTTTTCGGGGAGAAATTGATTTTAAAAAGTAAATTTCTATTTTTAAAAAATCTTATTTAAACTTTTAAAGTTTTTGTATCTTATTTTAAGTGTGTTTATTTTTATTTTTTATTGCATTATATGTTAGTGTATTCATAGTTCAGGTTCTGAAGGACTAGTGACCTATGATTCAGAATTAGAAAGAACTGTTGGAAAAATCAGAAAAAACCAAAAGAATTAAAAATTTTGAAAAAGAAAAAAAAATTACAGAAATGGCAAACCGAAACGATCAAAATGCTGAAATTCATCAAGAGTTTAGACCTTTAAGAAATTATGTCAACCCTACTGTAGATGAACTTCAATGTAGTATTCAAAAACCTAATGTTTTGGCTAATTTATTTGAGCTTAAACCTGCTATTATCCAAATGGTATCTAATAATCAGTTTGGGGGATCACCAACTGAAGATTTAAATTTACATATTGCCAATTTTTTAGAATTGTGCGCTACATTTAAATACAATGGTGTATCAGATGATGTCATAAGACTTAAGTTATTTCCTTTCTCATTGAGGGATAAAGTTAAGATGTGGTTGAATTTTTTAACACCTGGATCTATCAAAACTTGGAGTGATTTAGCACAAAAGTTCCTTGCTAAATATTTTCTGCCATAAAAAACTACGAAGCTTAGAAATGATATTATATCTTTTAATCAGTTTGAAGGAGAATTTATTTATGAAGCATGGGAATGATTTAAAGAACTCTTAAGAAAGTGTCCACACCATGATATACCAGACTGGTTAATAACTTAAACTTTCTATAATTGATTAGTTGGATCTCTTAGATCAATTATAGATGTCGTTGCTGGTGGTTCAATGATGTCAAAACCATTTCATGTCGCTTATGCTTTAATTAAAAAAATGGCTACCAATAATTTTCAATGGCCTTCTGAGGGGGTGAATCCTAAGAAAGTAGCTAATAATGAGACTGATGCACGTAGTGAGAAGTGTAGTGCGATAATTCAGAAGAAGCTTCCTAAAAAGCTTAAAGATTCTGATAGCTTTACAATTTCATGTGCGATAGGAAACAAATTTTATGGGAAAACTTTATGTGATTTAGGTGCAAGCATTAACCTTATGTCATTATCAATATTTAAAAAATTGAGATTAGGAGAAATAACCCCTACTAGTGTAATTTTGTAGTTAGCAGATCGTTCGATAACATACCCTAAAAGAGTTATGGAAGATGTCCTAGTGAAAGTAGATCAATTTATCTTTCCTGTTGATTTCATGTGTTAGATATGGAGGAAGATAAAGAGATACCTATCATTTTGGGGAGACATTTCCTAGCCACAAGAAGAGCAATGATAGATGTGTAGAAAGAGGAATTAACAATGCACGTCAATGATCAAACTGTTATTTTCAACATTTCAAAATCAATGAAATACCCTGCAAAAAATAAAGATGATGAATGTTTTAGAATGTATGTTATAAGATATCTAAGTGAATGTCATTTCAAAACTATTTATGAAGAAAAATCTGAAGAAAAAGATTANCTTCAAAAACAAAAGTTGGATAAACAATTTTCAAAATTTCTAGAAATATTTAAGAAGCTTACAATTAATATCCCATTTGCTGAAGCCATAGAACAATTGTTTTTGGAAATATTTAAGAAGCTTACAATCAATATTCCATTTGCTGAAGCCTTAGAATAAATGTCAAGTATGAAAAGTTTATGAAGATATCTTAACGATTTGCTAAAGCCTTAGAACAAATGTCAAGCTATGTAAAGTTTATGAAGGATATTATCAACAGAAAAAGGGAAGTTTGAAGATAATGAGACTGTTGCACTTAGTGAGGAGTGCAGTGCTATAATTCAGAAGAAACTTCCTAAAAAAGCTTAAAGATCCTGGTAGCTTTACAATTCCATGTGCAATAGGAGACAGATTTTATGAGAAAACTTTATGTGATTTACGTGCAAGCATTAACCTTATGCCATTATCAATATTTAAAAGATTGGGATTAGAAGAAATAACCCATACTACTGTAACTTTGCAGTTGGTAGATTGTTCAATAACCTATCCTAAAGGAGTTATTATAGATGTTCTAGTAAAAGTGGATCAATTTATCTTTTCTATTGATTTCATTGTGCTAGATATAGAGGAAGATAAGAAGATACCTATCATTTTGGGGAGAACTTTCCTAGCCACAAGAAGAGCAATGATAGATGTGCAGAAAGGGAAATTAAAAATGCGCGTCAATGATCAAACTGTTACTTTTAACATTTCCAAATCTATGAAATACCCTGCAAAAGGTAAAGATGATGAATTCTATAGAATGGATGTTACNATGCACATCAATGATCAAACTGTTACTTTTAACATTTCAAAATTAATGAAATACCCTGCAAAAGGTAAAGATCATAAATGCTATAGAGTGGATGTTATAAGATATCTGAGCGAATGTTATTTCAAGACTACTTATGAAAAAAAATCCAAAGAAAAAGATTTGGAACATGTGAAAGAAGAGGAATTAGATCAATGTGTAAACCTTTTTAAGGAAGATTCAAGTTATGTTCATANAGAAGAGGAATTAGATCAATGTGTAAACCTTTATAAGGAAGATTCAAGTTATGTTCAAGAAAGTTTTGAAATGTTGGGCACGATCGACAAAGATAAATCATTTTGTTATCTATTGAAAAACCTCCAGAACTTGAGTTGAAATTACTTCCTGAACATTTAAAATATGTCTCTTTAGAAAATTTCTCTACTTTACCTGTTATAATTTCCTCGAAGTTAATAAAGGTAGAAGAAGAAAAGCTGATGAAAATTGTGAAAAATTTTAAGAAAGCTTTCGAATGGATAATTGCTGATATTAAATTAATCAGTCCTTCAATTTGTTCTCATAGAATTAATCTGGAAGAAAACTGCAAACCCAGGGCTGATCCACGAAGGAGATTAAATCCTATTATGAAAGAGGTTGTTAAGAAAGAAATTTTAAAGTGGTTAGATGCTGAAATTATCTACCTTATTTCAGATAATGCATGGGTTAGTCCAATTCATCGTGTTCCTAAGAAAGGAGAAGTAACTGGAACTGTGAATGAGCATAATATGTTAATACATACAAGATAAGTTACAAGGTGGCGAATATGCATTGATTATAAAAAATTAAATCTTACCACTAAGGATAATCATTTTCCACTATCCTTTCTAGATCAAATGTTAGATAAACTAACTGGGCATAAATACTTTTTTTTCTGGATGGATATACCGGTTATCACCAAATTCAAATATCTGCTGAGGATCAAGAGAAAACAACATTGACCATTCCTTATGGTACTTTTGANCAAAATTAACAATGGAAGAAGAGGAAAGGTTGATAAAAATTCTGAAAAATTTTAAGAAAGCATTTGGATGGATAATTGCTAATATTAAAAAAATCAGTCCTTTAATTTGTTTGCATAAAATTCATATGGAAGAGAACTGCAAACCCAGGGTTGATCCGCAAAGGTACTGAATCCTACTATGAAAGAAGTTGTAAAGAAAGAATATTTAAGTGGTTAGATGCTGGAATTATTTACCCTATTTCAGATAGTGCATGGGTTAGTCCAATTCAGTTTGTTCCTAAGGTGGTTAGATGCTGGAATTATCTACCCTATTTCAGATAGTGCATGGGTTAGTCCAATTCATTACGTTCCTAAGAAAGGAGAAGTAATTGTAACTGTAATTGAACATAATGAGTTAATATCTACTAGATAAGTTGCAGGGTGGCGAATATACACTGCAATTCCATGTGAAATGAACATAATGAGTTAATACCTGCTATATTTCTAAATCTAAATTTTAGCTTTTTTTAAATTGGACTGCTATATTTCTAAATCTAAATTTTAGTAACTCTTAAAGAAACTCACATATTTAGTTTTTAAAGATTGAAGTTTCACTTGAGGACAAGTAACATTTTAAGTTTGGGGATTTTGATACACCTAACATATATAGTGTTGTAATCACAAACATCTTACAAAACAACAATTACAACTAAATTAAGATGTCGCTATTGGATGATCGGGAATCCCTCTGAGGAGGTAACCTTCGGTTGCTAGCAAGGCTTCCCACGGTCTAAATGAAAGTATGAAACTCATTAAATTGAGTTTAGTAAGTTCGCTTAAACTAAGTGAATCTAATAAAAAATAGTGGTATCGGAACGAGGGAACCGTAGGTACCTAACCGGTGTCTGATATACCTAAAATATATAGTGTTTTTAGACACATTTTTATACCTATTTTTTAGATATTACACTTTAATGGAAGGTACTTTTGTGTTTTTCTTGTAGATACATGTGAAAAGGGTAAAAATACTTAAAGGAGCGAAAAAAGGTCAAATTTGGAGCAAAAATGTGAAAAACGTGCAAAAGAGTTTTGGCACCTAAGCGTCAGGTCCGGTGCTTAAGCGACGATTAAACAAAGAAGGCCGCGCCTAAGCGCCAGAGGCCCCACTCTTAAGTGCCAATGGATGAGTAAATTTGGTTTCTGCAAATTTTGAAGAGGTTTTAGGCACCCATTGGCTTAATAAGTGGTTATAACCACCATGGACAAAAATTATCACGAAAGGATGCACCTCTTGAGGAAATACATCGAATCTAGACATATTTTGAAGAGAAACCAAGACACATTTTGAAAAATTATAAAAGAGAAGAGAGGAATTTGAAAAGAGTCATGAAAAGGTTCGAAAAGTGTAGGTCCTGAATGTATTGGAAGGTTTTAAAAGTTCTCATTTGGGGAGTTAGGTCGGAGAGATTTTGAGGCACCGTTTTTACTTTTATTTTATCATTTTTGTTATTTTGTTTTGAGTGATTATAAAGAGAAGAGAATTAAATGAACTTCAAGAGTTTGTTGGAGGACTTGAGATAAGTTTTATCATTTTGTTTTGAGACTACTTTTGGTTTTAATTGAGACTTGTTGTTGGTTTCACAATGATTTCTTCTTTTAAACTAAAGTGTGGTTTTGTTTTCTCCATGGATTCTGAGTAGTTTTCTTTATCTTTCTTCTTAAAATAATAAGCAATTAAGTTTTGGATGAAAGCAATGGAAAGCATTGATCTTGAATGTGAAAGAAGTTGTGATGATTTAAATCCATGCCCTTTATTTACTTCATGATTCGGTCAATCTATATGTTAAAACTTGTTGTGAGAACATGTAAGAACTGGGCTAGTATTATCTCAGTCAATAATTGGAAAGAATCTCATGAGGTTGTATGAATGAGAATGGAGTTCAAATGGTTGAGTACAAATAAATAGAGAAATATTCATTGAAAAAGTGTAGAGTTAGAGGACTTTAAAGTGACAGGTTAAAGCCCCCAATTATGTTTATTATTTTAGGTTGTGATACACGGTGTTAGTTATAATTTTGCATGGAATTTAAACAAATTTCAAGGGTAGTTGAAGGTGTAGCAACCATACATTAACTCATAACTTGGTGAGTCCCTAAAAGGTTTTAATGGATGATTTTTTAAACAAAGAAGAATAAGTTCAATTGTCCTTGAAAATACCCAAAAGGTTAAAAATATTCAAGGAGCGATCCCTAGCAACTTTTAAATCCTTTCGAAATGTTTCAAGTTCATTTGAACCTGTTAAATTGCTCAATTGATCGTCCCAAGCTTTAGATTTAGTTTCAGTGAATTAATACACCTTATGCTCAGAGAACCTGATATTTTTAATTATCCCAAGAATGGGGTACTCAATTAAATAGTTGATATTTTACTTAAAAGTTTTGTAAGTGGATGCCCTTAAGACAAGTTTAAGTCATTAATATTTTTGTACCCAGCACTAAAGTTGAGCATGTAGTCTTTAAATGTGTTAATTGTCAGTTATATTAACTTTTCTAAACTTCATTAAACAAGTTTGAATATCAAGCCTAATTCACTACCATGCCCTTAACAATTTTCATGGATAAATTTGCAACTATTAAATTATTTAATTCAAGTGGAACATATTCTTATTAAAAGATCATGCTATATCCAATTTAGGGCTTAAAATGAGTGGATTAGTTTCTTTCTAACTTAAGTCCATAACTTTAGAATCATCCAATTTTAAATTGACTTCCAAATTATGATAATTTATAAAATTACAATTTTACCCTTACCATGAAAATNTATTCTTATTAAAAGATCATGTTATATCCAATTCTGGGCTTAAAATGAGTGGATTAGTATCTTTCTAACTTAAGCCCATAACTTTAGAATCATTCAATTTTAAATTGACTTCCAAATTATGATAATTTATAAAATTACAATTTTACCCTTATCATGAAAAGGTGGCAAATTGGTTTCTACCTTTTAACCCATTATATTTCAATCATCAAAAATAGTTTATTAAGAGCAAAATTACCCATTTTCCCTTTATTAATCCTAAATTTTGATTAAGACATCAAAATCTAAAATTACCATTTTGCCACTAGGACACTTCATAATTTATCAAATATAATTCAAATGACTTTGAAATTTTTAAAGTACCCCACTCACGGTTAATTAAAATATCAAAGGAGAAAATGTGANTCTACCTTTTAACCCATTATATTTCAATCATCAAAAATAGTTTATTAAGAGCAAAATTACCCATTTTCCCTTCATTAATCCTAAATTTTGATTAAGACATCAAAATCTAAAATTACCATTTTGCCACTAAGAATCTCCACTTCATAATTTATCAAATATAATTCAAATGACTTTGAAATTTTTAAAGTACCCCACTCATTGGTTAATTAAAATATCAAAGGAGAAAATGTGTTTTTTTTTTCAAAATTTAATTTAATTTAAATAATTATTTTAACTTAGAAAATAGAATTTTAAATTTTAATTTATTTATCTAATCAAAGTAAAATCTTATTGGTCATGGGAAAATTATTAGTGGTCCACCTAGGTTAGAGGAATATTTGGACAATTTTATAATTTTTCAAGTCATATTTTAATTACTAAATTATTTATTGATTTTAATAATTTAATTAAATAAAAAAATATAATTTAATTATAAAAATTACTTTTTATATTTTTGTTAAACCTCTCTAAGTCCAGAAAACTCAGAGAAACAAACTTTTCTTTTTTACAAATTTTATTTTATTTATTATAATTATCTTTAAAGGAAAATTAGAGAAAATACATTTTTAGCCTTTAAAAATTTATATTTAACTTAAGAAAACTAGGGAAAATATTCTAATGATCCTCAGATGATCAAGATGTAACTAGGAACAGTTTGGTGCAATTTTAAATTTTTGGACTTTTTAATCATTTTTAATTATTTTTTATTCAAAAATAAGCTTAAAAATAAAGTATTTATTTAAAAATATTTTTTATTTTTCCTAAGTGCCCCCAATCACAAGGAACTCAGAAAACTACTTTTCAAAATTTTCCTAATTTTTTTTTNTGCAATTTTAAATTTTTGGACTTTTTAATCATTTTTAATTATTTTTTATTCAAAAATAGGCTTAAAAATAAAATATTTATTTAAAAATATTTTTTTATTTTTCCTAAGTGCCCCCAATCACAAGGAACTCAGAAAACTACTTTTCAAAATTTGTTAAAATTTTCTTAATGTTAAAAATGCCATTTTATGTGAAAAATCAACTTTAGTTGTGAAAATTAATAAAAAAAAATTGACANATGTTAAAAATGCCATTTTATGTGAAAAATCAACTTTAGTTGTGAAAATTAATAAAAAAAAATTGACATTTTTATAGTGAGTTAAAATGAGCATTATTTATAGTGTGGAATTGATTTTGCTAGTTTTTAAAATATATTAATCTTATTTTAAATTTATATGAATTTGTAAGGTTTATTGATTACAATAATCTACATAAATATTAAAACTTTAATTATTTTTAAGAAGTCCTCTAATCATAGGGAACCTACCAAAATAAATCCCATAATTTTTTGATTTATATTTTAATTTATATAGTTATTTTAAGTAAAATAACCATCGCAACTTGGGAATTCGGGTTAAATGTGCCGAGATGCCTTCTGACTTTGAAAAAATTGCAAAGCATCCCTACTATCATGAANGTAAGGTTTATTGATTACAATAATCTACATAAATATTAAAACTTTAATTATTTTTAAGAAGTCCTCTAATCACAGGGAACCTACCAAAATAAATCCCATAATTTTTTGATTTATATTTTAATTTATATAATTATTTTAAGTAAAATAACCATCCCAACTTGGGAATTCGGGTTAAATGTGCAGAGATGCCTTCTGACTTTGAAAAAATTGCAAAGCATCCCTACTATCATGAGGAACAAACCCCTAAAATCTCAAGTCATGATGATTATTATATACTTAATTAAAATTAAAAATGTTACAGAGACTATTTAATTAAAATTTAAAGACATGTTAAATAATTTTAATTTTTCTTACATTTTATTCTCTTCTATTCATGNCTCAAGTCATGATGATTATTATATACTTAATTAAAATTAAAAATGTTACAGAGACTATTTAATTAAAATTTAGAGACATGTTAAATAATTTTAATTTTTGTTACATTTTATTCTCTTCTATTCATTGAGCAACATGGCATTTTTATTTTATTTTTATGATTTTTCTACACTAATTTATGAATTTTCTAATTTTTGAAATTAAAATAAATAAAAATCCTAATTTNTTTAGGCATTTGTACAATCCTGTTGTACAATCTAAGCCCTAAACTTACCTTAGGATTCCGAGGTTGTCGTTCATCATGACCTAAATCATCACATCTTCAAGGTTATTTGTGCTGATTGCTTCATACAAACGTAAATCCTAATAAATAAAAAAATTGCAGGATGAAACATCTAAATGATTTCTCCTAAATTGAAGCCAAATAATAGGATAGCTTAGGAAGTCATCGAAGTTCTCCTTCG
>JXCR01139809.1:0-44105 GCA_002079205.1 Phalaenopsis hybrid cultivar | reverse complement strand
AATTTGCAAGTTGTTGGGTTGTTTTGTGAAAATAACTTCTGATTTATGCAGTCTTCTTGCTGTCCGGCAGAAAATAGGATGTTCGAGATGTTTTTTTCTGTATATTTTCAAATGGAAATCATCAAAAAATTTGTCTTGAAGCAAAGGGAAAGTTCAATATGGGAAGCAAATTTATTGTCTAAAACAATTCTAAGGAGGAAACAATAAGCCGTCTACAATTCTGATAGACTTTGTTCTTTGCCTGTATGAATTTAGCAACCATTGTTTTATCCTCATATTGTTTCTTGTTTTTTTTTTTTTTTTTGCAGATTAATCATTAGTNAATTTCTAAAGAAAAGATGAAGATGTGGCATGATCGAAGGATTCTTACTAAAAATTTTCAGCTAGGGCAACACGTTTTGCTATATAATTTAAGGTTAAGATTATTTCCAGACAAACTTAAGTCCAGGTGGATGGACCCATTTATTGTGATTAAAGTTTATCCTTATGAAGTTGTGGATATTAAAGATCCTAAGTTTGAGAAAATATTTAAAGTTAACGGACATAGACTGAATCCTTATTTTATAGGGGATCAGCATAAGTTTAATGATGGAATGATGTTAGGTCAACCAGAGTAAGCACTAGTTACATCGGGCTGACGACGTAAAACCAAACTCTTTGTGGGAGACAACCCATAGTTATCAGTGTGTTTTTATTTTGATTGTTGTTTTATGTGTGAATTAAAAAAATTTAGGGATAGTATTTTTGAGACTATGATGTGTTAGTATTGATTTTAAGATTTTATTTAGTGATCTATACATGTTAAAATGAGAATTTGGACGTTAAGTTGACTAGTGCAAAAATGGGCACTGGCGCTTGAGCATCAAATCCAATGCTTAAGCGCGACAGTTTAAAAACTTGTGCAAAATTAATATTCTAGAAGAGAAAACCGCCTAGAAGTTTGTAAAACATGCCAAGGCAGTTTCTAAACGTGTCTAAGAGTTATTGGAAGGATTTAGGCCTATAAATTGAAGGGTTTTGTGAAGGAATTTCACCCCATATCATTTCTAGCCCTAAAGTCTAAGAGAGAGATTTTAAGATGACGTATTCATGGGAAATGGATTTGAAGAAGGAGGAGACTATGAGGAAAAAATTCATTAGTCAAAGTGCACAAGAGATTTATAACGATTTTTTGAGCCATTTGTATTGAAGGGATATCAGAGAAGATCAACAAAATTGAAAATACCATGACTTTACTTGAGACTAATGTATTGGAAATTCATGCACATCTTGAGCATATTGGATGGCAATTGAAAATGCAATTTAGCCACACTAGTTATATAGAGGAAGCGGATAAGGAGATGTTTCTTAAGCAAAAGTGAATTGAAGAAGATTGCATCAGAGCACGTCATCAGCGTCCGTTTTATCAACTTTATATTTCAATTGCCCCAGGAGAGACTATTGAAAGACCTGAATTTGTTCCTTCTAATGAAGAATGGAATTAAGTTCTATGTTTGAAGTTATGTTTTTGCGTGTTTAAAGTCGTTGTCTTTAGGTCTTTTAGTGTTTAAAACTTGCTTTTAGTGTTTGTGTTACTTATGTGTTTAATTGTGAAAGATTGTTAAGTGTTCGTATTTAGGAAAATTTTCTCATCCAAGACTATTTAGAATGAGAACTAAGTGTTTAAATGTATTTGTACTCATTTGTGAATTAATATAGTTTGTTTGTGTGAAATTTTATGGTATTTTAGCCTCGAATTGAAATAGTTATTAAGGAGAATTTTGAGATAAATGAGAGTTAGAGGAAGTTGAAAATAGTCATTTAAGTGCTATGAGACCATTTAGGGGTGGTTTACTTAGGCAAATGGTGCATTTTACTTTAATTTAAAATTTTTGAAAATCGTGCACTGGTGCCTAAGCGCCACATCTCACTCTTAAACACAAGAAAACCCTAGAGGCAGATGCCTAAGTGCCACTTACTCGCACTTAAGCACTGGTTCACGAAAACCGGTTCGCGAAAGGTTAAAAGTGAATTTTTGAGCCATAAATCACCATTTTTAACGCCACCGTCACCTTTTTCCTCTCGAGTTCACAATTTTTGAGGGCTAGGGCATATCTAAAGTGAAGATTACTTGGTGGAATCAAGTGAAATTTGCTAGATCCAAGTTCTTTGAGGTAAGAACTTTACTTCTATGTAAAAATTATGGATTTTCACCGTGTATTTTGAGCACACTTGGAGAAATTCACAAATTCACTATTCATGGTGAAAAATGAGGAAAAATCCATGAAAATTAGATGGGAAGTTTAGTTTGTGCTTTTGGAAGTTTAGTTTAGTGATTTAAACTTGATTTTTGAAGTTATTGTTGGAATTTATCAAATTTGTAGAATGACACCAAGAAGAAAGAGGAGCAAAGGCAAAGCCCCTTTCGATTTGAGTAAATTTTTTAGTTGAAAAGCTCAAGATCGGTATAGTGCTGTGTTGCAATCACTCAAACTGATTCAAGAGCGATGTTTTAGAAATTCAGGTGTAGACGTGGAAGATCTGATTGTTCACCGCTAATGGGAAAAATTCTGTTGTTTCTCTGTTGTGGCAGTTATATCTGTTGTGAGGGAGTTCTATGCTAACCTCCTTGAGGCTGAAGACGATAAAGTTATGGTTCGAGGAAAGTTGGTACCTTTTTCACCAGAGGTAATCAACTTGTTCTATCATCTACCACTTGATACCATATGTTTTTATGCAAATTATAGTCCGACAGAAGCAGAGTTAAACAAGATTATTTCTTACTTGACTGTTGGAAGAGGACTCTGGAAGATCATTAATGAGAGGAGAGTCAACTTCCCAACTTCAAAGTTATGAACACCTTCAAAGGCCTGTCACTATTTCATTTCTGCTCGTCTGCTTCCGACCAATCATATCAATGAAGTGATCAGAGAAGAGCAAAGTTGAACTATTGTATTTAAGAAAGAAAGCTCATCAACATTGGAGCTTTGATCTGTCAAACTATCATCAGTTCCGCTACAACTATTACAACTGCATGTCTGGGATTTGCTTCCTTGATCTTTTCTTTGTATGAGCATGCTGGAGTTAAATATGATAGTTGGGAGGAAATGTTATTACCTTTAAAGCCCATCATTAAGGTGAACGTGAAGACTTATTCTGAGCATTCAATTTTTGGCTGGAGAGGTGGATTTTCCAGAAGCTATGGAATGGAGACGTCTGCTGCATCTACCTTTGCTGTTTCTACATCTAGACCATCTACCTCACGTGCTTCTACATCTCGAGGTGAGTCTACTGATACCCGAGATGAGTTATTACTGAAGATGATAGATAATATCAATTTTACCGCTGATAAGGTAAAAAATTTAGAGGGTTTTGTAGATCATACTAATAGTTATAATAGGAGAAAGAGTGATTATGAAGAGAAATTCCACTCATCTTTGNTATTACAACTATCTTTAAAGGAAAATTAGAGAAAATACATTTTTAGCCTTTAAAAATTTATATTTAACTTAAAAAAACTAAGGAAAATATTCTAATGAGCCTCAAATGATCAAGATGTAATTAGGAATAGTTTGGTGCATTTTTAAATTTTTGGACTTTTTAATCATTTTTAATTATTTTTTATTCAAAAATAGGCTTAAAAATAAAGTATTTATTTAAAAATATTTTTTTATATTTCCTAAGTGCCCCCAATCACAAGGAAGTCAGAAAACTACTTTTCAAAATTTTCCTAATTTTGCTTAATTTGTTAAAATTTTCTTAATTTTAAAAATGCCATTTTATGTGAGAAATCAACTTTAGTTGTAAAAATTAATAAAAAAAATGAAATTTTTATAGTGACTTAAAATGAGCATTATTTGTAGTGTGGAATTGATTTTGCTAGTTTTTAAAATATATTAATCTTATTTTAAATTTATATGACTTTTTAAGGTTTATTGATTACAATAATCTACATAAATATTAAAACTTTAATTATGTTTAAGAAGTCCTCTAATCTTAGGGAAAATACCAAAATAAGTCCCATAATTTTTTATTTATATTTTAATTTACATAATTATTTTAATTAAAATTACCATCCCAACTTGGGAATTAGGGTTACATGTGTAGAGATGCCTTCTGGCTTTGAAAACATTGCAAAGCATCCCTACTATCATGAGGACAAACCCCTAAAATCTCAAGCCATCACGATTATTATATACTTAATTAAAATTAAAATATTACAGAGACTATTTAATTAAAAATTAGAGACACACTAAATAATTTTAATTTTTGTTCCACTTTATTCTCTTCTATTCATTGAGCAACAGAGCATTTTTATTTTATTTTTATGATTTTTCTACATTAATTTATAAATTTTCTAAGTTTTAGAATTACAATAAATAAAAATCCTAATGTTATATTTATCCCAGTTTGTTGCCATGTAATCCTCGTACGTGCCAAACTTTCCATGAGTCACACTCCCATTAGACGTCGCCATCCGTGTTAGCACTGACTCAGCTCATGGTTGTCGTTCTGTCAGCTCGTCCGACGCTCTATTCATTGTCCCCGATGGTTAGAACCCTAGAGTCATTCAACTTCAAACGCTTCGATCTCACTCAATACTTAATGAAATTAAGTGTGGTTTATTTCCAAACTTTCATCTACTCAAGACGAACACATCTATACGACTACATGCTTATGAAATTAAAACTTTCTTCACAAAATCCCAAACCAAGCTAAATATTGAAGTGGAGGCCTCAATCAAATGCTTATGGAAGCTTCAGTAGGGTCCAATAAACCTCCTCAAAGTGTCACCTTGCACTGGCATAAGCTTCTAATATGACTTCGACCAACAAGTGATGCGGCCTTGGTCTAGAAGTGGGCCAGAGGGCTCAACAAAGAGAGAGTTTAATGGGGAACCTCCTCTTTTGGTCTAAGAAAGCTTTTAGAAGGTTTAGTTTAAAGCATTTTGGAGTTTTGTAAAGGAACACAAGTTTGCCCTAGATTTCAAGTGAGAAATTAAGCTTTGGCAGTGGAAATGGAGGGTTAATGACTCTGGAATTGAAATTAAGAAAGCTTGAAGAGGTTATAGAAGGATTTTCGCAGAGTTTTCCCAAGGATTTGGATGATCTCTCTATTTGGTCATGGGAGGTGGGTTTTAAATATGAGAGATTGGGGTGGCCTCCATGGCTGGCCAATGGGTGGAATGACTTGCTGAGGTGGAGGGCTGAGTGGCACTAATGTCCAATTTAAGTTGAACACATTGGAGGGGTGCAATGGGTTTGATTTATGGTGGGGTGGCTCTCATTTTTTGGGTTCTTCGGTGACTAGGCCAGCCGGCCAGGTTAAGGCTGGTGGCCAGAGGAGTCAGGTGAGCTATGAGAGGGTTAATGATGATTGACTCTTAATGGTTAAGGTTGATTGAAACGGTCTCTTAGATTTAAACAAATATGGGAAGACATCACCTAAATCAAAGGACCATTAGTCCATGGCTCATGTAGGGTAAGCTAGGTGGGCTTAGCCTGGTCTCTAGGGTCCAAATGTTGGCTGTGGTGGTCTTGCGTTGGTTAATTTGGCTAGGTTTTGTCACATGCATGGCTTAGGTTCAAAACCAAGTCATGAGTTTGGATTTGAGTTTTGATTCAACTAGATTTTGAATTTAGCTGAATTGATTGATCAAATTGGCTTGAATAATTGTCACGAGAAGTTTGGAAATGGAATTAAGTGATTTTGAATTGATTTGAAAGGTCAATTTGGTGGAATTTAGCCATATGATCAATTTTTGGCAATTGGGTTAGACTTGGCTTTGAATTGGGCTAGGGTTTGGATATGGTTCAATTTGATCTAAAAGATTGTCATGAAAAATTTTGGATTTCAATTGGGTGGAAATTTTGGAGTTATGAGATTCAATTTGGAAGATTTGGGCTTTTGGTCAAAATTAGGGGTTTTATCTTAAGTTATATTTTGGTGAGCTTTGAGTTCAAATTTGAGTGAATTGATTGTTAAAACTGACTTAGAAAAGTTCTATGAAAATTTTGGAATTCAAATTTAAGAAAATTGATTTAATCATGAGGTTTAATTTGGGGAATTTAAGAGAATGACTAAATTGGGGATTTTGGATTGAAATTGAAATTGGACTTGAAATTACGTTCAATTGGGCTTAGTTTTGGTTTCAATTGGGATTGGGGATGATGAGTTTGATTTTCAACTTAAAATTGGGGGAGATTGAAGTCAATTTGGTGGGAATTGGGGGATTTTAGGGTAATTTGGGGATTTTGGTCAAAATGAGTCGGTTTGGTCAAATTGGGCTAAATGGAGTGGTTCAAATTGATTTTGGGGAAATTTGAAGTGATTTTGGAGAATTTGGGGATTTTTGGAATTTTTGGAAATTGAAGAGTATTTTGGTAATTTTAGGGATGTTGGGGGTATTTTGGGAATTTGGAAATTTTGAGGTATTTTGGTAAACTTGAGTGATTTGGAATTGTTAAAAATGATTTTTAAAGAGATTCTTTGAGAATTTGGGTAATTTTGGAAATTTTTTGAAAATATAGGGTTTATGGTCAATTTGGTAATTTGGAGAAATTTGGGGCCAAAAAGTGTTAAAATTGGAACTTTGGCAAAATTGGGATCAATTGAGAATATTAATCATGAGGTCACCCTATTTGAGCCATAGGACCTAGAGAATTCCCATTATGGATCCTCCATGTGTTGGTCTTAGCTAAACCCTAGCCTAGGGCTAATGGTTTACGGGACTATCCACATGAGTTTCCAGTAGAGTAGGGGATCAAGCTAGACATGTATTGCTAAGGATTTAGGTTGTGAGTTTAAGTGCAAGTTTGTGTGTGCAGGACTGTCCAAGACTACACTACCTAAGGTTAACCCTAAGGCCAAATAGTCATATGGGCACTCCTCTTTCTAAGTGTTAGAGGTTAAAAACAACATGTGGAACTTCAAGATTAGTAAATACGAGTTTTGGAATTTCTACTGGTGAGGGTACCATCACTAGTCCTATAGGATTTGTCAACAGGAAAGTCCTATGGCTAGATCCTAGAATTCTACGGAAGAAAGACCCAACCTCAACTAAAAGTGAGGTCAACAATATCAATTGTGGGTCCCAAGTTGGCAAACTTTGAAAAGAAACATGTTCACTCCTACACTTAGACTAGTCTTGTATAGATGCCTAGGTTAGACTACTAGGTACCCCTAGTTAGTATTAAAGACTAGGATATATAAAATACCAAACATATAAGCCTCTTTTACAATGTAGGTGCCTTAGGTTGAAGTAACCTACAGCTACTGATGAAGGTATCTCAAACCACTTAATAGTTAAGGAGATTTACATTCTTCATCACTATGGCAAAAGAGGATATCTTTTTCTATTCTGTTAGTTAATAGTCAAAGGTAACTGATGAACCAATGATGATGGAAGGCCATGAGCATCTTATTCAGAGTGTCATACCTAAAATTTAGGTTAGTCCATCTATTTAGCTTCCTTATGAAATTTAAATTTTACTTAGGTTAATGCTTTCTATTTTCAATCGAGAAATCACTTTTAACCTTTCAAATATAACTTTTAAATCCTAACTTTAAACCAACCTTGAAATCTTTTTAAACTTTAACCAACTTTCAAATCAACCTCCAAATATTCTCAACTTAACATTCAAGCTAAACTTAATCTTTCAAATCAAACCAATTAATTTATAGTCTTTCTAATCAAACCTTTGAAGTCAAATCCTTATATGAAAATTTTCAAGTAAAGCCTCAATCAAACCAAATCTTTATATTAAACTCAAACCTTTCCAAAGGAAACATTTTGATTCTATTCAAACCTTCTGATATCAAACAAATCAATTTAATAAAAATTTTTTTGAATTCAATCATTCAAACCTAGAATTTTAAATCAAAAACTAACTCTTTTATAAATTTTTTTATCTCAGCCCTAAGGTATATCCTCTACCCTAGGTTTGTTAATCCATTTTTTAGCCCTTTTCATGACACATCCTCATTAAATATAACTCAAAATTCTAAGAAAATCTTTTCAAATTCTAAGACTCTCTCAGTTGAAGATCTTTTCAAATCTTAATTCTTTTCATTTGAAAATAATAACCTTCAATTTTGCATATATAAGCCAATACTTTAATTGATGATTTTTCTAGAATTCTATAGATCCTAACTATGAGGGCTTGCCCTTGTAGAGCAACCATACCATAAAATAAAATAAATATTATCTTACACCCATAAGTTAGGGGAAACATTTTTGGTTAACACAGACATAAATCTTAAAGATTTTGACATGAGACTAATTATATCCATTAAAAAAAATATTTATACATCTTAGGATAATACATTATTCTTCAAATGAAGCATGCAATCAATTAAATAGAAATATTTCAAAATGTGTGGAAAACACATCAATAGATAAAATAATTCCCCACCAATAGTAGCTATTTTTGTCATAACTTTGAGGTTATACATGTTTATGGATTCCTCCTAGTTATACCTTTTCATCACTCGTAGTGCTTTGCTTTTTGTCTTTCGAATAAATCTGCAATCACCGTAGCTCTCAAAGAATCCACTTCATTTTTTGATAACATAAGACTTTGAATTCAGTATATCATCCAAAACACATAGATTGATTACAAAAGTGTTTATGTGTCAGAACTTCTCCCAAAACCACAATTTATAGATTTAGGTTAGCATTTATTGCAATAGAAATTAAAATGCAACATAAGAAAAAATATGGTAAGGCTTAACAAATATTTTCTATGAAAATTATATGTGGCATGTTGCTAAAGAACATGAAAATACAAGTTGATGATTGGATAAAATTATAAGTGATACGACACAAACAAATTTTCATCATCTGACATGAATTTCGAGACATGACATAGATCCCGAGATGATATTTTCAGCAAGAAAAGTTTAAATCTTGATAAAAATTCATCCAGAGCTTTGATTTCAACAAACTTATAGTCAAAGTGCTAGGCTCGATGAGACAGACCTAATGATATAAAAACTAGTCCAATCTGAGTCAAAATCAAGCTCAGATCAAGTCCTTAAACCACCATTGGAAGATTTCTGGACACAGTCGGAAGGTCAAACAGATGTTGACACTAGAAAACCTATATTCAAATCGAGCGTATGGATAAAACAAATCCAACGAGGCTAAGATCACTCAATTTTGACATCGTTAAGGCACTCAAATGTTCATTAAATGCCTCATGATTGAAGGAAACTCTCTGGACTGTCTGGTCAAAATGATTGATATTCCTGCATTAATTGCACCCAGAATAATATGAATAGATCCCCACCCCTCACATGAGGGGAAGCTGAAGTCTAGAGAGAGCCTGAGGCCTTAAGGAGAAGTTGTTGCTCTGCATCACCGCAGATCGTCGTCGACCACCGCCGACTGTCGAAGACCACCGCTGACCTCTGAAGACCACCGTCGACCTCTGCTAACTGTCATCGACCACCACTAACCACCATCAATCACCACCAATTAGATATTATCAGTCGATGTTGTAATCTAAAAAATATAGTTACTCTTTGTAGTTTGTGGGACAAGGAATTTCTGTAATCATCAATTAATAGTGGATTTCCATAACTTAGCTAGGCCTCATGGTTTTTCTCTTATGAGTTTTCCATGTAAAAACTTTTGGAGTCATCACTTCTTGTTTTTCTTTCATCTGTGGGTGAACTAAACTTTCATACAACGCTAAGACGATAGTCTAATTCTTTACCGCTGTGAATTTTCTAGTACACATCTATTTGGCAATGTGTGGGAAGCTCTCAATCCCACCACCGAAGTACTTGCTCAATTTACTACATGGCCACCAAGAAAAATATTCGGGACAATGAAGTAGCACGCTCTAACACCCATCATTCCAGGGAACAATCACGAATTCAAGAGTGACATGTTTCTTCAGCTTCTCACCCTTGAACACATTATCCAACCAACGAGGGGTTTTCAGGTGCTTCTATAGAAGAACAAATGCATAGAATGGAGGAGTCTCAACTGGACTTCATACAATTTCTACATGGGACCCAACAACCACTGTCCACACCAATGAAAGAAATTGGTTTACCATTAAATCCTCAACCTACGAGAAAAATATCACTTAGAGGAACTCGTACTGACCCCCTGCTCAAGAAGGAACGGTTCCCTTGCCTGGTCATGATGGTGAACTCCTAGACACTGCAAGTTCCACTCATCCATCTCATGAAGCTCCCCTGTATCACCACGTCTTGCTACCATTCTAGATGATGTCATCTGTAACAAACTACGTTGCCTCATCTGAGAAGAGTTCCTCCTAGAGAAAAAAGATTGCTTCAACACTCACCATAACATCCTTGAATCCTCTCACTTAGTGAATGCGATCCTCCAACTCCCTATCCCAACAAGCTTCAAGCTGTAGAACTCTAACACATATGAAGGGATAAATGACTCTTATGAACATATTGATCATTATTGAACCATCATGCACATTCAACTTGCCTCTGACGTGTTTTTATGTCAAGCGTTTCCAGCCACTCTTAAGGGATAAGCTCGAACCTGGTTCTACTCTCTGTTGAGGGGAACTGTAAGCACCATTAATGAGCTTACTAGACTATTTATGAAGTAATTCATAGCAAATTGATAGATAAAAAAGGATTCATCGCATCTCTCAAGAATTCATCAATGTGAAGGAGAGTCTCTCAAAGACTACTTCCACAGGTTTTCTACTTAAGCCCTTAAAATTCTAGGAGTAGATCCAGAGTTACTTAGAGGTGCTTTCCTTGGGGGGCTCTGCTAAGACCCTTTTACTCATCATTGATGGGAGACAATTCATTCTTATGCGAATCTTGTGCGCCGTGTTGGGCCTAAATCATTGTAGATGAGGTTATTAGTGCACATAAGGAACAATTTGAGAAATTTAGGAGAAAGTGCAAAGGTAACTCTAGAGACAATAATCAATCTTCAAAATAGAGAAAGCCTGAATAACCAAAGAAGCGTGACCTCCTCTTTCAACTTGCGACCCAACAAACTGAACATTGACCCAAGAAAGAGTATACACCACTCAACATATCATGTACTAACATCTTGATGGTCATCAAAGATGAGCAAGCTGTTAAGCGGCCTCACCCCCTAAAATCTAACTCGAGAAATCAAGAACAATATTATATTTTTCATTTAAGTCGTGGCCACACCACTGAGGCATGTAAGCTCCTTAGGGAAAAATATGAAAGATTGATTCAACAGGGATATCTTGGTCGATTTATATAAGAAAAACTAGCTGGTAAAGATAATATTCCTACTGGGGAATAAAAAATACAGAAAACAACATGGGGGGTCACCCAGTCATGGTCAAAATTCAAACAATTGCACGAGGCACATTGCTAATAGATCAATTTCTTATCACTGTACATGGTGAACCAACACATAAAAAATGGTGACTTGAACCTATCGCTTTTGATGATTCTAATCTAGAAGTCTGATTACCTCACCAAGATCCTCTTGTTATTAGCACAGGAATTGGTGAACCCTGTAAAAAGGACCTTGATCAACAATCAGAGCTCTGTTGATGTTTTCTTCTACTCCACTCTCCTTAATTTGAGATTGACAAGGGAAAGACTTCAACCTGGATCTGGGCCATTATATGGTTTTGATAATTGACTAGTATGGGTCAAGGGAACAATAAATCTACCTATTATCATGGGGGAATTTCCTCGACAAATAACTTGATCAGTTCAGTTCATTGTTGTCAAGTCAGAATCAGCATACAATGTCATCTTTAGGAAACCTCTTCAATTCATCTTTGACATCGTAATAGATGTGCTACACATGAAGCTCAAATTTCCAACCCCAGTAGGGATTGGTGTTGTACGAGGAGATCAACAGATTGCACATTCATGCTACCTCAGACAAGCTCAGCCACTCCCATTAGTGACACTTAACATTGAAAGCTTTGATCTCCAAAATGAAGATATATCTCAAAGAGCTTCCCCCGTGGAAGATTTGATTCATGTCCCGTTCTCTAATGAACACCCATCAAGAATAATAAAGCTTGGTTCCTTACTCTTTGATGAATAAAGGTCAGAATATGTAGATCTCCTCTAAAAGAACTAAGATATTTTTGCATGGGCTACGACGACATGCCTGAAGTTGACCTTGAAATAATCATGCCCTGTTTAAAGATATATAAAATCTTTAAATCGGTCATCCAGAAGAAGCGCAGTTTTGCCCCATATCGCTTATAAAATAGGCTAAAAATCATGTTTTTATTTTAAATACCATTTTATTTTTAGAAAATACCCCTGATCACAGAGAACTCAAAAAACAAGTTTTTATAAATTTTTGAGTTTTATTTTGATTTTTAAAAATCGTTTAAGCGCCAAAATGATATTTATCTAGAAAAATCAATTTAAGCTACTAAATGAACTCAAAATGCTTTAAAATTTTTATGGTGAGTTCTCTGGATCCTAAATAATAGTGGAGATGAATAATTAAGTCAGTTAGATGTTTATGTTAACCAAATTTAATTTTCTTTGTGTTTTAGGGTTGGTGAAGATTAAGTGTATTCTAATGACTTAAATCATGAAATTATTACCAAAGGATCCTTTAGTTATGGCGAACCTTCCAAAATTTTCTTAGAATTTTCTAATCAACATGCTAATTATCATAATTAATTTATGAAAATAATAGACATAAACTTGAAAAATATGGATCTCTGTCTTGAGACCTCCTCTGACTTTAAAAAAATAAGAAGATATCTTCTAAGATAGAGGCAACAACATGCAAAAATTTCAATCCATGGTGATATGCCTATATACATGGAGAATCAAAACATTCAAATCAGTTTTTAATTAATTAGAAATATAATATGCATCACATGGACTTAAAGCTATTTCCACATTATTTTACTCTATTCACTGAGCAAGTGGGTATTTTTATTTTATTTTTATGATTTTTCTAGACCAAGATATGAATTTTTAAAGTTAGAGATCATTTTCTGATTTTTTTAAAATTCCCTATTTATCTATGCAAACGCGCGATGCTGACTGACCAAAGGAAAATATGTTGAGATTTTCATACTTATTTTACACTGATTTTGATGATATTTAACTTTAAAGAAAGGTATTTTTAATGTTTTGTTGCAGGTATGTTGAATTATGGTCATTGGAGCAAAAAGATGCAAAAAGGAGCAGATTTGGAGCAAAAAGGACCAAAATATGAAGATTTGATCTTGGGCTGACGATGGGTTTTTCCCTAGAGTTCAGAATTAAATATTCTAGAAGGCCGTCGACGGCGCCATTAAGGCCACCGATGGTGAGCATGTCAGTTCTCTCAACAGATGCATTGAATGTGGACAATTTTTTAAGGGATGCTTGGGCAACTATTAAAAACTCTTCTACAACTATAAAAGAAACAATTTAGAGGCTGAGAGGGGGTGTCCACATGTGTCCATTAGAGTGTACAGAGTGTAATTTAGGGTTAGTATTATGAGAAATTCTTCGAGAGATTGTAAGAGTGGAGGGAAAGTGAGATTTCTTTCTCCTTGCCGCTTCGAAGGAGAATTCTGTGTGCTGTAAAAAAGGAAGAGATTTAGAGGAACTTCCAGGAGTTTGCTTGAGAGGGAATTAAAGATAAGTTGTATTTACTTATTAAATTTTGTATGACTTTGCTTTTATATATAAATTCTAAGTTTTTTCATATCTTCTCCATGAGTTGTGAGTAGTTTTCTATGTGTTTCTCCTTGTCTTGAGATTTTTTGAAATGGTGATTTGAATTGGTTGTGCCATGAGGATGTTAATAAAGTTGTGATGATCTTTTTACTTCAATCTTAATTTACTTTCAATTTGGAGAATTGATTTGTTAAAATATGTTGAGTTTTATAATTAAAGTGAAGATTACATCTAAGATTTAGGGAGGTCAAAGTCCTTGAAAGTTGGGTGCAAATAAGTAGGGAAATAAAAATTATTGGGCGTAGAATTGGAGATTTTAGAGTGACATACTAAAATCCTCAATTCGGTCTGATCGTTTGGGTGCTGAAGTGTAGATGTTAGCCCTCAAGCGAGAGGAACGTAGGAGCTACGAAGTGAGAGCTGGTATCCTCCTAGCCTAGCCGCAGATTCATTAACCAAGCATAGGATTAGTTAATGTTCTTTATGCCTGGTCCAAAGGGTAAAGAATAGGTACACTCCTATTTAGGACAATACAATTTGAACTGACTCAATTTATCCATTCACTTAAATTTCTTGATAAGGAGAAGGATGTTTTTTTTTATATTAAACTTCACATTAGAAAATTTATTAGTAGAATTAGTTAATTGTTTATTAAAATTATATTTTTATTTTTTGCCTATTAGTGACAAATATGCAAATTGAACTATATTGTTGTGATTAAGTATTGATTTTTTTAAATCTTAGTTCGTAACCTATAATATTACTCCCTGTGGGATTGATATCCAGGACTCCATTAGAGCCTTGTATTACTTGAGTGATACGTATAATTGCGTTGATAAGTGTGACTTTGTAATTATTGAATATTTTATACACATCTTTATTAAATCTATAACCGTTGTCAAGTTTTTGGCGCCATTGCCGGAGATTTAACTCTTCTAGCAGCAGTATCAAATTCTTGTATTTTTAAGCATATATAAAGTCACTGTCAAGTTTTTGGCGTCGTTGCCAGGGAGTAAAAATTAGATTTAAGAAAAAAAAATCATAATTAGAGTAACAAACAAATTAGGACTATTAGAAAACATTTACTTGAATTTAACTTATTTTCATATTTTAGTTAACTATTTTTCTGTGTACTGATTTCAATTGTATGCGTAAATTTTGACCTGAAAATCTTATACCCTACGATTCAGAATTAGAACGCACTGTTAGGAGAATTAGAAAACTAAGAAAAGAACTTAGAAATCCTGACACAATGGTAAATAATGTGAATTAAGGAATAAACAATTTTCTAAGTTTTTAGAAATTCTTAAGAAATTAACGGTAAATATTACTTTTATGTGAAGTTTATGAAAGATATTTTGAACAAGAAAAGAAAGTTCACTGATAATGAGACCGTTGCACTTAGTGAAGAGTGTAGTGCAATTATTCAGAAAAAGACCTAAAAAATTAAAAGATCCAGGTAGTTTCACTATACCGTGTGATATCAGTGAAATATTTTAGGAAGAGCTTTATGTGATTTAGGAGCTAGCATTAATCTTATGCCTCTATCAATTTTCAAAAGATTAGGATTAGGAGAAGTCTCACCTACTTATGTAACTCTTCAGTTAGCAAATCGTTCAGTTACTTATCCTAAGAGAATTATAGAAGATGTGTTAGTAAAAGTGGACAAATTTATCTTTCCTGTGGATTTCATTATTTTAGATATGGAGGAAGTATAGAAGATGTGTTAGTAAAAGTTGATAAATTTATCTTTCCTGTGGATTTTATTGTTTTAGGTATGGAGGAAGATAAACAAATACCTATAATTTTAGGGAGACTTTTTTTAGCTACTAGAAGAGCTATGATAGATGTTCAAAGAGGAGAATTAACTATTAGAGTTAATGATCAAGAAGTGACTCTTAACATTGTGAAATCTATGAAATACCCTACTGTTGAAAGAGATAATAAATGTTTTTGCATGGAAATTAGTGAACATCTATTGAACAAGCATTTAAAAAAATATTTTGAAGAGAAAAAACATTTTGAAGACAAAGATGAAGTTATTTTGGACGAAATAGAAAATGAAGAATTAGATTATGTTAAGGAAAGATTTGAGATGCTGGATATTATAGGAAATACTGATAAGGATCTGGTTCCGTCAATTATAAAATCGCTTGAACTTGAGTTGAAAATATTGCCTAACCACTTGAAGTATGTTTTTCGTGGAAACTCATCTACATTATATGTTATTATATCTTCAGAGTTAAATGATTTGCTAGAGCAAAGACTTTTGGATACATTAAAAAGATATAAGAAAGCTTTTAGTTGGACCTTAGCTAATATTAAAGGAACCAGTCCTTCGATATGTATGCACAAAATTATACTAGATGAACAATATAAACCAAGAGTTGATCCACAAAGGAGATTAAATCCAATGATGAAAGAAGTAGTCAAGAATGAAATTTTGAAATGGTTCGGACACTGGAATTATATATCTTATTTTGGATAGTGCTTGGGTAAGTCCAATTCATTGTGTTCCTAAGAAAGGAAGCACAAGAGAATAATGAATTAATACCTATCATACAAGTTACTAGGTGGCATATTTGCATTGATTATAGAAAATTAAACACTGCCACTAGAAAAGATCACTTCCCTTTACCATTTTTAGACCAAATAGTGGACAGACTTGTTGGGCATAATTTTTTTTTTGATTTTTAGATGGATATACCGACTACCATCAAATTCCTATTGCTACTGAGGATCAAGAAAAGAAAACAAATACTAGTCCTTTTGGAACTTTTGCTTTTCGAATAATGTCTTTCGGATTATCTGATCCACTTGCTGACTAGGGAGACAAGGATATAATATGGGATTTTGCTATATGATAGTGATTGATGTACTTTTATTTTGTGATTTTTTTATAGAGATAAATGTATGTTTGTTCGTACTTTCATTTTATTCTATATTTTTTTATGTTTGCAGTTAGATAATTTTTAATTATTGTTATAAATGTTTAGTGTTGTAGTTTGAAATTTGCATGTGTATTTATAATAGACTTTAATTAGTACTTTGTAAAATTGTAATGTGATGTGATTTCTTTTTGCATTATGATGTATTTATAATTATTTTTATTTAGTATTATGTGTTAGTGAAATATTGTGTTTGTATAATGTTTAGTTTTGTACTTATTTCAAAATTTCATTATTTAGCAAATTCTCTAATGATTTATATATATAGAAAGCTCCTAATATTACAGACCAGTTAAAGTAAAAATTTTAAGAAGGGACTAAAAAAAATTCAGAATAATGAAAATGGCTAAAGTACTGAGGTATGATTTATATTTATAATTTTTCTTTCCACCTGTATCATTCCATATTGAAAAAATTAAGTTTGTNATGCTGAGTTTTACAACTAAAGTGAAGATTACATCCAAGATTTAGGGAGGTTAAAGTCCTTAAAAGTTGGGTGAAAATAATAGGAAATAAAAATTATCGGGCGTAGAATTGGAGATTTTAAAGTGACAGACTAAAATCCTCAATTCAGTTCTATCGATTGGGTGCTGAAGTGTAGATGTTCGCCCTCAGGCGAGGGGAACGTGGGAGCTTAGAAGAGAGAGCCGGTCTCCTCCCAGTCTAGCCGCAGATTCAGCAACCAAGCATGGGATTAGTCAATGTTCTTTATGGCTGGTCCAAAGGGTAAAGAATATGTATACTCCTATTTGGCACAATACAATTTGAACTGATTCAATTTATTCATTCACTTAAATTTCTTGACAAGGAGAAAGATGTTTTGTATATATTAAACTTCACATTAGAAAATTTACTAGTATAATTAGTTAATTAAGAGTTTATTAAAATAACATTTTTATTTTAATTTCCTATTAGTGACAAATATGCAAATTGAACTATATTTTTGTAGTTAAGCATTGATTTTTTAAATCTTAGTTCATAGTCTCTAATATTACTCCCTGTGGGATCGATATCCAGAACTCCATTTGAGCACTGTATTACTTGAGCGATACGTATACTTGCGTTGATAAGTGTGACTTTGTGATTATTGAATATTTTATACACATCTTTATCAAATTTATAATCTTTTTCAAGTTTTTGGCACCGTTGTCGGGGATTTAAATTTTCTAACAGCAGCATCAAATTCTTGTATTTTTAAGCAAATATAAATTTGTTGTCACTGACTGGATTCTAGACAATCTCCGAAGGCACGCGTGGCAAGCTTTGGTTGGACGTTTCCATCCTTGTAGTCGCTAACTCAGCCCGCAGTTCATGTAAGGAAGCGCTATCTAGCTCAATCTCCTCCGTCCATTCGATACACGCGCGTTCAGACGATCCCCCATCATCGTCCTTGATAGAGTGATTCTGAGAATGTCCACACTAAAATCCTAAGATATCAGCCTAGACTCAATCAAATCACTTTGGGTTTGATCCTATGGACTCGTCTAAGTGAGACAAAAATATCCATATGGTAACCATGCAATTAAATTAAGCCTAATTAAATGGAGAATCAAAATAGGCTCGGGAGGAGGAGAGGTTCAATACCTTGGCTTTGAGAAGGGAAGCTTCAATCAAAAATGCTTGGAATGTTCATTGGGGTCCAATGAGGCTAGGGATTAAGCCTCTGGCTGTGGTGCAAAGCCTAGGTAAGAATTTGACCAGGCTGATTTCAGGTGTTGGTCTAGAGCTATGCTAGGGGCTCTATGGAAGGGGAATTTGATGGGGCATTTCCTTCTCTTAATGTGGTGAAGGTGTGAGTGAGTTTAATTTGATTTTTGCGTAGTGTAGGAGTGTAATGAGCTCTTTCTAGGTTTTAGGTAGAGATTCAAGCTCAAAACTGGGTTCCGGCAAAGGGATTCAGGGCAATGTGAGGAGGTCTCAAAGAGGCTTTGGGATCAATTTGGGGAAGTCTCTTAGAGAAAATTTTAGCTATTCCTCCATGGCCGTGGAGGGGAGCTTTTATAAAAAAATGGCTTAATGCTTGTTTCCATGGCCAATTAGGGGGTGAAATGTGTTGCCTAGGTGGAGGGCAGAGAGGCTCCAACATTTAATTTGGATGAGGTGGCCTCTAAGTTTAAATTGGGTTTAATCCCATGGGGTGGCTCTCAGTTTGGCCATTTTCTGGCCACTAGGCTAGCCGACCAGCCAAGGGGAGGTGTTTAGGAGCTTAGAGAACCCACGGGAATATGTCACAACAATTTAATGTGTTTAGGCTTTGTTTTGGCAAAAATTTCCTAAGCTTAAGAAAATATGGAATGAAATCCCTTAATTTAGGGGACTTTTGGTCCATGGCTTAGTTTAGGTGGTTTTAATAGGTTTTGGCTAGCCACTAGGGTCCAACTAATGGCTGCGGAGTCCTTTATTTGGTGACTTTGGTGTAGTTAGGCCATCTTTAGTGCATGGGTTCAATGTGGGTTCAAGTGATCAAATATTGGGTTTGGGCTTGGCTATTCATGTAAATTGGCCTAATTAATTGATCAAAATTATGTAGATGATTGTTATGAAGATTTTTGGTGAAGGGTTGAAGTGATTTTGAGATCAATTGGTAAGTCAATTTGAGGTATTTTTGAAATTTGGTCAATTTGGGCATGCTGGCTTAGACATGGATCTAGGTTAAGATAGCCTTGGGCCAACTCCAAATTGAATGGTTCACATGATCAAGGGAAATGTTGTGAAGCTTTTTCATGAAGATATAGAGTGGAAATTTTGGGGTTAACGCCCTCAATTTGGTGAGATTTTGAGACATGACCAATTTGGGTCCTTTTGGACTTATGTTGAAATCATATGAAATTGAGGCCTCACCAAGGCCAATTGAAGGTCCATTTTGATGGATGGTAATATTATGAAGGTTTCTTCAACAAAAATTGTGGCCAATTGAGTGGGCTATGGGTTCAATTTGGTGAGATTTGATCATGTGCCCAAAATTGGGATTTTGATCTAAATCAAAATTGGGCTCAAATAATGGACCAATTGGGCTTGGTTTTGGTTTATTTTGGTCACATTGAGGTTGAATTTTAGTTTGGGATCAAATTGATGAGCTTTTGAGGTAGATTTGGGAAAAAATGTGTCTTTAAAAAGCAAATTGGGGGTTTTGGTCAAGGATGGTCAAATTGGCCAAATTAGGTCATATGGTAGTTGAGGAAAATGAAATTGGGAATCCTTGGGAGGTTTTGAGAATTTTTGGGATTTTTTGGAATTGTTGGAATTTTGGGCTAAAGAGGGGTATTTTGATAATTTGGCCAATTTTGGTGATTTTGGGTAGTTTGGGTGTTTTCAAGGTGTTTCAAATGAGTTTTTGACCAATTTGGGTATTTTGGGTAAATTTGAGAATTTTGGCCAAATTTTGGGTCCCAAGGGTAACTAGGAAATTTGGGGAAGTTTAGGGCAAAAGGCTAGGTTGAGTATTTTGGTAGAGTTGGAGTGTCAACCACCATCAATAAGCCATGGAATAATGGAAACCCTTTTTTGGGTCCTCTATGTAGTGGTCTAAGCTAAACTCTGGTGCATGAAAAACATTGATTAATCTAGAGTTTGGTCCCTAACTCTGCGGTTAGGTTGAAAAAATATTGGCTGTCACTCCAGAGCTACCACTGCTCCCTCACATGAGGGCTAACAATCTCGATCAGTTTCCAATCAACTGGACCAAATTGGGGATTTTGATCTGTCACCTTAAAATCTTTAATTTTACATCCAACAAACTATATTTCCCCATTTATTTACACAATCGATAAATGAAATACACTCCTATGAAATCAAATGTGATTCTCCCCATGTTGTAGACATCATAGCTCTTTCAGAAAAAAAAATTTTCAACACAATTTAACATTTCAATTGGTCAAATCAAAAAGTAAAAGAAGATTTGGGTTCAAATCACTTAAATTATTGACATTTAAAACTGTATAAAATAAAATCGATTCTTAACAAAACCAAACCTCAAAGTAGGGAGAAGGATAAAGGAGACTACTCAAAATTCAAGAGAAGGATACAACAAAACACGAATTTCATTAATAAGAAATAAGTTTAAAAAATAAAAGAAATAAAATATACAACTTATCTCACAATCCTTCCCAAGCAAATCCTTAGAAGTTATCTTCAAGTCATTCTATCTTTACAAGCACTCTCAATTATGTCCAATAAATGTAATTGTCGGCACTATTTTGGTTGAGGGGTTGTTAACCTGTGGCTGCTAGGATGAATATCCTAACACCTTTTTTAATTTAATACATATATAATTTAGAAAAAAAATAATATTTTAAATTTTTGAAAATACAAGACCAAACCGATCTCATATCCCCAGTAGTTTAAATAAATGAGTCTAATACTGCAAGTAGTGCACCTATCTCGAGGGATAGATATATTACTTGTGAAGGCTAGATTAAATAAACTAAAGATTATTTGACAACCATTTAATTCTGCGAAAACCGTTTTTTTATAGCCGACAATTTCCCCTATTTAATGTAAAGAATTAAATAGGCTTTATATTAAGATGGGTTAGAAATTCTCCCTATAAGGGCAAGCCCCTAAAGTTAATTACTTCTTAGATAACCGAAGTTGCCTAAGAAAAATCTCGATAAAAATTATGGAATATTATCTTCAAAAAGGTCAAATGATTAGGACTTTTCAATGGGATTGGACAAAGTGGTGTGAACGAGGAATGGTTTATGTTTGGAACATTTTATTGTAGAATCCAAAGGAAGAATAACTAGGGGATGTCACTGAAGCTGAGGAGAAACTTGGTGACTTCCTAAGATATCCTACTATTTGGCATTAGTTTTGGAAATTAGAATTATTGAACATTTCATCGTGCCAATTTTATTAATTAGAGCTTATATTCGTGCAAAACGATCACACAAATAACCTAGGAGATGTGAGGATTTAGGTCGTGACAAGCGACAACCTCAGAATCCTAAAGCAAGTTAGGGCTTAAATTGTATAGAAGAGCTATTCAAAGTTCTAAAGATAAATTGAGGATTTATGTTGCATAAGCAAAAAATCTCAAAATCTTATAGATTGTTGTTTAATTCTAATGAAAGATATGTTATTGTAGATTTTTTTCCTGTTGAAGATGGTTGCGCTGCCCATAATGCTAGCTCCAAGCTCCTCGTCATGACAAGTTTAAGTTTTCTAATGTGCCAAGTTATGATGTTAAATCAGATGTCCTTATGGTTCTATTTCTGTTAAAAATTATGGGGGACATTAAAATTGATTAGAGTGACACCGGTTATGATCCTATGGTTCCCTCGTTCCGATACCACTATTTTCTATTAGATTCACTTAGTCCAAATAAATTTACTAAACCAACTTAATGAATAACGTATTTTCATTTAGACCATGGGAAATCTTGTTAGCAGCCGTACGTTACCTCCTACGAGCGATTCCATATCATTCGATAGAGACATCTTAATTTAGTTGCAATTGTTGTTTAGTGATTTTTGTGATTAAATATTGAGTTATCTTGTATTTTGACTGTTGTGGAGGTAAATTTTATGTTGGTTAATTTTAGTTTTGGTTTTAGTTTTAGTTTTTTGGCTATCCTAATGATTTTAGTTTTCATGCAGGGTGACATCGTTGTTTAGCATGCAAGTCTATGAATGTAAAAGTACAATGTAGAAAGTATGAGAAAGGAAAGCGTCGTAAACTATAAAAGCATACCTGGCGAGTCTTCTCATTCCTTCACCTGAAAGTTTAGTACTTGCAAGGCATATATATATATATATATATAATTTTCTAAAAATTAAAACATGCTTGTAGTAAAAGTAGAGAGTACAGTTTGAGGTGTGTCTATCAGATCCTATGTCATATCTTGGTGTATTTAAATTTTTAAGGATGATTCCATTGAGGAAATTATAATAAGCTCACATGTCCTTCAAGATTTCTAAAGAATCATGAAGAAGTTTTGGGTAATATCTTAGACATTTCATGGTCCTCGGAATTATCTTGAGTTCATTTTGGTCTTATTGTGTTTACTACATAGTTCAACCAGTTAATACCCTTATGCTCAGTGAACTATGATGTCTCGATTATATTTTAATTGGGGTAATTATCACTTGATATCTTTCTTATGCATTATATTGGTAAAGACCCTTGGGTGCAACTTGACTTAATTGATTAGTTTAATTTTAAAGAACGAGCTTGTAGTGTTTTGGAAGGTTATAAATTCATTATGGTTTGTTGTCTAAACCTCATTAGTTAAAATTTTGATTAAGCCTAATTCACTACTAAGCCCTTAAGATTTAATGGGTAGATTTGCAATTTTAAGAAAAATGATTTTTTTCTTATTCATATTTATATTCTTATCATGAATTATAAATCATTTTAATTTTATTAATTGAGGGCTTCAAATCATTGAGTTA
The DNA here is from genome assembly GCA_002079205.1 of Phalaenopsis hybrid cultivar. NCBI lineage: Eukaryota > Viridiplantae > Streptophyta > Magnoliopsida > Asparagales > Orchidaceae > Phalaenopsis > Phalaenopsis hybrid cultivar. The sequence continues at coordinate 21,145 of JXCR01139809.1, read as the reverse complement.
TGATCTCCCAGAATTAAACCCCTCACATTAGTATCCCTTTATTTAAATATTCTTCCAAATTTCATTAATCTGAAAAATTATAAACTTATCCTTTATGAAATTCAAAGTGAGGTTGGTCTCTTCCATTTATCCCTTTCTTATGTTTCAATCATCAAGACATACTATTTTAATATCATTTATTACCCATTTACCCTCAGGTTTAGGCCTAAATATTAATTATGCTCTAAATTCAAAAATTACACTTTATCCCCTAAGGTCTTAATACCCTATAAATCATTAAATTGGACTCAATTGACTTGGAAATTTTATATGACCTCACTCATGGGTTAATTAAAACATCAGAGGAGAAAATATGATTTTTAAGAATTTACTAATTTTTATAATTATTTATAATGCAAAAATAGGAATTTTCAATGAAAATTTAATAACTCAATTAAATAAAGCTTCTATCCTTAAGAAAATTATTGGAGGTTTACCTTGGTGAAACTACCACTTGGACTAATTTTCATGATATTTAGAAATTTAATTTAATTATTAAAATTATTTGTTGGTTTTGAGTATTAATTAAATATAAAATAAAATTTAAACGCAAAATTAAGTTTTATATTGTTATTAAATCTCTCTAAGTCAAGGGAACCCAAAGAAACCATTTTCATATTTTATTTATTTATATTTTAATTACTAGAATTATTTTAGTGAAAAATAAAGAAATTTCATTTTTAAGCCTTTTAAAATTAATATCTTGACTTATAAAATTAGTAAATCTATTTTACTTGGCCCCAAGTAATCACGAAGCCAAATGTGACATTTAGCATTTTTCTACTATTTTGTGATTTGTTTGATTTTTAATTAATTTTTAATTATTTAAATGCTCCAAAATAGCTTAAAAATGACAATTTTTTTTTAATTCAAATTTTATTTTTCTTAGGTTCATCTGATCATAAGCAGCTCCCGAACTAATTTTGTAATTTTTTGAGTTGTATTTTAATTATTAGAATTACTTTAATGCCAAAAATTTGATTTCACTTAATTAACCCATTTGAGTGGTCAAATTAATTTCAATCAACTTAAAATTTTTTTATGGGGAGCTCTTATAACATTAAATTATAGTGTGGAATATTTTTTATGTCATTTGCATTCATAATTACTCCAAATTAATTTTATTTCTTTTTTTAGGGTTGGTGACAATTATGATAATTTTTAATCACTTAACCAAGTTTATATTTTTCCTAGGGTCCTCTGACCGCAGTGAGCCTACCAAAGAAAAATTTTATATTTTTCTAATGAGTATTTTCATTATTATAATTTTTATACCAAAACAGGGACCATTAACTTGAAAATTAGTTATCTCTATTTATAGATGCCCCCTGACCTCGAAAAAAATAGGGGAGATGCCTAAAAAAATGGACATCAAAAGCCCTATGTTCCCATGTCATGGTTGAATGTCTATGCTGATGGAGAATTCAAATAAAGAAAACACCACTTAATCAATTAAAAATAATACATGCATAAAATAATCTTTAAAATATTTCCACATTCTTCTCCTCTCTTCACTGAGCAACAGGATGTTTTTTATTTTATTTTTATGATTTCTTCTAAACAAAGTTAGGCATTTTTAAAGTTATTGCTATTTAAAAAAATAAGAAAATCCTTATTTTTCTACTTAAACCAGTCAACACCGTGTCATCCTAGGCAGATCCAAAGCTCCACGCGACATCTTTTGGTTCGGCACCGCCTTCTGACTCAGCCGCCACTCGTCCTAATGTTCCGCTCCATCTCTTTGTCCGACTTCATCACGACCGTCCATCTGATTCAAGTGGAAACAGACGACATTGGTTCATCGTCCCCAAAGATCTAGCCCAAGAATCGTCCAACTTAAAACCTTAATATCTCTCTCAATACTTAACTAAATTAAGTGTGGTTTATTCTCATATCCATACAGTTAGTCGACCCTTAAATCAAAACTATGCACATGGAAAATCAAATGGAACTCAATTTATGGTTAAGTTTCAATACCTTGGTCCAAGAGGGGAAGCCTCGATTGGATGCTTGTGGAAGCTTCAAGGTGGTTGAAAGAGACTAAGGATGGAGCCTTGAGCAGTGGTGAATTGCCTAAATTTGATTTCGACCAAAGAAAATTTGAGGGTCCAATCAAATTCCACCTTAAGGTGATCTAGTGATGGAGCTTTTATGGGGGATCTTCCTCTCTTACTGTGGGGATGGTGTGGGTGTAATTAATTTGTATTTAGAGGAAGTTGTGAGTGTCCTATTTTGGCTTCAAATTTGAGCTCCAAAATTGAGCTCGACCAGTGGATTTGAGTGGCTAAGGGCAGTTAGGTTAAGCTCAAGAGGTCTTAAGGAAGCTTTGGAAGTAATTTGATAGAGTCTCCCCAAGGAAATTCAAGTTCTCCTCCTTTGGCCATGGAGGGGGGTTTAAATAGAGCGGGAAGGAGAGGCCACCAGGGGCAATTGGTTGGTGCCTTAGGTTGCTTATGTGGATTCCAATAAGGTTCAAACATAAAATTTGGATGAGATAGCTTGGATGGGTTTAATATTGAGTTTTGTTCTAGGTGAGTTTTTGGATTTTAGGTTTTCCAGCAACCAAGGTGGCCGACCGGCCAGGAAAGGGTCACCATCTGACTCAGGGAGGTCAGGGCTTGGTCTTGGTGAAATCAATTGGGGTTGGCCATGTGTAAAGGCATGATATTGAAATAGTATGATGAAAGGGTTATTTTTGGTCAAATTGGGTCAAGGCATGGTTTGGGTTGGGTTGGTCTTTGGCTGAAGAGGATCAGATGGGTCAGCTAAATTAGTGTGGAGAAGTCCCCATCCAAGTGATTTGGTTAAGTATGAGGTTTAGAGGATTCATAAAAAAGTTTTAAAACCTTTTTATGGAGACTTGAAAGTGGCTTGTCCTCTTGCCATTAATAGCTTGATGATGTCAAAAGGCTCTCATGGCTTGCCTATGACTTGAGAGTGGCTTCATGGCTTGTCCTTAGCTTGACTAATTTTCATGAGAAGGGATTTTTGGTATTTTAGTGGATTTTGTCATGAGGCTTGATTTGGAATGATTTGATCATGAATTTAAGACTTAAGAAATGATATTTGATGAAATGGATGATGAGTGAAAAATTGTCATGTGGGCTTCTGATTGAAACTTGGACTTTTTGGAATTACTTAAGGGTTTGGGTTTTTAAAAAGGAAATTGTACTTGGGCTAAAATTTGGGTTATTTGAATGTTGAATTTGGTGTAGAAGAATTTCATGAAGGATTTGGTAAAATTTCAAATGATTTTGAGTTGAATTGATAGGCCAAATTGGTGAATTTGGGCATATAGTCAAAATCAGGACTTTTTTATTTGAATAAAATTGGGCTTGCAATTGGACCAAATTGGGGTTGTATTTTATTTAGATCAAGATTGAGGATATTAAATTTTGATTTGGAATTCAATTGAAATTGGGCAAGATTGGGGTCAGTTGAGCTAATATTGGGGCTAATTTGGGGACATTTAGACCTTTAAGGGAAAATTGGGGCTTTTGGTTAAGTTGGACTAATTTGGTCAAATTGATGATAACAATTTGAAATTGAGAATATTTTAGATGATTTTGAAATTTTTGGGATTTTTAGGTCATGAAGGGCATTTTGGTAATTTTGGGCAATTTTGGGGGTATTTTCGGAATTTAGTGATTTTAGTGGATTTTGATCAATTTAGGTAGTGGTGAGTGGTTTGAGAATATTTTTCGAAAGATTTGGGTATTTTTGGTAATTTTGGAGAAATTAGGTTTGTAGGGGTATTTTGGTAATTTGGTGATTTTAGGCCAAAATGGGCCAACAAGCCATGAAGCCATACTAAACCAATATGAGTCATATGAGGACTCATTTTGTATGCTCAATGTGCTGGTTTTAACCCTCCCAGCCAAAGACTAAGGGTACAGGGTCATCCACATACGCTTTTCGAAAGGAGAAGGAGACCAACTTAAGGGATCTTAAGGTTTAGGGTATGTGATTGAGTGTAGTGTGTGCAAGTTACCAGACCACCCAGGGTTAGTCCTAAGGTCTGACAATCCTATGTGGGACTCCACTTGGGTTCGCCCATACTGACCCCACCTTCTAAGTGCTAGAGGTTAGGACCAATATGTGGAACTCCAAGCTGAGCAAAGAAGAGTTTGGAATTTCTAATGATGAGGGTTCCTTTGCTAGTCCTTTATGAGTAGTCAACAGAAAAGTCTTATGGCTAGACCTTAGGCTACTAAAGAGGAAAAACTAGACCTCAACCAAATATGAGGTCAACAAATGGACCCCCAATAGGTGTGGTGTGTGGGAAAGCACACCGTGCGTATTGGCGTTGACTGACGAGATCAACAAAACCATCACAAATTTTTAAGTCAACAAACCTAGAACAAAGAGTAAAATTGAGCGAGAATTGTTTATGGTGGGGAATTAGCAAGTAACATTCGATCAAAATTGAGGATTCAGAACTCTTGCTCAGGTTCAGGTACATTGAAGGATAAGAATTAGGATTCAAGTGTTGGCACCAAAATGGGAATTTGAAATTCGGGTATCAATTTTGGAAAAAGAATTGGATGCCTTACTCTATTTAAGATGATCTTAAACCCATCTCAAAGAATGGGACTAGGATGCCTTGAATTAATCAAAGGGCTTATTCTCATAACCCCAAAGTTTAATATTTAGACCATTGCAAAGCAATGCAGAATCAGATGCCTGTATCCTCTTCCTCTAGAATTGAAAATGGGAATCGGGCGCCTATGTCTACCTAGAGAGCAAAGATGGGACTAGGACGTCTGTGTCTATCCTAAAGAATATATATGGGAATAGGACGTCTTTGCCTATCCTAAAGAGTATAGATGGGAATAGGACGCCTGTTCCTATCCTAAAGAATATATATGGGAGTAGGACATCTGTGTCTACCCCAACCCCAAATAGTATAGACGGGAATAGGGCGTATGTGCCTATCCCAAAGAGTAAAGATAGGAATAGGGTGTCTGTGCCTATCCTAAAGAACATATATGGGAATTGGACATTTGTGCCTATCTCGAAGAACAAAGATGGAAATAGAGCATTTGTGCCTATCCTAAAGAACATATATGGGAATAGGACGTCTATGCATACCGCGAAGAGCAAAGATGGGAATCGGGCATCTCTGTCTATCCTAAAGAGCAAAGATGGGAATCGGGCATCTCTGCTTATCCCGAAGAACATATATGGGAATAGGACGTCTGTACCTACCCCGAAGAATATATGTGGGAGTAGGATGTCTGTGCTTACCCCAAAGAGCAAAGATGAGAATAGGGCATCTGTGCCTATCTTGAAGAGCAAAGATGGGAATAGGGCGTCAGTGCCTACCTCAAGGGTATAGATGGGAATAGGACGTTTGTGTCTATTACAATGAGTAAAAATGGGAATAGGGCGTTGATCCCGAAACTGCTTATATGTAACAATATAATAATAATTCTGATTATATTTTTCACTTATATACTCTTATTTCACAACAACACTAAAAACTTAATCTTGAAGAAAAATAAGAATTTAACTTTTAATTTATATATGGGGATACTACACAAGTATACGTATTATTATCAAGTAATATAAGACTTTTTGATTAAAACTTGAATATCAAACCCACATGGAAGATAAGCAATATGCAATTTTTGGAAATCTTTCAATTTTTAAAAAGATAATTATTTAAACAAAAGACGTTTTTGCAATAAAAAAAGTTTAAATATTTTTGGTAATTTGCATATTTTGACAAAAACAGAACAAACTTAAAAAGATAACTTCAGTTTTGTTAGAAGAAAAACACTAAATATGAAAACATTTTTCTCCTTATCATAAATCAGTAATAAGTATATCAATTCTGTTGTGGAAGTATGCATATTGTGTCAAATAATAACAATAATATTCTTTACCCTTACTAGAGATGCTATAAAGAACATTGTCTAATTTAAAGTTTGAATAGTTCGAAAGACCAGCAAGGCAAGGAAGATACTAGTGCTCACTCTAGAGTTCCCTCAATTCCCTCCACCTGGGGGCTAACATCTCGTATCAAAACCTAAAACAATAATCCAAGTTGGAGGCTTTAACCTGTCACTTTAAAGTCCTTTAACGCTATACCCTTCAATGACTATTTCTTTATTTATTTGCACCCAATCATATGAGCTACATTCTCATTCATACAACCCCATGTGAGCCTTTCCAATTGTTGACTGAGACAATACCAACCCAATTCTTACATGTTCTCACAATAAATTTTAACGTCTGGATTGGCCAAATGAAGAAGTAAATGAAGTACATGGATTTTAATCATTACAACTTCTTCCAACATTAAAGATCAATACTCTCCATAACTTCCATCCAACACTTAACTACTTCTCATTCTAAGAAAAAAGATAATAAAAACTACTGATAATCTATGGAGAAAACAAAACCACACTTTAGTTTAAAACTAGAAATCATTTTCAAACCAACAACAAGTTTCAATTAAAACCAAAAGTAGTATAAAACAAAAGATAAAAACATATCTCAAGTTCTCCACCAAACTCTTGAAGTTCCTTTGAATCTCTTCTCCTTTACAACACTCTTAGATAAATATGTGGTGCCTAAAAATCTTTCCAACTAAATCTACAATTTTAGAACTTTCAAAACTTTTTCAGTACTTTCAGGACCCCTTTCAAAGTCTCAATCTTTCTTCTTTTACAGTTCTCCAAAAGGTGCTTTGGTAACTTTTCAAAATTTGTCTTGATTCGATGTATTTCCCCAAGAGATGCATCCTTTCACAATAATTTTAATCCATGGTAGTTGTAACCACCTATTAAGCCAATAGATGCCTCAAAAACCTCTTTAAAATTTGCAAAAACTAAATTTACTCATGCAATAACTGCCACTGCCACTTAAGCGTGGGGCCTCTGCCGCTTAGGCGAGGCCTTCTCTGTTTAACCGGCGCGTAAGCGCCGGATCTGGCGCTTCGACGCCAAAACACTTTTGCACATTTTTCATCTATTTGCATTAAATTTGATCATTTTTCACTCTTGTAAAGATTTTTCATCTTTTTTACCTGTACGTGAAAGAAAAACACAAAAATACATTCCACTAAAATGTAATATCTGAAAAATAGGTATGAAATGTGTTTAAAAACACTATATTTTTTAGGCGTATTAAAATCCCCCTAATATATATAGTGTTTTTAGACACATTTTTTTAACTATTTTTGAGATATTGTGCTTTAATGGAAGGTATTTTTGTGTTTTTCTTTCAGGTACATGTAAAAAGGTGAAAAATGCTTAAAGGGGTGAAAAAGGATCGAATTTGGAGCAAATAGATGACAAATGTGCAAAAGTGTTTTGGCGCCTAAGCGCCATATCCGATGCCTATGCGTCGATTAAACAGAGAAGGTCGCCTCTAAGCGCCAGAACCCCCGCGCTTAAGTGCCACTTGTAGTTATTGGATGAGTAAACTCAATTTTTGAGAATTTTAAATAGTTTTTTGAGGCACCTATTGGCTTAATAGGTGGTTACAACCACCTTGGAAAAAAATTATTGCGAAAGGATGCATATCTTAGGGAAATACATCGAATCAAGACACAGTTTGAAGAGATACCAAAGCACCTTTTGGAGAATTATAAAAGAAGGAAGATTGAGACTTTCAAGGGGGGTCCTAAAAGTACTGGGAAAGTTTTGAAAGTTCAAAAATTGGGAGTTAGTTGGAGAGATTTTCAGGCACCACATATTTATCCTTTTTATTTTAGCTTTATATTGAAAGTGTTGTAAAAGAGAAGAGATTCAAAGGAACTTCAAGAGTTTGGTGGAGGACTTGAGATAAGTTTTTATCTTTTGTTTTAGACTACTTTTGGTTTTAATTGAGACTTGTTGTTGGTGACAATGATTTCTACTTTTAAGTTAAAGTGTGGTTTTTTTTTTCTCCAAGAATTCTAAATAGTTTTCTTTATCTTTCTTCTTAAAATGATAAGTAGATAAGTGTTGGATAGATGTTGTGGAGAGTATTGATCTTTAATGTTGAAAGAAGTTGTGATGATTTAATTGCATGTACTTCATTTACTTTTTGATTTGGCCAATTCAGATGTTAAAATTTATCGTGAGAAGATGTAAGAATCGGGCTGGTATTGTCCCAGTCAACACTTGCAAAGAATCACATGAGATTGTATGAATGAGAATGTAGTTCATATGATTGAGTGCAAATAAATAGAGAAATATTCATTGAAGGGTGTAGAGTTAGAGGACTTTAAAGTGACAGGTTAAAGCTCCCAACTTGGTTTATTGTTTTAGGTTTTGATATGAGATGTTAGCCCCGAGGTGGAGGAAATTGAGGGAACTTTAGAGTGAGAGCTAGTTTCTTCCCTGCATAGCCGGTCTTCAGAACTATTCAAAATTTAAATTAGCCAATGTTCTTTATAGCATCTCTAGTATGAGTAAAGAATACTATTGCACCTATTTGGCGCAACACAATATGCATACTTCCACCATATAATTCTTATACTTATTACTAATTCATGATAAGGAGAAAGATATTTTCATATTTAGTGATTTTCTTCTACAAAAACTCAAGTTTTTTTTATGTTTGTTCCGTTTTTGTCAAAATATTAAAATTACCAAAAATATTTAAACTTTATTTACTGCAAAAACATCTTTAGTTTAAATAATTATCTTTTTAAAAATAGAAATTTTTCCAAAAAGTACATATTGCATATCTTCCCCGGGGGTTCGATTTTCAGGTCTTAATAAAAAAATCCTATATTACTTGATAATGATACTTATACTTGTGTAGTATCCTAATATATACAAATTAAAAGTTAAATTCTTATTTTTCTTCAAGATCAAGTTTTTAGTTTTGTTGCGAAATAAGGAAATATAAGTGAAAAATATAATCAAAATTATTATTATACTGTGCATATAAGCAGTTTCAGGATCACCTAGTCACAGAAGTTTGGCTAAATAAAAAACCCCAGAACAATCAAAATATCAAAAATAAATGTTGATTTCGAGTGGCATCATGTTGGGTAGTGTATCTTCAAGTAGCAGTCATTAAATGACAGCATAGGTCTTTCACCTCGGAAATCCACCAGCTGGTAAGATCCTTCCGAGTAAACTTCTTCAATGACAAACAGTCCCTCCGAAGTTAGTTCAAAATTTCCACCTATTTTATAGTGTGTAAGAATAGATCTTTTGAGAATGAGGACAAGATCACAAACTTTAAATGTCCTTGGGTGGACCAATTTGTCATGTGCCTACACCATCCTTGCTTGGTAGAGCTCCAAGTGATGTTGTGCTTCTAGTCATTTTCCCTCGAGACTTTCCTATTCTTCAAGTCTAAGTTTTGCACTTTCTTCAGTTGTTATTTGGTTGGCGACATTGATTCTGAGAGACAGTGTCTGAACTTCTAGCGATAGTACTGCCTCAGACTCATACACAAGATCATAGGCTGTACATTGAGTGGGAGTCCTGAACATCGTCCAGTTGGCCCACAAAGCTTTTAATAGTCTGTTATGCCAATCTCTTTTATTTTCATCTAATGTCTTTTTCAAGAGCTGCACCAGTGTTTTATTGAAAGCCTCAACTAAGCCATTTACTTTGGGATAGTAAATTGTTGAGTATCTCCAATCTATCCCATGTCGTTTAACAAAATTGTTGATCTGTGTACTTTTGAATGTTGTCCCATTGTCAAAATTACTTTGCGCGGAACACCAAAATAGTAGACTATATTGGTCTTGAAAAATAGCAGAATATGTTATGTTGTAACCTCTCATAAAGGTACTGCCTCTGCCCACATAGAAAAGTAATCTGCAGCAGTAAGAATAAATCTATGTCCCTTAGAGGATGGAGGGTCCATCAGACCTATTATGTCTATGCCCAAACAGCTGAATGTCCACGAGGTGACAGTTTGATGTCACACATTCGAGGGTTGGTGTAAGACACCCCATGCACTTGGCAAAGGTGACGCCTTTTAGCTGTATCCATACAATCGAATATCATTGATGACCAATAATATCTGAGTCTTTTAATCTTCATCTTCATCTTTGGCCCTGATAAGTGAGCACCACACAATCCGACATGTAGTTTCTGACAATATTTTGTGCTTCTGCTTTGCTCAGAGATCACAACCACATCTGATCAAATGACCTTCTGTAGAGAACATCTCCCACCAGAGCGTAGGACATAGCTCTTCTTGTTATGTGATATGCTTCAAATTTGTCCTCGGGCAACTTTCCAGTTTTTAAATATTCTATTAATGGCTTACGCCAATCTTCATTGATGTCAGCAACAGCAATCATCATTCTTTCTTCATTTTCAAGCTTGTAAAAATTGTCATGGTTGATTCAAGATAAGACCCATCTTCCTTGTACTTTAATATTACTGGAATCCTCTGATGGACATGTCAGCTCCTTGGTAAGTTTTGTTAGAGCATTGGCATGTGCGTTATCTCCCCGAGGAATCCGGTATAGAGTTACATTAGGGCTCTGTTGTAACAGCTTCACCACGTACTAATGGTATTCTTCTAACCTATGTTTCAGAATCTTGTATTTTCCAGAAACTTGTTGAATGATAAGTTGAGAGTCACCATAGATGACAATATCCGTTATATCCATTGAGATTGCCTATTCTAATCTGGTGATTAATGTTTCATATTTTGCTTCGTTATTTGACACGACTCTATCAGGTGATAGAAGAATCTCAACATACCTTTATCTAGTGTGATGAAAATCAGACCAATCCCTGCTTTGCCTGATAGAATAATTTCAGATCCTTTATCTTTTATGGCTGAAGAAGCACCATTAAAAGACATTTCCCAATATCTGGCTTTTGAGGGTTCTATTTGTAGTATCTGCTCATCTAGTAGTTCATCGTTGAGTGGGGACCCAGCTGAAAGTGGGTGTATAGTGAGAACATTTGCTAAAATATGTCCCTTAATAGCGCGGAGGGGAACAAAAGTTATATCGAATTGCAATAAAATCATTGATCATCTTACAAGACAACCGAAAAGTGTTGGAAGGGTCATTAAATATTGCAATGGATTATCTTTCAAAATAAGAGTAATCTTGTGAGAAAGCATGTAATGCCTGAGCTTTTGTGCGGTGAAAATTAAAGCTAAGCAATGCTTCTCTATAGTCGGATACTTTAATTCTGTGGGTATTGATACACCTAAAATATATAGTACTTATAAACACACATTTATACATATTTTTGAGATATTGTGCCTTAATGGAAGGTATTTTTGTGTTTTTCTTCCAGGTACAAGTAAAAAGGTGAAAAATGCTCAAAGGAGTGAAAAATTATCAAATTTGTACCAAATAGGTGAAAAATGTGCAAACGTATTTTGGCGCCTAAGCGCCAGATCCGGTGCTTAAGCGCCAGTTAAACAGAGAGGACCGCGCCTAAGTGCTAGAGGCCCCGCGCTTAAGTGCCAGTGTCAGTTATTGGATGAGTAAATTCTTTTTTTGCAAATTTTGAAGAGTTTTTTTAGGCACCTATTGGCTTAATAGGTGATTACACCACCATCGACAAAAATTATTGTGAAAGGATGCATCTCTTGGAGAAATACATTGAATCATGAAACATTTTGAAGAGATACCAATACACCTTTTGGAGAATTATAAAAGAAGGATGACTAAGATATCGACAGGGGTCCTGAAAGTACTAGGAAAGTTTTGAAAGTTCTAAAATTTGGGAGTTAGTTAGAGAGATTTTCAGGCACAACATATTTATCCTTTTTATTTTAGTTTTATATTGAGAGTGTTGTAAAAGAGAAGAGATTCAAAGGAACTTCAAGAGTTTGGTGGAGGACTTGAGATAAATTTTTATCTTTTTTCTTAAACTACTTTTGGTTTTAATTGAGACTTGTTCTTGGTTTGACAATAATTTGTACTTTTAAACTAAAGTGTGGTTTTGTTTTCTCCATGGATTATGAATAGTTTTCTTTATCTTTCTTCTTAAAATGATAAGTCATTAAGTATTAAATGGAAGTTGTGGAGAGTATTGATCTTTAATGTTGGAAGAAGTTGTGATTATTTAAATCCATGTACTTCATTTACTTCTTAATTTGGCCAATCCAGATGTTAAAATTTGTTGTGAGAGCATCTAAGTTTTGGGCTGGTATTGTCTCAGTTAACAATTGGGAAGAATCACATGAGGATGTATGAATGAGAATGTAATTCATATGATTGAGTAAAAATGAATAAGAAAATATTCATTGAAGGGTGTAGAGTTAGAGGACTTTAAAGTGACAAATTAAAGCCCTCAACTTGGTTTATTTTTTCAGGTTCTGATATGAGATGTTAGCCCCCAGGTAGAGGGAATCGAAGAACTCTAGAGTGAGAGCTAGTATCTTTCCTGCCTAGCCGGTCTTCAGAACTATTCAAACTTGAAATTAGCCAATGTTCTTTATAGCATCTCTACTAAGGGTAAAGAATATTATTGCTCCTAATTGGCACAACACATTACGTAAACTTCCACAACAGAATTCCTATACTTATTACTAATTCATGATAAGGAGAAAGATATTTTCATATTTAGTGTTTTTCTTCTACAAAAATTCAAGTTATCTTTTTAAGTTTGTTCTGTTTTTGTCAAAATATTAAAGTTATTAAAAATATTTTAACTTTCTTTACTGCAAAAATGCCTTTAGTTTAAATAATTTTCTTTTAAAAAATAGAAAGTTTTTCAAAAAGTGCATATTGCATATCTTTCCTGTGGGTCTGATATTCAGATCTTAATCAAAAAGTCCTATATTACTTGATAACGATATGTATTGGAAGTATTCCCAATATATATAAATTAAAAGTTAAATTCTTATTTTTCTTCAAGATCAAGTTTTGGTTTTGTTACGAAATAAAGAAATATAAGTGAAAAATATAATGATAATTATTGTTATACTGTTGCATATAAGTAGTTTTGGGATAAAGTTTTTGATGCCATTGCCGGGGAAGTGAAGTGAAAATTGTAAAGAATCTATTGATTTAAAAGCAATTTTCTATTTTTAGAAAGTTTTATTTAAACTTTAAGTCTTGTATTTTATTTTGTGTGTGTTTAGTTTTATTTTATTTTATGTTTGTGTACGCTAGTTCTGGTTCGGAATGACTAGTGCCCTACATTTCTGAATTAGAGAAAACTATTAGAAAAATCAGAAAAACCAAAAAAATTAAAAATCTTGAAAAATCTAAAAAAGTTCTAGAAATGGCAAACCAAAATGATCAAAATGTTGAAATTCATCAAGAGTTTAGACCTTTAGGAGATTATGCCAACCCTACTACAGATGAACTTCATTGTAGTATTGAAAAGCCTACTGTAGTGGCTAATTCATTTGAGCTTAAACCTGCTATTATCCAAATAGTATCAACAATCAGCGTGGCTTATTCATTTGAGCTTAAACCTGCTATTATCCAAATGGTATCAAATAATCAGTTTAAGTGGCTAATTCATTTGAGCTTAAACCTGCTATTATCCAAATGGTATAAAATAATCAGTTTGGGGGGCATTAATTAAAGATCTACATCTTGCCAATTTTCTAGAATTGTGTGCTACATTTAAATATGATGGTGTATCAGATGATAACATCTTGTCAATTTTCTAGAATTGTGTGCTACATTTAAATATGATGGTGTATCAGATGATGACTTGCCAATTTTCTAGAATTGTGCGCTACATTTAAATACGATGGTGTATCAGATGATGCCATGATTTGAGCTTAAACCTGCTATTATCCAAATGGTATCAAATAATCAGTTTGGGGGATCACAAACTGAAGATCCAAATTTACATCTTGCAATTTTCTAGAATTGTGCGCTACATTTAAATACGATGGTGTATCAGATGATGTCATAAGACTTCGGTTATTTTCTTTCTCATTGAGGGATAAAGATAAGACGTGGTTGAATTCGTCGGTACTTGGATCTATCAGAACTTGGGGTGATTTAGCACAAAAATTCCTTGCTAAATATTTTCAACCATAAAAAACTGTGAAGCTTAGAAATGATATTACATATTTTAATCAGTTTGAAGGGGAATCTATTTATGAAGCATGTGAAAGATTTGAAGAATTCTTAAGAAAGTTTCCACACCATGCTATACAATATTGGTTAATAATTTAAACTTTTTATAATGGATTAGTTTGATCTCTTAGATCAATTATCGATGCCGCTGTTGGTGGTTCATTGATGTCAAAACCAATTCATGATGCTTATGATTTAATTGAAGAAATGACTACCAATAATTTTTAATGGCATTTTGAGAGGGTGAATCCTATAAAAGTAGCCAATATTCATGAATCTGAAGCATTTATGATGTTAGCAAATCAAGTTGCTGCAATTTCAAGGAGGTTAGACCGATTTAGAATGAATTTTTCTCAACCAATTTCCATGATTGAGGAGAATTCATTTGGCCAAATGGTAGATTCTCAAGCATTATTAGAAACTTTGAATGCAATAAATAATAAGAAGAATAACCCATATTCAAATTATTATAACCTAGGTTGGAAAAACCATCTTAATTTTAACGAGAATAACAATTCGAGTGGTAATAATCAACAATGGTGGAACAACCAAGTAAACCCATTGGGAACCTAAAATAATCAAGGGAATAATAATTATAGATCTACTCATCCTCTAGGTTTCAATAGTAATACACAATTTAAGGAGAAGAAGTTGTCTACAAAAGAATTGATGTTACAAATGAGAAATGAATTACAAAGTCAAGGAGCTACAATTAGAAATATTGAGAATCAACTTGGGCAAATACCAAGTTCATTAAGTAATAGATCCCAAGGAACACTTCCTAGTAATACTAAATCAAATCCAAAAGACCAGAATAAGAAGCAAGTAAAAGCCGTTCAACTTAGAAGCGGAGGAGAATTGGAAGGTAGGGTTCAAAAATAAATTGAAGTAGAGAGAGAAGAAATTGAAGAATCAAAACAGGACGCTCCAAAAGATTCTGAGAGACGTATTTCTCCTCTAAAAATTGATTTGGAAAAACCACCAGCTCCATTTCCTTAGATACTTCGTCAGTAGAAGTTCGATAAGTAATTTTCAAAATTTCTGAAAATATTTAAGAAGCTTACAATTAATATTCCATTTGCTGAAACCTTTGAACAAATGTTTTTGGAAATATTTAAGAAGCTTACAATCAATATTCCATTTGCTGAAGCCTTAGAATAAATGTCAAGTATGTAAAGTTTATGAAGGATATTCTCAACAGGAAAAGGAAGTTTGAAGATAATGAGACTGTTGCGCTTAGTGAGGAGTGCAGTGTTATAATTCAGAAAAAGCTTCCTGTAAAGCTTAAAGATCCTGGTAACTTTACAATTCCATGTGCAATAGAAGACATATTTTATGGGAAATCTTTATGTGATTTAGGTGCCAATATCAATATTCAAAAGATTTGGATTATGAGAGATAACCCCTACTACTGTAACTCTATAGTTAGCAGATCGGTTTATAACAGACCCTAAAGTAGTTATAGAAGATGTTCTAGTGAAAGTGGATCAGTTTATCTTTCACGTTGATTTCATTGTGCTAGATATGGAGGAAGATAAATAGATACCTATCATTTTAGAGAGACCTTTCCTAGCCACATGGATACTTTTTAAGGAAGATTCAAACAATGTTTGAGAAAGTTTTAAAATTTTGGACACAATAGACAAAGAAAAATCATTTTGTCCATCAATTGAAAAACCTCCAGAACTTGCTTTGAAGTTACTTCCTGAACATTTAAAATATGCCTTTTTAGTAGATTCTTCTACTTTACCATTTATAATTTCCTCAAAATTAACGATGGAATAAGAAGAAAGGATGAAGAAAATTTTGAAAAATTTTAAGAAAGCCTTTGGATGGACAATTGCTGATATTAAAGGAATCAGTCCTTCAATTTGTATGCATAGAATTAATATGGAAGAGAACTACAAACCCAGGGTTGATCCTCAAGGAGACTGAAACCTGTTATGAAAGAAGTTGTTAAGAAAGAAATTTTAAAGTGGTTAGATGCTTGACTTATTTACCCTATTTCAGATAGTGCATGAGTTAGTCCAGTTCACTGTGTTTCTGAGAAAGGAGGAGTAAATGTAACTATGAATGAACATAATGAATTAATACCTGCTAGACAAGTTACAGGGTGGTGAATATGCATTGATTATAAAACCCACTAGGAAAGATCATTTTCCATTACCCTTTCTAGATCAAATGCTGGATAGACTAGCTAGGGCATAAATACTTTTATTTTCTGGATGGATATATTGGTTATCACCAAATATAAATATTTCTTGAGGATCAAGAGAAAACAAATTTTACCATTCCTTATGGTACTTTTGCTTTTAGAAAAATGTCCTTTAGTTTATGTAATGCCCCTGGAACATTTCAAAGATGTATGATGACAATTTTTTGTGATTTAATCGAAAAAGGGATTGAAGTATTCATGGATGATTTTTCAGTGTTTGGAACTTCATTTAACTCATTTTAAAACATTTATCTAAAGTTCTTAAGTGCTGTGAAGAAAAAAATTTAGTCCTTATTTGGGAAAAATGTCAATTTATGGCAGCAGCAAGAATTTTATTAGATAATCAAATATCAGAAAATGGTATGAAAGCACATCTTGCTAAAATTCAAGTGATCGCTAATTTACTTTATCCAATAAATGTAAGGGAAATTATGAGTTTTTTAGGACATGTTGGATTCTATAGATATATTAAAGACTTTTCAAAGATTGCTAAGCCTTCAAGCTAATTACTGGAGAAGGATGCAATTTTCAATTTTGATGAAGAATGCTTAAAAGCTTTTAATTTATTAAAAGAAAAATTAATCACTGCATCAATTATAGTTTCACCAAACTAGGGAAAACCCTTTTCGAACTGATGTATGATGAAGTGATTATGCTATAGAAGCTGTTTTAGGACAAAGATATGATAAAATTTTCAAAGTAATTTACTATGCTATTAAAACTCTTAATGAAACTCAAATCAATTATACAACAACTAAAAAAGAGTTATTAGTAATAGTATATGTTTTTGATAAATTTAGATCATATTTAATTGAGACTCATCGTGTAGTGCAGACAGATCATTCTGCTATTAAGTACTTCATGAAAAAGAATGATGTTAAACCTAGACTTATAAGATGGATTCTTCTTTTGCAAGGATTTAATTTTAAAATAATAGATCAAAAGGGGACTGAAAATCAAATTGCTGATGATTTGTCCAAGCTTGAGTTAGAAAAACCACTCTGTTTTGAGAAAGAAATTAATGAACATTTTCTTGATGATAAACTATTCACTATTAATTAGTGGCATGTTCCGTGGTATGTCGACAATGTGAACTTTAATGTTAGTGATATTATACCAAATGGAATGACAAATCAACAAAAGAGGAAATTTAGTTCTGAAGCTAAGACTTATTTTTCGGATGACCCATTTTTATATGAACAAGGAAAGGATCTAATTATTCGAAGATGTGTACCATTAAAAGAAACTTATTAAATTATCCAAAAATGTCATACTTCTGATTTTGGGGGACATTTTGGTGTTGTTAAAATAACATATAAAATTTTACAATATGGATTCTATTAGCCTACAATTTTTAGAGATGTTAATGCTTATATCAAAACTTGTGATAGATGTCAACAAGTAGGAAATATTTCTAAAAGAAATGAGATGCCCCTCAATTATATGCTAGAAGTTGAAATATTTAATGTTTGGGGATTAGATTTTGTGATCTTTCAAAAATTTATATATTATGTTAGCAGTAGACTATGTATCCAAATGGATAGAAGCTATTGCTTTATCTTGATGTGATGCTCAGAGTGTTCCAAAATTTTTGAAAACAAACATATTTTGTATATTTGGGATGCCGAGAGTTATCATTACTGATGGGGGAAGTTATTTTAAAAATGTCATAATAGAGAAGTTATTAAAGAAATATCATGTAAATCATAGGATTGCTACTGCTTATCATCCTCAAAAAACTGGTTTGGCTGAATTATCCAATTAGAAATTAAAAGAATTATGGAAAAATCTGTGAATCCAACAAAAATGGATTGGTCAGTCAAACTTGACCATGCTTTGTGGGCTAAGAATTATGGAAAAATCTGTGAATCCAACAAAAATGGATTGGTCAGTCAAACTTGACTATGGTTTGTGAAGAATTATGGAAAAATCTGTGAATCCAATAAAAATGGATTGGTCAGTCAAACTTGACTATGATTTGTGGGCTTATAGGGCTACATGCATAACTCCTATAAGAATGTCCCCATATAGGCTAATATTTAGGAAGGCTTGTCACTTACCATTTGAACTTGAGCATAAAGCATATTGGGTGATCAAAGAGTTCATTTATAATTTGAAAGATGCTGGTGAGAAAAAATTATTGCAATTAAATGAGCTTGAAGAGATAACGAATGAATCTTATGAGAGTGTCAAGATTTATAAGAAAAAGATGAAGTTGTGGCATGATCAAAGGTTTCTTACTAAGAATTTTCAGTCAAGGCAACAAGTTTTGCTATATAATGCAAGGTAGAGATTATTTCCAGGCTAACTTAAGTCCAAGTGGATTGGCCCACTTGTTGTGATGAAAGGTTATCCTTATTGAGGTGTGGATATTAAAGATCTTAAGTCTGAGAAAATATTTAAAGTTAATGGACCTAGACTAAAACCTTATTTTATAAGGGATTAGCATAAATTTAATGATTAAATGATGTTAGGTCAATCAGAATAAGCACTGGTTACGTCGGGCTGACGACGTAAAACCAAGCGCTTTGTGGGAGGAAACCCATAGTTATCAGAGTGTTTTTGTTTTGATTATTGTTTTGTGTGTGATTAAGAAAATTGGGGAAGAATTTTTGAAACTATTATGTGTTGGTAAAGGTTTTAAGACTATATTTAGTGACCAAGACATGTTAGAATGAGAACTTGGATGTTAAGTTGACTAGAGCAAAAATGTGCACTAGCGCTTAAGCGCCAGATCTGGCGCTTAATCGCGGCAGTTTAAACACATGTGCGAAATTAATATTCTAGAAGGTTTAACCACCAGTTAGTTTGTAAAAACATGCTAAGGCAACTTCTAAATGTGTCTATGAGTTATTGGAAGGATTTAGGTCTATAAATAGAAAGGTTTTATGAAGGAATTTCACCCCAGATCTTTTCTAGCCCTAAAAGTCTAAGAGAAAGTGAGATTTAGAGAAAATATTTTCATGGGAGATAGATTTGAAGAAGAAGGAAGAAACAATGAGGAAGAGGTTCATTAGTCAAAGTGCAAAAGAGATGTATAACAGTTTCTTAGTCATTAATATTGAATGGATACTGATCCGACTTTTTTATTGTGATAGATTGTGTAAAATTTAATTAAATGTAATCAATTAATATTCAGATTCTACGCAAGTATACGTATCGTTATCAAGTATTTATGTCCCAAACATCGATCCTACAGGGAAGTTTTAAATTGGAAATGACAAATTTGCTAGGAAATTCACAGAAAATCAATTTAAATCACTGTCACTAATTTCAATTGTTGAGATGTAATAAAAATTAAATTTCTAAACTTTTATCAAATCAAATATGCAAAATTTAAAACAGTAAATACTAATATATTACCTACTTTTATGTAACTGAGATTCTTATGTGAAAAAGTATCCTTCTCACTACAATGAGGCTATGGTAAAATCAAATGAGATAAATTTTCATAATATGTATTATGCCAAATAGGAGCAATTTTAATTCTCTACCCTGATAAAGTGCATAAAAAATCATTGGCTAATTTCAGTGTTTAGTCTCTAAATCCGTGGCTAGTCTAGGAGGATACTGACTCCCACTCCAGAGCTCCCACTTTACTTCACCTGTAGGCTAGCTCTCACTTCAGTTTTTCAATACTAAGAATGAATTGAAGATTTTAGTCTGTCACCCTAAAGGATCTCCAATTCTACACCCAACGAAGAATATTTCCCTGTTTATTTGCACTTAATTCCATAAACGATGTTCTCCTTCATGGAATCAAATGTGATCATTTCTCTGTTGTAGAACTCATACTCCATTTCCCGGATCATATGTCTCACAACACATTTTAACAACTCAATTGGCCAGATCGAAAAGTAAATTAAGTTCGAAGTTGAAAAATCATCACAATTTATTTTACAATTTAATATTGGCACATTCATATTATCTCTTCATTTCACCATATCTCAAAGTAAGGAGAAACATAGAGGGAACTACTCAGACTTCATGAGAAAGAAATAACAAAACACAAAATTCATATATAAAAGAAAGTTCAGACAACTCTAATAAAGAAACAATACTTATATGAAAACTCTTTCTCAAAGAAAATCCTTTGTAGCCTTTCTTTAGAAATGCAAGAAGAAGATATCTCTCACTTTTCTCCTTCTCCAACACTCTTACAGAAAGTTTCACACTAAAACTCTAAACTATAAAAACAAAATCACTAATTGACTCCAAAATGGAAGTAGAATGGAATGATGTGGTGTGAAAAATGAAAGTAGAGGAGTGAAAACATAGAGGAGCCCTTTTTCTGATGAAATACGACCCCAAATAGAGCCCAAGGTCAGTTCTCCAAGAGGTGCCTCCAAAATCTCTTCCAAAAATTGTCCAAATACATCAAACCTTCTAGAAACGGGGTGTGCTTCGCCTTTGGCGTCGTTGGCGCTGGTCTGGTACCGTCGGCGCTGAGTAAGAAATTATCACTTTAATTTGTTTTGCACCGTTGGTGCTGCCAGCGCTGAGCATTTCTTCAAAAACGTCATTTGACTATAAATTTCATTCTTTTTGCTCTGTTTTTGCTTTAAGCTCTAAAAATGAACAACCTGTAAGAAAACAACAAAATACCTTCCATTAAAGTGTAATATCATAAAAAATAGGTATAAAATATGGGTCTAAATTTACATAAATTTTTTGTGTATCAAAATCCCCCAAACTTACATGTTACTTGTCCTGAAGTAACTCCTTTACTACAAAAAATATGACTTATGATATAGACCTTAACTTTTAGACTTCCATTTTTAGTTTTCCAAATATAATAGTATAATTTAAGAAAAAATCAAAACAACTCCAATTAATACTAAAGGTGTAAATATATTTAATAATTAAGTCTAAGGTTTCTGATCCTCTATTTCTTTCAAGAAAAATTGCAATTT
>JXCR01139808.1:32060-46281 GCA_002079205.1 Phalaenopsis hybrid cultivar | reverse complement strand
AAATTAGGTTAAATTTTAAAAATATTAAATAGGTTGCATAATGTGAGAATATTATAATAAAAAATGAAATTTTAAATTTTTTCTATTACAAAGTCTTTATTCTCATAAAAGCCTAAAATTTGTTACACCTAGTCCATCTCATGATCTCATAACTTAATTTCCTCGAGAAAATCTCACAATATAATACTGCTCTTCATCTCATGGTGAATTTGCCACTGTGTAATCATCTTCTTCCTCAAAACTCAAATTTTTAACCCTATTACTCCCGTCTCCAAAGCTTTACTTCTCCCATAGAAACTCCCCCTACAGAGCCCTCGTATGGATTGATTTCATGCTTCTCCTTCGTACATTGTTCTTCACTCGATAAAACAAGTCTCAAAAATGACCTCAAAAAACTTTCTCCATAATGAAAGAAAATTTTGAAGAACTAGAACAATCCATTTCAAGTCGGTGACGGACAGTGAGGGGATCAAGTCGCCGGCAAGAAGCATGCTGGTTCTCTTAAACCGAGAGCAGTTTTCCGATTTTCCGATTGGATCTGCGGCATGGGCAGTTCTATGCTGCAGCGCTTTTTCTGTGCGGACTCTTGAAGTAACTCTATGTTTATTCTTGAGATATTTTCAGGTTATTTCTGGATTACTTTCAATAATACCGAAATATCCCAGAAATAACCCGCAATCTTTATTTTTTGATTATTTATGAGTTATTTCGGTATTATTGAAAATAACCCATGATACCGAAATAACCCAAAAATAACCTAAAAATAACTCAGAAATAACTTCCGCCGTATAGCTACGTCAAGAGTCCGCACAGAAAATTTTTTGTCTATGTTGGGGTTGTTTGAACCCGATTTTTACTCCCACCCAAACCAATACCATGCCGGATTCCCAGTTGGACCGAACCAACAAAGCGAGTTCGGTTTTCAAAACGGTGGTCTCAAGTATGGGACCGGTGTGGTAATTGACTTCAGATAGGGCAGTCCTAAGGAGAAATATTTAAGTATGAAGAAGGCACGCAGCTCTCCGTGTGTAATCCCCTCCCAATAGTCTCTCAATAACCTCTCTACGAAGATTATTGAGAGGCTATTACGAAGTTATTTCGGCATTATTCGGAATCAAGACACTAACACCAGAGAAAATGTGAAAGTAACCATGAAATGTGCAAATGTAATCGCGGAGGGTGTCGACTCCAAATAACACCAAAATAACTCCGCAATAATCCCCCAATAACCTTCGCAGAGATTATCAAGAGGGGATTGCGCACAAAAAGCTGCATGCATTCTCGTGCGTAAATATTTCTGCCCTAAGAGTGGGTTCAACGCATTCTGGCCTTTTGTTAGGATTCGAGCAGGCGTGTTATGGTTAACTTTCTCTTCGCATTGGGATGAATGCATGCTACAATCTGAACGGACAAGAGATGGCAGCATGGAAGGCACGGTGAATGGAAGCGATTCAAGCCAGCAAATCAGAATAAATAGGGTATCGCACCATGAACAAGCACTCATTTCTTAAATCTGCAAAATCCTTATTTTGAAAAAAATTTAAACAAATAACTTTTCTTTAGGCATAATTACATTCATAGCACCCGAAATATTGCAAATTACAACATAACCACCATGGACGTTTTTTTAAAAACTTCCAAACCAATGTATTTAAGCATGCAACAATCAAACTATTGGGTATTTGATAAAAATGAAAAATAAGGGTATGGGTTTCATTGTGAATTTAGTTGGCACAATTTGAAGAAAGAAGGATGCAAGAGAAAGGTTGCTTTGTAAATAGTAATATTTGAAGTGCATTGTATATAAATGCCCCCACCCAGGACAACTATCCTGTAATACTATACAGATTATACAAAATTTTCTTTTGTTGACAGTCATGCATGCAGTTTTTTTATGCAAAATTATTAGGCCTAGTGTAGATCCATAAAAGAATGGACGGTCAGGATAGCATTAAGAAAGAAAGCTTGCCATTTGAGATCATGCATCAATTCCTGGACCAGGATAAGCAGGAAGGCTCATTATTCGCTTATCTAATACTGGACTTCCAATGGTAAAATGATAGAGGCTCTGGAACTCCAATCCCTTCAAGCCAAGAACACGGTGAACTGCCAACACAAGAAATTATTACTGGGAGGTCCGTTATTGCACCATGCAAAAGAAATGGAACTCTTAACAACAAGAACTGAAAGTAAGTTAAAAATAATTTAAAAAAAAGGAAAATTTACATATATACCCCCTCAACTCTGTATTTGCATATCAAACACCTAAACTTAAATTTTTACATACATGTCACCTTACCTATGCATGAAATATGTGTATTTCAATTTTTGAAGTTAAAATTTTTATTTGGTATGAAATTTGGGTGATATAAATGTAAAGGTTTGAGTTTTGGACATGTAAATACATAGGAATTGGGTGGGATGCATGTAAATGATTTAACCAGACCAGTAAACAATCTGATCTTAGTTTTCATTGCAGGTGCTTTAAAATTCTACAACAAAGCAGTAGTTTGAAACATTCATAATTAAGAAAATTAATAAGCTATCAGATAACACAAGCTAAAAAGGTAACTGCACCAAAACTTACACCAACTATCAATTTCAACTTTTCTAAAACAAAATTTTGCCCGGTTTAAGTTCAAGTCCAAAAAAGGAAAAGAAAACTATTTCGAAATAACAATCCACTTGATTACAAAATAGAAAGCATCACTATAGTTGCCATCCTCAAAAATCAAAGTTCGAGACTAGGAAACAGAAAAGCTGTTATATTGTGCCTTCAGAGTAGCCACATTAACCTTTCAGTCCCCTTAGTGTTGCCCTTCATTATAAAAAGATATCCAATTTCAAGAGAAAACTTCAGCATTTGAGCGTAGAACGCATATTACTCATCATAAGCTCATTCACGTAGTTACCAAATTTTGCATAAATGGGTTTCGTTGGTTTTTTATTTTGGAATGCAATCAGCTCAAACGGCAACAGTTTTAAATCGTTTGCTTAATTATTGTGAGAAAAATTCAATTGTATGTAAGACGTAAAAACTTCTTAAAAAAGGAGTAAATACTTCCTAGAAAAATACCTTCATGAAGTCTAGAATTTTATTATTTTAATTAATTATAGCTTATTTAATATTAATCTAAATATCATATGATAAAAGAAATTAATAAAATTTAGTTCAATAATTATTTATCAAATAACTATAACTCTTACAACACTTTAGACAATAATCTTATTAAACAGATATTCAATTTAAGGCCCAACACTTTCAAATGATTAACAAGAACGAAACATTGCCGAGACCAAAATGAACAATTCGAAGCTTGTTCAGATATAACGCATTCATGCTACTTTATTTAAATAATTGAACAAATTTGAGCAAAATTTTATAAACCTAACATACAATGAAAAGCTCAACCATCGGCCAACTCATTTATTTATAGTGTTAACCATATTTGTTTATTGTTCATCAAGAGCACAATAAAATATTTATTTAATGATGAAATAATTTATGTATTACTAAACGTGTTAAATATGATGAAAATACTAAACATATAGTTAATATATAGATCAAAATCTATTTTTGATTTTTATAAATATTTAAATTCTCCAAAAATTAGCAACAATAATTAGTTAATTATGTCATGTTTGATTAAAACATACAAATCCATTTATATCCCACAAAAAAAAGCAAAACTCAAGTCATTAGCATCGAACATTTGAATAATTAAATTCAATTTGTTAAGCTTCATTATAGCTTGAACTCAATAAGAAGGCTAATAAACCAGCTTGAACAAAATTTTGAACCTCAGGCATATTTAAACTCAGCCAAATTTCATGAGAAACTATATGAGCTAACTAGAACAAAATAAAGAAAAAAAGGAAAAAGTACTCAGCTCAACTTAATTCATTCATAGCCTCGACATAGGCGAAATAATCCCACCAGCCCAAAGCAAGTATTTCTTTGGTTAAAAAAAAAAGAAAAACGTATTTCTTTGATCCATAATCACCTTGAAGCAAGTTTTACACTACAAGGGTGTGCAACCAATTTTAGTGCCATCTCAAAGGATGGAAGAAAGAAGCCAAATAAGTTTTGCTAGCAATACCCAAAAAGATAATCCATCTCCCAATCAAGTTTAGTCTACTAAATTGTATGCATTCCATTCACATCCATACTTTAAAACCCGGGCCATCTCTTCCCTTCTAGAGATCTTCGCATCAATTATGTTTTAATCATTTACATCAACAAGTCATTCATCACAAAAATCAAAGATTTGCAGCAGTACTAAGCTTTAGTGGTGCTAGCCAAAACTACTACTTCTCTAGATGTGATCATAAAACTAGGAGAAACGTCCACTTTTTGCTTTTTTTTTTTTGGTAAAGAAAGTCAATGACCTAGTCTTAAAATATAATACAAATATATTTGTCTCTCGCAACATCTATCTCACATCATATAGAAGCACATAAATTTAAAATTTACATTTGCTCCTATCTGATGGATATTTAGCCTCACAATTCACTCACTAAGGGCAAGATTGCACACTTGGCACTGTATAAAAGGGAAACCCCACTAACACACTTTGTTTAGTTGCTTCAGGCCTTTAGATATGATTCGTTATCTAGTCTATAAGAGACTAAGAACCAGGTTGCCTCAAGAAGTTATCATACAAGATAATGTGGTGTGCCTGGAAGCTCAATATAACCACTTATATCCAGACCAAGTATACGTTAATCAAGAAATCCTAATTGTTGAAGACACTGCTAACATGGATTAGTTTTCTTAAATTCAATTAATAGATGAATATAAATCGCGATAGCAAATTTCATATCAGGTATTTAGCAGCGCATCCAAAAAGGACAACATAAAACAAAAGAACAAAGTGATAAAAATGTTAAATTCATGAGAAAAGATTCAAAGAAAAGGCAAAAGCCAAATTTTTTAACATTTCAAATGAACAATACTTCATCCTTTTCTTTTCCCAAAACTCAAAATGTCAACAAATGGCTTAGCAAACAATTGCTAATAATTTTAGCCATGGATGGCTTTAATATAGTTGAGCCTCCTTTTTGTCAAGGAAACAAAAAACATTCAATAACATCCTATAGAGGATACGATAAACTTAATGTAGACAAGTGGAAGAAACATCTCTAATAGCTCTAAATGCCTTTTAACATGTTCCTAAACACATCCTAGCCCCTACTTTGTAGAAAAATATAGACAACACTTTTAAAACATGTGAAATGATTCAAATCACCCAACGTTTCCTATAATGTGATGCTTGTATATATAAAATCTCTAGCCCAACAATAAATCTATTATCTTAAATAATATTTCAAAATACTCGACGAGCTTTTATGCCTAACTTCCAACGTTATTACTCTCGCGATGAGAAGAATGCTTCATGAAGAAATACTTCTAACATTCACAATTAAAGGTGTTCAGTAATGCACGTGACATAAACCTCAGAATTTGTACACGTCAAAAATGCAAGAGATGTATTGAGATAAATGAGTTGAAAGGTTGACCTTTTTGAGTAGTTCTAGTGTTTTACTATTTTTATTAGGACTTCTAAATTTTTTGTTCTCTTTTAAATAAAAGAAGCATATGATCTTTTCCTGTTGAGATAATTCCAGCTCTTTGATAAATTGTTGGTCCCATTTGAATACAAATATTTGAAATTTTATATTCTTTAAAAAATAGCGTAAAGTAAAATTATACATCAGAAACACATCAACGATGTTAATAAAGAGATTGCTTGGTCTGCTGACAAAAAGTAATTCAATCTAAAATGAATGCAATGCAAAAATAATGTATTGTATTTGGAATACTTTGGAGTTATTTGGTTCATTGTAAAATAAATATACAACTCTTTTTTTTTAAGTAGAATGAAAATAATATATTTCAAAATATATGAGGTTTTAAATAAATTATTAGCAGCGGGGTAAGCGACCAAAGGTGATGTGGCCGGCGATAGCGGATGACAATACTTTACATAGAATTGTGTATATGGAATTCGTCAAAATTCAGTAAATTTCAAATACACAGAAAAAAAAAACTAAAGANGCGATAGCGGATGACAATACTTTACATAGAATTGTGTATATGGAATTCGTCAAAATTCAGTAAATTTCAAATCAAATACACAGAAAAAAAAAACTAAAGGATAAGTTCTAAATACATTCATAGTTTACACAACATTTTGAATTCTTCTGACCAAATGGCTGAATTTTCAAAACTCTTACAAAAGGAATGTAGTTCAATCCTTTTGCTGTAAACCAAACAACCTCTAAGTGTAAAACAAATGCAAAAAAGGAATTTTTAAAAATATAAAAAAATGAACTGATGAGTAAATTTTAAAATTTTAATCAAATTAAACATTTTTCAAAGCCCCCGATCTTGAAATTCTACACTTAGAACTCTTCAAATCAAATAGCCCATTAGTCTATTTAAAAGTAACACTAATTATGTATAATCTATTATAAAATAAATTTAATTTGTGCACTTCTCTCACATTCAAGTTTTAAAACAAGAACTAGCTCTTCAATTCATAAGGATATTGGCATGCTTTAACTTTTGAAGTGCATCATTTTCTCTAAATGAGTAAACCTCTTATTCCTTTCCTTAATACTCGCCCTAGCACCAACTACTTAATCCTTAAGAACAAGTATACATTCACAAATATAAGTCAAGAAAGACCTCAACTCTACAATTTCATACAACAAACTTTATAGTGAATGTAGAGGTCGCAAAAATCAAGAGCTATTGGTGTTGCATCACCAGTTCCTCGAATGTGTGCTTGAATGACAAGAACTAGAAGTAATCTAACCTCGCACTTGCACTCGCTGCAACCACTAAGTGGGTCTCTCCAACAATTTTATCAAATATGCTACCCCTCCTTGTCTCCAAGCTCACTCACATTGCTATTATTTTAATCATTGAAAAATCAAGAAGTGAAAACTCTCTACTCAGAAAACATTAATGTGTTATCAGTGTGTTATCCATCGAGTTCATCCCTTCCATTCAATATGTTCCCTCTCAATTGCTAATATAGACGAAGTGGTACCTTTGTCTGTATTTACCTAAAATATAATATCTCCATATACAACATTTAAAACTTAATAAAATACTTAGTCTCTGTGCGAATATTGGNAACGTTATTACTCTCGCGATGAGAAGAATGCTTCATGAAGAAATACTTCTAACATTCACAATTAAAGGTGTTCAGTAATGCACGTGACATAAACCTCAGAATTTGTACACGTCAAAAATGCAAGAGATGTATTGAGATAAATGAGTTGAAAGGTTGACCTTTTTGAGTAGTTCTAGTGTTTTACTATTTTTATTAGGACTTCTAAATTTTTTGTTCTCTTTTAAATAAAAGAAGCATATGATCTTTTCCTGTTGAGATAATTCCAGCTCTTTGATAAATTGTTGGTCCCATTTGAATACAAATATTTGAAATTTTATATTCTTTAAAAAATAGCGTAAAGTAAAATTATACATCAGAAACACATCAACGATGTTAATAAAGAGATTGCTTGGTCTGCTGACAAAAAGTAATTCAATCTAAAATGAATGCAATGCAAAAANTTTCTTAAATTCAATTAATAGATGAATATAAATCGCGATAGCAAATTTCATATCAGGTATTTAGCAGCGCATCCAAAAAGGACAACATAAAACAAAAGAACAAAGTGATAAAAATGTTAAATTCATGAGAAAAGATTCAAAGAAAAGGCAAAAGCCAAATTTTTTAACATTTCAAATGAACAATACTTCATCCTTTTCTTTTCCCAAAACTCAAAATGTCAACAAATGGCTTAGCAAACAATTGCTAATAATTTTAGCCATGGATGGCTTTAATATAGTTGAGCCTCCTTTTTGTCAAGGAAACAAAAAACATTCAATAACATCCTATAGAGGATACGATAAACTTAATGTAGACAAGTGGAAGAAACATCTCTAATAGCTCTAAATGCCTTTTAACATGTTCCTAAACACATCCTAGCCCCTACTTTGTAGAAAAATATAGACAACACTTTTAAAACATGTGAAATGATTCAAATCACCCAACGTTTCCTATAATGTGATGCTTGTATATATAAAATCTCTAGCCCAACAATAAATCTATTATCTTAAATAATATTTCAAAATACTCGACAAGCTTTTATGCCTAACTTCCAACGTTATTACTCTCGCGATGAGAAGAATGCTTCATGAAGAAATACTTCTAACATTCACAATTAAAGGTGTTGTACANACTAAGTGGGTCTCTCCAACAATTTTATCAAATATGCTACCCCTCCTTGTCTCCAAGCTCACTCACATTGCTCTTATTTTAATCATTGAAAAATCAAGAAGTGAAAACTCTCTACTCAAAAAACATTAATGTGTTATCAGTGTGTTATCCATCGAGTTCATCCCTTCCATTCAATATGTTCCCTCTCAATTGCTAATATAGACAAAGTGGTACCTTTGTCTGTATTTACCTAAAATATAATATCTCCATATACAACTTTTAAAACTTAATAAAATACTTAGTCTCTGTGCGAATATTGACATAGGTGGATCTTTAGTGCGATTATTCTATCATCTTGATTTAATTTTTACTCTATTTTATCATTAACATAACAATTGTTATCAGAGTATTCGCCTAAGAAGCTTTCAGATTGAAGCATATGGGATGGAATAATCAAAATCAATAAGTTCAATAAATGAAATTTTGTGTTATGGAAAATACAAATAGAAGACTCTCTATAGTAAAGAAGACTCCATCAACCATTGCAGGGAGTAAAGTTGCAATTATTCTACTAGAAAGAGTGAAAGTTAATGGACAAACATTTTTAATGATTACTAGTATGTCGCCTTCAAAATCCTCACCGAGAAAATAACAAGCGTCACTAAAGTACTCTACAATATGGTAAAAAAAAGCTCTCCACAATCAACAAGGTACAAATCATGAGCAAGTATTTTAATTTCAAGATGTCAGAAGAAGCTTTGATCACCAATCACATCAATGAGTTTAACTCAATCACGAGACAATTGACTTTCTAAACATCAAATTTGATATGAGATTCATGCATTGTTCTTGCTCTCATCCTTGCCCAAGAGCTAAGTTTCTATGAATTGTCCTTCATGAAGCTTAGCAAGTCACCAAACATTAGCAATAGCAAATGGAGAGGTAAATCAAAATCTTCCAGCAAGAACCATCAATCAAATCACAATAAAAACAGACCTCATGATCATCTAATTATATGCTAAGATTGTAGGCATGGCCACGTAATGTGAAAAAACCCAAAAAAAAAAGAGTGTAGGCAATGCCAAAAGTAAAAAAGAAGAGCGATGGAAAGTGAAATCAGAGACAAAATTAAATATCTAAGATTTAATAATGAAGAGAAGTATGATTTTGAATAATTAAAAAAATACTAGATGTACAGGGAGAGAACAATATCAATAACTCCAAAGCAAAATTAAGTAGCTAAGAAAATGAATAGAGCTCTCTATGAATGTGCAAGAAACATGATATTGCGTGCATGTCTTTTGAAGACCTTATGGTCAGATGCAATAGACATAAAACCATATGTGATAAGTCAAGAACCATTAGTCGCACTTAACTTTGGGGTTCCTAAAGAAGCCTGGATGGAATACGACATATGCTTATATTTATGTTTATTACATCACCTAAGATAAACTTTAACCAAAAAGACAAAGCTTTAGGATATGGAGATTAAGATAGTGAAGATAATAAAATTATTAGAAGCAGAAATATTATATTTAATAAATCAATATTATATTAAAACAAGTAAAATACTACCGTAAAAACATCTGCTCTAGAGCATGCCAAATTTAAAAAGACACCTGTTCTAGAGCAAAGCAAGAAACATCTCAGAAAATTAAAGAGCAGCTAAAGCCCAACAAACCTATGATCCAAAAGATAAAAGGTTACAAAAAACCCATAAGTTAGTAGTCACAACTTAAACCTATATATTAGGAGTCGCCGCTATCAATTAGGTGTCACAACTTTAGAAAATAGTCAGATTATCAACCGTAGAAGATGATATGTGGTTGTCTATGGGCCGTTTTTTTTTAACTTTAAAGTTTCGTGATTTGAAAAAAGTGGTGATTTTGTGATTTAAAAAAAAAAAATTTAAATATGAATATAATTCTTTTGATTTTTAAAAGTAATATTTTAATTTTAAAATAGGTGAGACCAAATAGATCTCACATTTTAAATAGTTTAGATGATTGAATACAATACTACAAGTAATACACTTATCCCGAAGAAATAAATATATCACTTGTAATAGAGATTCAATCACCTAGACTAAAGAATTTGTGACATTCGTTTTGATCTGTGAAATATTTTATAAAAAGTCCAACAAGTTCCCCCACCTAACATAAAAAAAATTAGATAGGGTTTATTTTATCTGGGTTCCAGGTTCCATATAGAGGCAAACCCCTATAGTTAATTACATCTTAAATAACCAAAATTACTTAAGAAAACTCTTGATTAAGATCAGGTGATTTTGCCTTCAAGATTTTAAAGTTTAGGCTTTCACGATTGGACATGAGAAAATCAAATGAGAATGAATCAAAATAGAAACAATTATTTAAGGAATCCAAAATGAAGAAAAATAGGGGATATCATGAATCCGGGGAAACCCCGGTGAACTCTCAGCTATCCTATTGTTTGACTTTATGTCTTTGAAATGATTTAATTTGATATTTCAATCCTGCAAATTATTTAGGAGTTAGGACTTATGTTTACACAATATCAGACTGTGCAAATAGCCTAAAAAGATAGGAGGATTTACACCGTACCGCACGGTAACCTCGGAATCCTAAAGTGTTAGGATTTATAATTGCTCAACAGAGTTGTGTAAAAAGCCTAAAAGTGATATGTGAGGGTTTACGTTGCGTTAGACAAACTACCTCAAAGTCCTATGGATTGTTATTTAAACTAAGGAAAGTGTATCGCGTTGTGAAAACGTTTATGTGATGTGTTTTGCTGATCCACCTTGAAGTTGTTCCTCGTCGTGTTGCCCACAATGTTCGTTCCAAGCTCTTCGTAGTAGCACCTCCTGATTCAGTTTTGGTTTTGAAAATGCACCTAACCACTAAGTTATCCTAATCTAAGGCATAGTGTAAAAACTAAGCAGTAAAACATACAGTGTGAAAGAAAAACAACAATGTACTGTACAATAAAGAAGAATGACAGTAGCATGTTTATAAAAGAAAATACTGTAATGTAAATCAAACCTATACACCTGGGAGGCTCGTTGCTCCTTTAAGTTTATAGCTATTATGCGCTATGTAAAAAAGGGAAAATATGACCTGAAAAAAACTTGAGAGAAACAGGTAAATCGTAGGAAAAAAACAAACAAATAAAATAAAATACAATATCACATATAAAAGACCAAAAATAGGAGATTTATAAGCGATATTGGGAATGTCCCCAATTGCCGGGAGGATTTGAATGTAAGACAAACTCAAATTCCGGAGCATTGGGTTTCAGGTTTGGTCAAGTTAAAGTAAGAATTTCTTTATTTGATTTAATTAAATCAGTCATGAACCACAATCTAGTGCATACTCGTGTCTAGTGTTCTGACTTCTTATGATCATTTAAACATTAAAAGAATGAACTCTCTCAAGGTGTGCTCCTAAGACCTAGGAAGCCTATACTTTAATTTGGGTCTGAAGTGTTCTAAAGTGTCTAACCTCAATTAAGTGTCCCTCAACTAATCCTCGAACATCTTTTAGATCACCCTATCAGGCTCCTAAAAAACTAAGGAGTGAACCTATAGTTTTAGCAAAAGGGTTGTGGAATATGCTTCAATCCTAGTTAGGATAGTTGGATTTAAGTTGATTCAAAACTTAGGGACCCAAATGCAAGTCTACTGATCTTTCAATCTATATCCCTAATCGTTAACTAAACTCTCACTCTCTTCCAACCCTCAACTATTCTTCCAATTTACAATTTTATCTTTTATATGAAAAAAGGAACAGTAGATGATTTGCTATCATATCTCCTCCTTAGATTTTATTACCTCAAAGAACTGAATTTCATTTTTAATCTACTCTCCCTTTCTCTTTTTCTCATATTTCCCTTAAGACTATGAATCATTTCTGAATATAATTAAATCGGAAATTTCCATTTTCAACTTGACCGTAAAAGAAAAGAAAAACAAAACGAACGAAAAGGAGACTGATCTATTTTTAAAACCAAGTCAAATCAGTGAAGCTTAAAATGAAATCATGAATGTATCGATCTAAAACGTTTAAATTTGTTAAAAAGAAAATGATCGGATCAATACCGAGAAGGATATCCTTTCCAAATGTCAATCTTGTGCATTTCAAAACCCCTCATGAATTCAATTTATACCAAGTTTACAATTTCTTGAAATAAAGTTTCAAGAATTTGTCATATGTCACAAGGCAAAAGAGAATAATCCATAGGGAATGAATTTCCAAATTTCCAAAAGCTATACCAATACTAATTCCATTCAACTCCATTTTTATGCAAAAACTCTTTTCTTTTCATCATATGTCATAAACATGAACTTATCCATATAAGTGTCCAAGGTAATAGAGAGAAACAACTAGTAGTTCAATCAATTCCACCAAGAAATCACAAGTTAAAGCTTATGGGCAAGGCTCACAAAAGGAACAAAATCAACACAAAACCAGCCATTAAATAGCCACCAAACAGCATCTATATGGGCCCAATCACCAACTACCTCAGTGCAAACAGTAATTACAACACCCAAACAGCTAACTACAGCAATTAATGACACTTTTAAGCTTTCAAACTGCTCCAAACAGCAATTCTGAACTTCCTACAGCCAACAACAGCTTCCTACAATTTTGCTACAGCAAACCTAGCAGTTTAAAAGCTCCCAAACAATCATTAAATTAGCCCCAAGCAAGCTTACGGGCAGAGCCAGAAAAAGGGGCNCTTCCTACAGCCAACAACAGCTTCCTACAATTTTGCTACAGCAAACCTAGCAGTTTAAAAGCTCCCAAACAAGCTTACGGGTAGAGCCAAAAAAAGGGGTAACTCGAGCCCAATACAAGGGCAAGCCGAACCCAGAAATAGTCCAAAACAATAAGAGACTTCAGACAATATAAATCATCGAAAACAGAGCCCAAACCGAATCCAGGAAAAGANGGGTAACTCGAGCCCAATACAAGGGCAAGCCGAACCCAGAAATAGTCCAAAACAATAAGAGACTTCAGACAACATAAATCATCGAAAACAGAGCCCAAACCGAATCCAAGAAAAGGGCAAACCGAGTCCAGCACATGGGCAAGCCAAGCCCAAGGAATGTTCCAAAACAACAAGGGATTTCAGCCAACATAAGTCACTAAAAAGAAGCCCAGACCGAGCCAAAGAAAGGGGGAAACTGAGCCCAGCACAGGGAGCAAAACCAAGCAGCATAGGGGCTAAACCCGAGCTCAATAAAGAGGCAAAACAAGTGAAAGCATTTCCAGCCAACATTTAATCCAAAAAGAAGGTAAATTCGATCCCACTAAATGAGCTAAAACAAGGCCATAAAAAAAAAATTAGATTCCATAAAGCCATAATCGAGCCCCCTATACGGAGGTAAACNGCCAACATTTAATCCAAAAAGAAGGTAAATTCGATCCCACTAAATGAGCTAAAACAAGGCCATAAAAAAAAATAGATTCCATAAAGCCATAATCGAGCCCCCTATAGGGAGGTAAATNTAAACATCAAATTTGATATGAGATTCATGCATTGTTCTTGCTCTCATCCTTGCCCAAGAGCTAAGTTTCTATAAATCAAAATCTTCCAGCAAGAACCATCAATCAAATCACAATAAAAACAGACCTCATGATCATCTAATTATATGCTAAGATTGTAGGCATGGCCACGTAATGTGAAAAAACCCAAAAAAAAAAAAAGTGTAGGCAATGCCAAAAGTAAAAAAGAAGAGCGATGGAAAGTGAAATCAGAGACAAAATTAAATATCTAAGATTTAATAATGAAGAGAAGTATGATTTTGAATAATTAAAAAAATACTAGATGTACAGGGAGAGAACAATATCAATAACTCCAAAGCAAAATTAAGTAGCTAAGAAAATGAATAGAGCTCTCTATGAATGTGCAAGAAACATGATATTGCGTGCATGTCTTTTGAAGACCTTATGGTCAGATGCAATAGACATAAAACCATATGTGATAAGTCAAGAACCATTAGTCGC
>JXCR01139808.1:15857-26663 GCA_002079205.1 Phalaenopsis hybrid cultivar | reverse complement strand
TTTTTCTCAAAGTTTTATCACTAGCCTAACACAAAGAAAAGAGATAGATCCACTAGATCTATTATTCTTCCAAAAAATATTATGTAAGATACAATAACATGAACACCCGCATAATGTCACCCATCTCTCAAAATAAGGGATCTTATTGGAAATAGGTATTTCTAATAATGGAAACACATGGCATTTGGTCCAACAAGTGTTCGTATGACTCAGCAGTTATGAAGGACATGTTCCACATGATTATGCACTCAACTTTTGTGTATGCATAGGAAGATGTCCTCTCAACGCTCACCAAGAAAGTAGTTTGACAATTCCCAATATCAATAATCTATAACGGGACAAGTTGCTGCCACTTCGCAATAACAAAGAACTTAGCTTCAACGAAATGAGAAAATCAAGAGTTCTTACTCCATTGTATTTTATGGAGCAAAGACCACTATAGTTGAGTATGTTGCCAACGCTAGTTATTATCTCCTTTTTTATGATTCGGCCACCAGAAATGCATGTCAGTACAAAGGGGCTAGTTAATGCAACCCAAATGATTCAATGGGAATGACTCCCAAAGTCATT
The DNA here is from genome assembly GCA_002079205.1 of Phalaenopsis hybrid cultivar. Lineage (NCBI taxonomy): Eukaryota > Viridiplantae > Streptophyta > Magnoliopsida > Asparagales > Orchidaceae > Phalaenopsis > Phalaenopsis hybrid cultivar. The sequence goes on along the minus strand of JXCR01139808.1, from coordinate 26,093 downwards.
TCACATGAATAATATTTTAGCAGCATTCCTCATCAAGTTGATCTTAATCATGTGTGAGTCTCATATGACCACCTGACTGTAATCCTACGAGACTTTCAAGTTCTAACTGGCAGCTTGCTAATAAGTTTGCTAGGGTAACACTCGTTATGATGTGGAGTATAATTTTGTTGATCAACCGGTCACTCAAAGCTCTCAGTTTCAACGATCGAGCTTGACGGTGCGTTAGCTCGAGGGGTACGGGGGTGGCCACCGTGTTGGGTTTGAGGGGCTGCCCCAAAAATTTTTTTCTGCACCNAACTGGCAGCTTGCTAATAAGTTTGCTAGGGTAACACTCGTTATGATGTGGAGTATAATTTTGTTGATCAACTGGTCACTCAAAGCTCTCAGTTTCAACGATCGAGCTTGACGGTGCGTTAGCTCGAGAGGTACGGGGGTGGCCACCGTGTTGGGTTTGAGGGGCTGCCCCAAAAATTTTTTTCTGCACGAGGCACCGCAGCGCCTCGGTGCTTGGAACCAGATTGCTTGATGCTTTAGTGCCAGTGGGGGGTGCTACAACGCCCAACCAAGGTCCATATATATGTCCAGAAACAAAGCGCTCGACACTCCAACGCCCGGAGGTTAGCACCCAATCGTGACACCCCAANCATATATATGTCCAGAAACAAAGCGCTCGACACTCCAACGCCCGGAGGTTAGCACCCAATCGTGACACCCCAGCACTAGTAACCGTATTTGGGCAGTTCAAAGCTTAAAATCACGTCTTTGTTGTGGAATTGGTGTGCACTTAAGTGGAATTTTGAGATTTCCTCTTATGCAAAGGAGAGGAAGGAGTGTTATTGAGTTTCAAAAGTTTTGAGAGGCTTAAGTGTTGTACTGCGTATGATTGTCCTCGTTTTTTATTGCAAATTTCTTGGTGTGATGTGGCTCCATGATATTTTCTCGTTGATGAGTTTTTTCCAAATTAAATCTTACTTCTCATATNTTCCTCTTATGCAAAGGAGAGGAAGGAGTGTTATTGAGTTTCAAAAGTTTTGAGAGGCTTGAGTGTTGTACTGCGTATGATTGTCCTCATTTTTTATTGCAAATTTCTTGGTGTGATGTGGCTCCATGATTTTTTCTCGTTGATGGGTTTTTTCCAAATTAAATCTTACTTCTCATANAAAACCAACATCCCAAAGCATCGAAATGAATTACAGCATATATTTGAACTGAAGTATCAAAGAATTTCAGCACGAGTTCAGTCCGAAAAGAGCCAAACCGAACATATCAAATAAGCAAAGTAAAATGCAATTTCCAGCATGTATTCTAACAAGGGGCAACAATAGAGGCAAGAATGAGCTCCCCAAGTATATTTTCCAGCACATATAAAAAAAAATTATTTCCCACACATATTCTGATGAGGGGCAGCAAGAGTAAATAAAATATAAGCATAAACATGCTTTCTTTTCACTGAATCTAACATGTATCAATGCCTAAATTTCAAAATAAACGAAGTCATGCTTCCATATTCCATGCCATCCGAAATAGTGCAATATAGAGGATAGGAGAAGAATACATTTTCTTTATGCAAACTTAAAGCTAAAAAAAGTAAGGCANATGTATCAATGCCTAAATTTCAAAATAAACGAAGTCATGCTTCCATATTCCATGCCATCCGAAATAGTGCAACATAGAGGATAGGAGAAGAATACATTTTCTTTATACAAACTTAAAGCAAAAAAAAGTAAGACGGATCCAACAAAAAGCCTTCCAAAGAAATCCTCTTCCTAAAAGATTCGGGAAACAACCACCAACGAATGCTCCACGCTCCAGCACAAAAAAATCAAATTTTGGATACGATGTTAGCAGAGTTTTCTTCCCTAAGACCTCCCAAAGTAAAGAAGAAGGAAAACAACCTTTCGATCAACACCCCAAAGCCACTCTCCTTTTTCTCCAGAAACTTTCAACAACCCCCAAGCCACAGAGGATGAAAAGAACAAGTAAGAATGAAATTAGAAGAGATTTTGGCAGCACCTCCCCACTCTCAGAAATTTCGGCCAACCTTAGATCCTCCCCCAAATGGGATTCTATAACCACAGGAAAAGGGGAAAGGGGTCACTTTACCTCTATTGGAGCGGTCGAATGAGGTATCGGGAGAGGAAGGATCGCATTTAGTGAGGAGGAGGCGACCTCGAGAAGAAGGGATCGACCACGCGGCATATGCCAACATGAGAGCCGCGCAGTCGAGCAGAGCTTGAGGAGGCAAGCCGCGTGCGCGGATGGCAGAGGAAACGCGGGAGAAGAAGATTGGGCTCGGCCGCCCGATCGGCTTTGGTGCGGCCGATTGGAGGAGCTAGGGCACGGACGAGAGGGAGACGAGCCGAGCGCAAGACCGATCGAATGGAGAGTTTAATCGTGCGGGAGAAAGAGAAACAGAGATTAGGGTTTAAATAAAATTATAATAAGTGATATAGTTATAAAAATATCAAATATTTGAAAAATAAAATTTGATCTGCCCCTTTTATTCATGCGTCATGGCATATCGAAAATGGATGTCTATTTTGGATAATTTTGACATTTAAGACGGGCTGGCGTGGTCCATTTCGCAGTCGGAGGTCATTTTGACGAATTCATCGATTTACTTGTCAATCTTCTCGTGTCGAAAATATGGCAATATGGGTGTCATTTCCTATTAAAATTGGTGTCCCAAACGCGTTGGCGCGGTCCATTTTGTTTTCGGAGGTCGTCCGGAGAAGTTCGCATTTTCACCCGTCCTCTGGGTTTAATTGAAGTTTGATTTCGTGCAATTTTGTGAATTTTGTGCATTTGGTGTGTGTATGTGACGAAAAAGTTGTGACGATGTTTTCCTATGGCTTGGAATCCTATTAGGAACTTTTNGCCCCTTTTATTCATGCGTCATGGCATATCGAAAATGGATGTCTATTTTGGATAATTTTGACATTTAAGACGCGCTGGCGCGGTCCATTTCGCAGTCGGAGGTCATTTTGACGAATTCATCGATTTACGTGTCAATCTTCTCGTGTCGAAAATATGGAAGTATGGGTGTCATTTTCTATTAAAATTGGTGTCCCGGACGTGTTGGCGCGGTCCATTTTGTTGTTGGAGGTCGTCCGGAGAAGTTCGCATTTTCACCCGTCCTCTGGGTTTAATTGAAGTTTGATTTCATGCAATTTTGTGAATTTTGTGCATTTGGTGTGTGTATGTGACGAAAAAGTCGTGAAGATGTTTTCCTATGGCTTGGAATCCTATTAGGAACTTTGCCCATGAGTCTTCACAAAATAGCCCATAACCGCTCGTTCATAAGACGATGGTCTTGTGCCATAAATGCTAGACATCAAAGGAAAATAGGAAGTGGTTAGAATTTCTAAAAGGGCGGGTCCCAATTCTAATTTTCTAAGATGGTCAATAGGAACTCCTAGAGCTAGATCCTAAGACCCTAAGGAAAAAGAAATGACCTAAAAAATGAGGTCAACATTGTGATAGAAACCAACAAAGAGATTATTTATTTAAAAGGCTTCCTAAAGATTTAAACTGATCTCGAAAAATTGTCTTTTCTATCATACAAACCACACATAACTCAAGTACTATTACATACTCAATTTGCTTGAAGTGGACATTGATATGCTAAAAAAAGTAGTATTCATTGAAAAAACCTCAGTTAACCATCCGAATGATGACATAGAGAAGCCACATAAAAAGTGTTCAAACACAATCACTCGGTACATTAAAANCGAAAAATTGTCTTTTCTATCATACAAACCACACATAACTCAAGTACTATTACATACTCAATTTGCTTGAAGCGGACATTGATATGCTAAAAAAAGTAGTATTCATTGAAAAAACCTTCAGTTAACCATCCGAATGATAACATAGAGAAGCCACATAAAAAGTGTTCAAACACAATCACTCGGTACATTAAATGTTCAAACTCAAAATGGGAGACTATTAAGTATTAAGCCAACATTTCTTTAAACATCTTAAAGAAAACTAATCTTAATTTTTTTTTATTATAGAAAATAATAACTCATTTAGCAATAAAAAAATATTAAATAAAGGTTATTATAAAATACTAAATATATGATGCCACAAAAGTCTACAATGGTCACTAAAAAATGGGTTCAATAGTAATTACTCATTAATGTTAAATGATAAGCTTTCCCATATAAGCCTGTGTAATCGTTACTTGTAAAACATTCCCACATTTAGAAACAGAAAAACTAAACAAGAAAAGAAGATCAGGAGAAGGAAGAAAGGAAGAAGCCATTATAATATAGAAGAAAAGATGGAGAAGCAGCAACATCTTATTCTCCAAGTGATACCCTTGCTTCACAACAAATAATAACGTTTCATATGAACCATTAGCACAGATAAAGTGATATCATTATCTTTAATTATATGAAATACAATATCTATCCATGCACCTCTTTTAAAACTTTGTGAAATATTTGATCTCTATGAGGTCATGGATGATGGTGAAGCTCACAAAAACTTGTGTCTTGTGTTCGAGAAGTTTAGTGGTTATTTTATAATCTTCATTTGGCTTTTTCTCAAAGTTTTATCACTAGCCTAACACAAAGAAAAGAGATAGATCCACTAGATCTATTATTCTTCCAAAAAATATTATGTAAGATACAATAACATGAACACCCGCATAATGTCACCCATCTCTCAAAATAAGGGATCTTATTGGAAATAGGTATTTCTAATAATGGAAACACATGGCATTTGGTCCAACAAGTGTTCGTATGACTCAGCAGTTATGAAGGACATGTTCCACATGATTATGCACTCAACTTTTGTGTATGCATAGGAAGATGTCCTCTCAACGCTCACCAAGAAAGTAGTTTGACAATTCCCAATATCAATAATCTATAACGGGACAAGTTGCTGCCACTTCGCAATAACAAAGAACTTAGCTTCAACGAAATGAGAAAATCAAGAGTTCTTACTCCATTGTATTTTATGGAGCAAAGACCACTATAGTTGAGTATGTTGCCAACGCTAGTTATTATCTCCTTTTTTATGATTCGGCCACCAGAAATGCATGTCAGTACAAAGGGGCTAGTTAATGCAACCCAAATGATTCAATGGGAATGACTCCCAAAGTCATTTCACATGAATAATATTTTAGCAGCATTCCTCATCAAGTTGATCTTAATCATGTGTGAGTCTCATATGACCACCTGACTGTAATCCTACGAGACTTTCAAGTTCTAACTGGCAGCTTGCTAATAAGTTTGCTAGGGTAACACTCGTTATGATGTGGAGTATAATTTTGTTGATCAACTGGTCACTCAAAGCTCTCAGTTTCAACGATCGAGCTTGACGGTGCGTTAGCTCGAGAGGTACGGGGGTGGCCACCGTGTTGGGTTTGAGGGGCTGCCCCAAAAATTTTTTTCTGCACGAGGCACCGCAGCGCCTCGGTGCTTGGAACCAGATTGCTTGATGCTTTAGTGCCAGTGGGGGGTGCTACATCGCCCAACCAAGGTCCATATATATGTCCAGAAACAAAGCGCTCGACACTCCAACGCCCGGAGGTTAGCACCCAATCGTGACACCCCAGCACTAGTAACCGTATTTGGGCAGTTCAAAGCTTAAAATCACGTCTTTGTTGTGGAATTGGTGTGCACTTAAGTGGAATTTTGAGATTTCCTCTTATGCAAAGGAGAGGAAGGAGTGTTATTGAGTTTCAAAAGTTTTGAGAGGCTTGAGTGTTGTACTGCGTATGATTGTCCTCATTTTTTATTGCAAATTTCTTGGTGTGATGTGGCTCCATGATTTTTTCTCGTTGATGGGTTTTTTCCAAATTAAATCTTACTTCTCATATTTTTTTTTATTTATTGTTTTGTGCGCTTCTTTTTTAAGTTTTATTTCGGATCTATTGAATTGATTTTCGCATCTTTCCCAACAGGTGGTATAAGAGAGGGATTCCTAAAGTTTTTTAGTTCGAGTGTGAGGAATAGCCAATGAAGAGATGTACAAGGTTGAGAAGTTCAATGATTCGAACTTTGCTTTTTGGAAAATACAAATTATAGATTTCTTATTTCAGAACAAACCATATTTGCTACTGGATGAAATTACTAAGAAGCCGGAATCGATGACTCTGGAAGAATGAAAAGTTCTTAATGGAACAACACTAGGTTTGATATGAATTTCACTTTCCTCATATGTTGCTTTCAACATTGTGAATGAGAAGACTATTGCTGAAGTAGCGGTTGTACTATGTATGAGAAGCTTTCGGCTTCAAACAGATTCTTTTTGACGAAGAGGTTGCTATTCAATATGAAGATGAAAGATGGCAATTCAGGGACTGAACACTTGAATAATTTCAACACTATGATAAACCAGTTCTATTCTATTAGCATCAAATTTTATGATCAAATAAGAGCACTGTTACTCTCATCTTCATTGCGACAGATGCGATAGACTAGTTACTCGGGTGAGTAATTATTCAGTAATATGAAGTTAAACTTTGATGATATTGTGTGGTTAATGTTTAATGAAGAAATTTGAAAGAAGGCGAGTAGTGAAATTTCAAGTTCTGCTTTGAATGTTGAAGCTAGAGAAAGGAATTTGGTTAGAAACATAAGCAAATAAAGATTTAAGTCCAAGATAAGAAAGTCCAGGTCAGAGAAAGAAAAAGCCAGAGATGAATGTTGTAAATGCGGGAAGAAATGTCACTTTAAAAAGGGCTGCAAAACTCTGAAGAAGATTGGTGGTAGAGATTCAAATAGAAAATTTTCTATAAATGTTTCTATCATTAAAATCGAAGATGGCTCTCTTAATTTGTTCCTGGATAATATTGAATGGTGGATAGTAGGTTCAGGTGCCTCTTTTATTGTTGTTCAAAATCTACATAGAAAATGTGTATTTAGGAGATAACAAGGCTTGCAATATTATTGAAAATGTGATGTTGATATAAAGTTGTCAAATGGATCAGTCTAAAAACTAAATGAAGTAGAGAAATTATATGTTTAAACAAAAATCTAATTTATGTGAGTCAACTTATAAGGTCAAGGTATGTGACCACTTTCACATATGATTCGTGGAAGGTGGCTAAATGTGCAATGGTGATATCTCGAGGAAACATTAAAGATACAATTCATCTGATCAATGAAATGTCTGAAACCATTAAAATAACTGAAATAAAAATTGATGCAGGTCTTTCGCACTGCAGGCTTAGCGATATGAGTGAGAAACGTATGAAGTCCTTACTTTCTAAAAATAAATTTTAAAGTTTAAAGTCTATAGATTTAGATTTATGTTAAGATTGTGTTTATAAAAAGCAAAAGAATGTTACTTTCTCTAAAAATGGGTCAAAGATGAAGTTTAAAATGCTGGAGTTAGTGTAAATTGATGTATGAGGTCCTATTCTAGTTTAGTCTAATGGAAGTTCTCTATATTTTTTCACTTTCATTGTTGATCACACCAAAAAGTATGAGCGTGATTTTGGATACATAAATTTGAAATAGTTAATATGTTTAAGAAGTGGAAATTCATGGTCGAGAATGAGATAAGTTTGAGGTTGAATTGTCTCATCAAATAATGATGTTGAGTATCATGATCAGAGATTCATGTGTTATTTTATGTTAAAAGAAATTAGACATGAATTCACTGTTCCAATGACAAAGTAACAATATGATATTATTGAACACATAAATATAATCATCACAAAACATGTCAAGCGTATGATATTGCATGCAGACTTGCCAAAGAAGTTTTGGACAGAAGCAGCGAACACTACAGTTTATCTAATCAATTGTGATCAGTCGGTACCTTTATCCGAAGAAGTTTGGAGGGGCAAAGAGGCAAATTTATCTCACCTTAAAGTATTTAGTTGTTCAACATTTATTCAAGTTGATGTAGGATCCATGATTAAGTTTGATTCAAAATCTCTGAAGTGCACTTTGATTGGATATAACTTACATGAATTTAGTTATAAATTCTGAGACTAAAAAATTTATTCGGAACATAGATGTCACTTTTAATAAAATAAGATGTATGAGGACAAAAATNTTGTTTTGTGCGCTTCTTTTTTAAGTTTTATTTCGGATCTATTGAATTGATTTTCGCATCTTTCCCAACAGGTGGTATAAGAGAGGGATTCCTAAAGTTTTTTAGTTCGAGTGTGAGGAATAGCCAATGAAGAGATGTACAAGGTTGAGAAGTTCAATGATTCGAACTTTGCTTTTTGGAAAATACAAATTATAGATTTCTTATTTCAGAACAAACCATATTTGCTACTGGATGAAATTACTAAGAAGCCGGAATCGATGACTCTGGAAGAATGAAAAGTTCTTAATGGAACAACACTAGGTTTGATATGAATTTCACTTTCCTCATATGTTGCTTTCAACATTGTGAATGAGAAGACTATTGCTGAAGTAGCGGTTGTACTATGTATGAGAAGCTTTCGGCTTCAAACAGATTCTTTTTGACNAAGTCCCAAAATTACCCAAAATACCCAAATTTGCCCAAAAACCATCTCAAACCACTCACCACTACCTAAATTGATCAAAATCACCAAATTCCCAAAATACCCCCAAAATTACCAAAATGCCCCTCATGACCCAAAAATTCCAAAAAAATTCCAAAATCTTCCCAAATATTCCTAATTTTATTTTTTTGATCATCAATTTGACCTAATTTGACCAAATTAGTCCAATTTGATCAAAAGCCCCAATTTACCTTTAAAAGGCCCAAATGCCCCAAATTAACCCCAATTTTGGTCCAATTGGCTCCAATCTTGCCTAATTTCAATTCCAAATCAAAATTCAGCATCTTCAATCCTAATCTAAATAAAATTCAAGCTCAATCAATTTTACTTAAATCAAAGAGCCCCAAGTTTGGCCATATGCCTAAATCTATCAAATTAGCTGATCAATTCAATTCAAAATCACTTGAAATTTTTCCAAATCTTTCATGATATCCCCCTACACCAAATTCAACATTCAATTAGCCCAAGTTCAATTTCAATTTTAAAAAGCCCAAATCCTTAAGTCTTTCCAAAAGGACCTAATCCAAAAGCCCACATGACAAATTTTATCCCATCATTCATTTAATCAAAATCATCCCCTAAGTCTCAAATTCATGATCAAATTGTTCTATATTAAAAATCATGCCAAAATTCACCAAAAATACCAAATAAATCCAAAATCCATTCTCATGAAAATTAGCCAAGCCAAGCCAAGGACAAGCCATGAAGCCACTCCCATGCCATATCACCATACCATTAGTGGCAAGAGGCTAAGCTACTTTAAAATATCCTTAAGATTCTTTCAACCCATCCCATGAATCAACTAAACCCCATAATTAACCAAATCACTTGGATAGGGACCTTATCAATGATTAAGCTGAACCATATGATTTCCCTCAGCATCCAAGTCAGCCTTGGTGGGTGAACCCAACCCAAATCCATGACTTGACCCAATTTTAACCAAAACTGCCCTTCCTACATCCTATTTTAATTCAACACCTTTACACATGGCCAACCCCAATTGACTTCACCAAACCCAAGCCCTGACCTCTCTCAGTGGGATGGTGACCCCTCCCTGGCCGGCCGACCACCTTGGCTGCCGGAAAAGCCAAACTCAAGTACTCCCCCATGGATAAAACTCAAAATTAAACCCATCCAAGCTGTCTCATCCCAATTGGATTTTTGCACCTTGCTGGAATCCACATAAGAAACCTAAAGCACCCACCAATTGCCCCTTGTGGCCTCTCCTTCCCCCTCTATTTAAACCCACCCTCCATGGCCAAATTAAGAGAGCTTGAATTTCCTTGGGGAGACTCTGTCAAATTACTTCCAGAGCTTCCTTAAGACCTCTTGAGTTCAATCCCACCATCCTTAGCAACTCAAATCCACTGCTCGAGCTCAATTTTAGAGCTCAATCCCTAGGCTGAAACAGGACATCCCCAAAAACTCAACCAAATCCAAATTAATTGCACCCACACCATCCCCACAATGAGAGAGAAAGATCTTCCATAGAAGCCCATCACCAGAGCATCTTAGGGTGGACTTTGAATGAACCCCTAAATCGACCTTGGTCAATTTCATATCCAGGCATTTCACAAAAGCTCAAGGCTTCAACTAGGAGCTCTTTAAACTTAAGACAAGCTTTTGGAAGCACCCAATCGAGGCCACACCTCTTGGGCAAAGGTATTGAACACTAACCCTAAACCGAGCTTATTTTAATTCTCCATGTTTATAGAAATTGAATTATATATTAATTA
>JXCR01139807.1:0-11151 GCA_002079205.1 Phalaenopsis hybrid cultivar | reverse complement strand
ATGTATGTTGAATAAAAATATATATGTATGTGTGCAACATTCACCCAACTTGTGACCTCCAGTACCACAAAAAATATCCCCTCATACTATGGCGTCATATGATTAAAATGGATGACCAAGTGGTCTGCCAGAGCAAGTAAAACTAATTAGTTAAAATTAACAATCCTGCTTAAAAATATCACCCCATACTAAGGTGACATATAGTTGAAAAAGAGGCACCAATTTCCGCTATTTAATTAACAAAGAGGACAAAGAGGCAACACACTAAAATGGTGAAAATAAATAAATAAATACGAATTGGGGGTAGCCAACGCCTCCCATCTTTTTCCTCTTAGAAAGCCCCTTCATCTAGTGTCTAGGCTCTTCATATCACCTACTTTTTCTTCTTAACCTAATGTCTATCATTCAATACTTAAATTATGCAACACAATAAGCACATCGACGTTTTTTCACCATGCACTGACGTTTACATCTTATTAGACTATTGCGAAACTTACTCCTCACACAAGATAAGACTCACCGCACCGGACACTATATGTGCCACGCAAACAATCCAAATAAATTTTTTTAATAAATGTCAAATAAATATTGTGGAATTCTGAGTTTCCTATTTTAGAGTTATCCACTTTTGATATCTCATATTTTTTCCTTCTCGAGTTATTTTAGCTTTGGTAAGTTGTAATTAATGTAATTAAGTTTGCCCCAGTCATTCCTTATTATAAAAGGTGAAGAGTTGTAATTTGATTATTAATAAATAAAAAAATATTATTTCTCCAAATTTCTTCATGGTATCTAAGTCCGGTTCGGAGGTTGTTTCCTGATTGAACCCTAGCTCCTCTCGATTTAAACAGATCGTCATCTCCTTCGTATGAGATGTCAAAGAGGGTGACCATGTGTTTTCTTGCCTTAGAGCGACATCATCTACAATGCGAATGCTTTCCTGGATCTCGCCTTTGCTCTCCTGGATCATATCGTTTGAGTCGGCTGCTCGTCTGCACCACCCAACTGGTTCTGTCGCTCACCTAGTAAGCCCATAAGGTTCTGTCCAAATCAAACGACGGACCTCATATGCCAGACCTCGTATCACTCATGTCGACTTCTCCAATTGTCCCAAAGGCAACCATCATCAGTCAACCCTCCTTGGAATCCTCCCTACATCTAGAGCTCCTACTGCAGGTCTTCCTTTATATTTTTCTATCAACAAAACACTCTCTGAAGCCGAAATTCTTTGGTTGCAGGCCTCCTCCAGAATCCTTTCAATCAGTCTGCACGCCCTCCCCTTCGGAGTCCCTCCCCTTCTTCCTTGCACCGAAATTCACTCTAAAGGACCTCTTATGTTCATTTTTTCCATTGGCTTGTCCCTACAACCCAAATTATCCTAGCTACAGGCCCTGCTCCTCCTCCAACAAAGCACTTCTACAGCAACAACAGTCGCAACAGCCAATTTTCCTAACTACAAAAAATTCACCTTCCTGCAGCCACCTCTCTCCCTACCCAAAATCCTCCTGCTGCAGGTCTCAGTTGTTGACCTTGTTGTCGCTGTCGCTGGACCTTTCTTCCAGCAACAATAGTCACCGCAGCAACCGCCAAATCTCTTAGCAATTGTCGAACCTCTCTACTACAACAGCAGTAGCAGCAGTTGACTCCTCTTTGTAAGAGCCACTCGCCCGACCTTTCTTCCTCTTCAGCAGCTGCGACTAAGTTCCTCTCTATTACGACTACAACCTTAAATACACAAAGTTTATGACCAAATATGTTATGAATATGTCAAGCTCCACTTCAAAGGTTAATTTTCCCTTGAGTGAACAGTGCAAGAAACTTGCTCATACAAACAACAGGTGGTGGAAAATAACTAGAAAATTTGTAGAATGGAAACACGAATAAGGGTTGAAAAACCAAGACAATAAAACCTACCTAAGCTACTACCTCTTCTGACGGGTTGCCCGACCCTAGCCCTTTCACCAGAAAACAGTTGGAGGTGTTGAGGAAACACCTTTCAGGCACAATTGGCCTATCTACTGACTTGATTATACACCCAGATATCATGTCCTCCAATCTAGATTCATGTGCTTTTGATCACATATTTAGAAATATTAATGTTTTCACTAACAACCAAGAGTTTATCAAATCCAGATTTGTCAGACTTATCGGTGGATCTCACACCAAGATTGTCCAAAAAGAAATAAAAGTCTCCAAATATATTCAGCTCTCTTCTATGTTATATATTTCCCAATTAGATTGTAACTTCCTATCAATTAGCAATCTTGCTCGAGATTTGAACCATGTTACTAAATTCTATTCTCACACTCATAAATTTCAAGTGGTGGACTCAGGGAAGGTGATCTTCATTGTTGAATTGCATCAATGTTTCTTTCAACATACAAGTGTCTTCTTCACTATCTTCTCATATTCTTGAGTCTGTTAAGTCTGATTCGGTTGAAAGTCAAGTTCAATTATGATATTGTCGTTTGGGTATCGCTACTTCCATTATGTTGCAAAGTTGTACCCTTATCTCTTTATTAATAAAAAAACAAAATTTTATCAGTGTAAATCCTACTTATTAGTTAAACATACTAGTCATGTGTATCCTCTGCCCTAGTACAAACCCTCACCTTCTTTCACTATCATTCACAGTAACATTAGGGGAGCATTAAAATTAAAAACCGTCAATGCAGTCAGATGGTTTATCTCCTTTGCATATGACCACACTTAAACCAGTTGGATATTCTTCATGAATATAAAATATGAAACTGTACAAATCTTTCAATCCTTCCATAACATGATTTATACTCAACTCAAAGGCAAAATTCAGATCCTCAAAATTCATAATGCAAAGGAATACTTCAATCATATCCTTATACCTTACCTTACAAAAAAATGTATCATCCATGTGAGTTCTAATATTGAAACTCCATAACAAAATGAGATAGCTGAGAGAAAGAATATACATATTCTTGATATATCAAAATCTGTAATGCTTTCTCACAATATCCCAAAAGTTTTATGGAGAATGTACTCACAGTCTCTACCTCATTAATAGAATGCTAAACAGGGTCCTTAGATTCAAAGCCCTGCTCGATATTATGATGAAAAAATATCTTCATCTCGGAGCCTTCTTATTCTTTCTTCCTCTAAAAATATTTGGCTCTCTTCATTTCACATTCACCCATCAAATCACACAAAATTTGACCCAAATCAATCAAATGTATCTTAATTGGGTGTGTTTCTAGCAAAAAAGGGGCACAAGTGTTATTCTCCCATTACAAAAAAAAATATTATAAATCAATGGATATTACATTCTTTGAAAGCCAACCATATTATCTCAATCTGATATTCAAGAGGAGAGTCCGGAAGAATATCAGACTTGGGGCACTACTATAGATATCCTAACCATCCTGTATCTCAAGTTCCACCAATTGAGAACATCCAATTTGAGAATGACAACAAAAAATTGTGTGTATACATAGAGAAAGAAATCCACTAAGCAAGATAAAGACAATGTGCAACCATAAAACTGTTCACAACTAAAACTGAACATCTTCGAAGTTCCAAGGGAGGCGTAATCCAATGAAGAAGACGAGGAAAGTTGCACAAATTACTTATCCAGGATTATGATGCATATGGGAAATTATCATCAATTTATAAAACTTTTGTATCTAATCTTGATAGTGTGCAAATACCCAAGTTTATTCATGAAGGTCCATAATGAAAAAAATAAAAATTAATGAGGAGATTCAAACACTTGATCTAAATGGTACATAAATTTTTACAAAGCTTTTTTCAACGCCAAGTACAAAACAAATTGGAGCAGAGAGGTTCAAAGTTAGCTTTGTGGCGAATGGTTTCACTCAGTTTTATGGAATAAACTATGAAGAGATATTTGCCCGTGTCCAAGTCAAACATTGTAAGAGTTCTTTCCTTGGCAGTGAATAAAAAATGAGAACTGCATCAACTTGATACCAAAAATAGGTTTCATGAAGACCTTGAGTAAGAAGTGTATACGAAAATCCCACCACTGGTTGTAAAATAAAGAAAATCATTTTATGACCTCAAACAATCTCCAAGAGCATGGTTTTACAAGTTTGTCAAGACTATGAAGGTACATCCAATGCAAAGTAGTTCATACAGTATTCATAAAGTATACACCGGGAGGTAAGAATGTGATACACATTATCTATATAAATGATATGACAGGGAGGTAAGAATATGATACACATCATCTATATAGATGATATGATCCTGACAGGTGATGATGAAAACAAAATTGAGAAGATCAATGAGGCCCTTGCCATTAAATTTCAAATTAAGGATCTAAAAGCGATGAGATAATTTCTGGGCATGGAACTGGTCAGGTCATGTTGAAGAGCCTTTTGATATGTTCTCAAGAGCAAATTTCAAATAAATCCAAAATGTTTAAGAAATAAGTTTTACAAACCTGATGGTCATTGATAGCCTTCAGAAACTCCTCTTTATAAGGATATATGGGCAAACATTTCCTTTCTTCCTGTACATCCAGGCATAAATAAATCAATACAACTTCAACAAAGTTGATAAAACAATAAAAAATGAAGGATTAAAAAGAATGCAATTGCCAAATAAAAAATAAAGGATTAAAAAAAAAATAGTATTTTTAAATTAACGCACCTGCAATTTTTGTGACATGGTTTTTGCTGCTGAAGCTTTCGATTGCTCAGCCATGTCTTCTTCAAACTATAAATAAGTTAGAAATAGTCAAGGTTAAAACTAAACTTGTAACTATTATAACAGTCTCTCATATGAAGTAAATCTTAATTTTTGAAGCATAAAACTTATTTTAGTTCACTTGCCTGAGTTCCATCCAAGACCGATGCCTTGATGAAATCAATCCCATCTTCAAACACATATCTACATGTACATTTAAGCAACATTATCTAAAATTCAAGATCGCTAAAATAGCTCACATCTATTTATATGCTCCTAGAGAAGAAGCACAAAAGAAAATTAGAGATTTGCCAAAAATTCAAATCACATCAAATTTTCATAAGCATATGAATATATATTTATACTAACTGGTAATCATCTGATGATAGTTTTTTATTCTTTGAGCCATATCTTAAAGTAGCCTTCCCTGAAAAAATTCACAAACAAACAAAAGAAAAAAGTCTACTCTATGCTAAAAGGCAATTACTTAAAGAGAAGGCACAGAATGGAATAAATAACAAACAAATGATACCAATTTGATGCTCCTCCCATGCCTCCTGCTCTGCAAATGGGTTCATCTTATCAGAAGAACCAGAGTCCCTATATAAAATAATTTATGGTAAAAATATTGCACTAACTCCAATAATAACAGTCCTGCCCTATGATTGATGACTAAGGCAGCTGTAGGAAAGATCATACCTATATCTTTGCATAGCTACCGCAAACCTTTTCTCCTGATTTATACCACCCTCTTGATCATACGCATCTGGTAACCTATACTGAAAATTATTTTATTGCAGATGAGCTCACTGAAAAGAACTAAAAGAAAAAAAAATTGACAAGAGATATATCACAAGAAACTTTTCATTAGCAAGATGACAAATCACCTCCTCAATTTTATCAGCATCATCCAAGTGCTGCTTTGCCAGTTCATAAATCTTTTTCTTGTAACTGCACATAAGAAATATTGTATGAGAAAAAAGTCTGTTCATTCAAGAGCTTATTAAAAAAAATTAAAATGAAATATCAGTTCCCTTGAATCTCTGTTTAACTGCTTAAAATGTGCTATAGCTCTAGAAAATGCTCTTAAGAAGAATTGGAATTTAAAGTTCGCAACTTATGATGCCAAATGTACAAAACACCAAAGGCAGAATATTGATACTTTACTTGAAACGTAACCAAAAAATATGTACAACAAGAATGAGCATTAAGGGTAAATATCCCCTCATTAGTTAAAGTTTAAATCACAACATCCCTTCATGCTAAACAAACAAAAAATTGAAGATTAGTTCAAATTCATGATATAAAAGTATTCAAGCTCAAAATCACTATTTTTTTAGTGGGAATAATACAATAATGCAGTGCTTGCAAATTATAAGATGGTAATGACCTTTCATAGATAACTCTGACCTTTCATAGATAACTCTGTGGGTAAGATAACAAGGTAGTGCCAATAAAAAAACTTTTGTCAATCTTGGTTTAGTGAGTGGTTGAACCATATAGCTTACCCTCCATTGTAGAGAGTGGTTCTAAGATTTGAACTTATGACCTCCAAGTTTCAATGGAGGCTAGCTATACATTGTTACTACACAACTCTCTATTTGTAATACTAATGATTAAAACTTGGTCACGTAATATAAAGTTTTTGGAGACTAAGCTGTATATAACCGATTCAAAGATAACTTATATCAAGTAATTATAAAAATATGCAGTATAACCATTATTGTTTATTCTAGAATAAATCAATCTAATAGTATTCAATCAACCAACAGATTTCCTTAGTCCCGATCGCAGGATAGGTAGATGAAGGGAAACCATATGCCTTAGTATGAATACAAATTAATATTCAAATGTCAATAAATT
The DNA here is from genome assembly GCA_002079205.1 of Phalaenopsis hybrid cultivar. Classification (NCBI taxonomy): domain Eukaryota; kingdom Viridiplantae; phylum Streptophyta; class Magnoliopsida; order Asparagales; family Orchidaceae; genus Phalaenopsis; species Phalaenopsis hybrid cultivar. Next base: position 4,608 of record JXCR01139807.1, on the reverse strand, counting down.
CTTTGGAAAGATTAAATTAACTATCTTCTTCTAAAATTCTCACACAATGGAAAATTAAGGTATCCATATGAACAAAGCTATATATTACGCTTTAAAAAGTAATAATCATATGTAAATGCATCAAATACCTCAGTTCACGCTCCTCAGCATCTGTCAACTTAACACCTTCAAAGATATACTCATGATCAATTATATCATCCCTGTTATTCCAAAGGTAGAAGCAGCGAAGTAGAACCAATTAAGAAAAATAGCAAATTAAATTGGGACAGCCTCGACCATCAAAGTGACATTTCTTAATGTGTACCTTATTTCAAGAAGTTTCTGATCCTTCCTTTTCTGCAGGTATACTTGCCTTGAAACATTTCTGGGGCACATATATCGCAAGAGATGCAACAAGAAGTTAGATTCTTTCCATAGTAATGAGACTAAGATGCTAGACACAAAAATTCAATCAGCATCTAACATGAAGCATTCTTCAGCCTGGCTTCAATAAAAGTATGACACCCCACTTTCCAAGTATGACACCCCACTTTCCAATCATCAGAATGAAGGACTCAATTTGGAATAATAATATAGAAAAGTTGTAATAACAGAACTCAATACTTCAAAATTAAGAAAACAAGTTCATCTGCATTTCAAATGACCCATGCATATGCTAAGATGACAAATATTACTATTCAAGTTTCAGAAAGAAAAAATTGAAATAAAATTAAAAAAAAAAAACTCAATAAATAGTGGAAAGATAAAAACCTTAGATTGGATATATCATTCTCTTCAAGCGCTTTAACTCTTTGCATCATCTCCTCTGTTGGCACAATAAAATAAACAGCAGAGAACAAAGTTACATGAATGTGTATGAAAGTAAGCCAGCGAGTTGCATCACTAAATTATAATCGCTTGGTCATACCTTCCTGTTTCTTTGTTAGTTTTTGTTCTGTAACCTAACAAAAAGAAATGGAAAAATAAATTGATAACTAGAAATTTATCAGAAATACATGAATACAATATCATTTTTCATAGTTCTAACCAGCAAGAAGATATCTAATTTATTTTCCTTATAAAAAAATTATGACATGAATCCTTTAAATCATTGTGTAAATCCAGAGGCGATCACTGAAAGAGACGCATTGTATGCCCTAAATAAAGTGAAAAATATGCAAAGGCTGCTACATCGATGCCCAATGTAGTGACAAATAAGCAAGAGTTCCCATCTTACGGATAGATGCAGGCAAACACTTTAGTACATGAAACTAATATTATGATAAAATTTTGGAAAATAAGTACTCTCACCGGTAAATTAATGAAATTAGTGGATATCATGCTCATAAGAAGATAAATATCTTATGCATTAAAGAAACAAAATAGGTTGAAGAAAAGACTACTAAGATTGATAGTTTAGGTTTTAAATTATGGTATTTAGGTTGGAGTCGCACTAGATATGGTATAGGTGTAATTATAGATATAAGTTTAAAACATAATGTTCTAAAAACAAATATAGTTGGAGATAGAATTATAGCCTTAAAATTTATTATTGATAGTAAGATTTTTAAAGTTATAAACATTTATTTAGATTTAGATATAGATTCAAAAGAAAAAAAATTAGAATGATATAGAAGAATTAATATTACTAACGCCCCTTGAAGAAAAAAATTTTATTAAATGAGGTTTAAATGGACATTTTGATAAAGTAGTAGAATTTAGAAATATTATGATTGCTACGACTTTGGAGTGATTAATAAAGAAGGTAAAATCATATTAATTTTTGTTTTAGCTTGGGATTTCGTACTTTTTCATACTTTATTTAAGAAAAGAAATGAACATATAATTACTTAAAAGAATGGATCTAATAAGATATAATTTGATTATATTCTTAAGAGAAAAAGATATCATCAAGAATGTAAAGATTGTAAGGCCATTCCAAATAAAAATTTAAGAGCTCAACATCAATTATTAGTTCAAAATTTTAAGATGACAAGTTGTAAGACAAAAAAATACAATGAAACATAATAATAGAATTAGATGGTTAAGAAACTAAATGAGTTGAAGAAAAAGAATAAGAAGATTGATAGCTTAGGTTTTAAATTATGGTATTCAGGTTGAAGTCGCACTAGATATGGTATATGTGTAATTATAGATATAAGTTTAAAACATAATGTTGTAAAAATTAATATAGTTGAAGATAAAATTATAGCCCTAAAAGTTATTATTGATAGTAAGATTTTTAATGTTATAAACATTTATTTAGATTTAGATTTAAATTCAAAAGAAAAAAAAATTGGAATGATATAGAAGAATTAATATTACTGACGCACCTTGAAAAAAGAGTTTTTATTAGATGAGGTTTAAATGAACATGTTAATAGAGTAGTCAAATTATTGAAAGATGGTTGAGGAGTGAAGGAAGAGTATTTTGGTCCTAATTTTTTAGAATAAAGCAGATTAGAGTGTGCAAATTATTGAGGAATTAAATTAATGTGTCATACAATCAAATTATGAGAGATAGTAATTGAGAATAGATTAAGACGTGATACAAAGATTTCTCAAAATCAGTTTGACTTTATGATAGACAAGTCTACTATAGAATCTATACATTTATTGAGAGGTTTGATGAAAGAAGTACAAAGAGAAAGGAGAATCTACATATAATTTTTATTGATTTAAAAAAATTTACGATGAGATTCCAAGAGAACTCCTTTGGAGAGTTCTAGAAAAGAAAGGGATTGATACGACTTATATTCAAGTCATTAAAAATTTGTATACTAAAGCTATTACTTGTGTTTGAACAGGAGGATTGACCAAGTATTTTCCTATTTTTGTTGGATTACATCAGGGATTGAGTTTAAGCCAATATCTTTTTGCTTTAGTTATTGATGCCCTTACTAGACATTTACAAGAGGATAAACCTTGGTCTATGCTTTTCGCTGATGATATCCTTCTTGAGGAGAAGCCTAGAAAGAGTTTAGGAAAAACTTGAACTATAGTGGCCTATGTTGGATTCCAAAGGCATTCGTTAGAGTAGCTCTAATGGCATAGTTAAAACTATGAGTGATCAAATCATTAAAAATGTGTGTACTTTTTAGATATTTCAGGTCTATTGTTCAAAGTGATAGTAATATAGATTTGGTGTTATTAGTAGAACTCAATTTAGTTGGTTGAGTGGAAGAATGCATCGGGCCTATCGTGTGATAGAAAAGCATCGCTTGCGATAAGGTTCTAAGAGTCTTTGCAGAGTTCTAGAAAAGAAAGATGTTGATATGACTTATATTCAAGTCATTAAAAATATATATACTAGAGTTGTTACTTATGTACGAATAACAGGAGGATTGACCCAGTATTCTCTTATTTTAGTTGGATTGCATCAGGGATTGGCTTTAAGCCCATATCTTCTTGGTTTAGTTATGGATGTACTTACTAGACAATTAGATGAGGATGCATCTTGGTGTATGTTTTTCGTTAATGATATTCGTCTTAAGGATAATATTAGAGAAAGAGTTCAGAATACACTTGAATTATAAGTTCTACAATGTAATCTAAAGACTTTCGTTCGAATAGATCTAAAATTAAATGCATGGAATGTAATTTTAGTAGTAGAAGATCTAGTGGCAAAGTTGTAACTATGAGTGATCAAATCATTAAAAGATGTGAGCATTTTAGATATCTTGGGTATATTGTTCAAAGTGATGGTGATATTAAAGCATATCAAAAAAGCTCCTCATTCGTGAACAACAGTTGCTTGGTTTGTTAAGTAGTCTGTGTTTGATTCGTTCGTTAATCAAGCGAGCTAAGCACGAGCAATTTTTCTGGGCTCAATTTATAAATGAGCCAGCCNCGTGAACAACAGTTGCTTGGTTTGTTAAGTAGTCTGTGTTTGATTCGTTCGTTAATCAAGCGAGCTAAGCACAAGCAATTTTTCTGGGCTCAATTTATAAATGAGCAGAACACAAACAAAAGTTTGCTAGTTCGTGATCGCTTGTTTTGGATCAAAATAATTAAATAATTAAATAATAATATTATTTATATCATTTTTATATTAATTTTTCATCTTATATTTAAAAAAATAAATATAAGAACTTGGGTGGTATGAATGTAAAAAGTAAAATTTAGGCGTTACATATGTAGACAANTAAAAAAATAAATATAAGAACTTGGGTGGTATGAATGTAAAAAGTAAAATTTAGGCGTTACATATGTAGACAGATTGGAATTGATCGCTGTGTATATAAATACTCAAAAGAAAAAAACAAGCCTAAGCCCAATCCCAACTCACGGTGGGGCTGTCAAAAAAGCTCGTTGTTCGCGAACATATCGTGTTTGGCTAGTTAAACGGCTCGTGTTCAAATCATTCGTTAAGTAAACGAGCCAAACGCGAATAATTTTTTAAGCTCGAATTATAAACAAGCCAACNATTTTTGTTGGATTACATCAGGGATTGAGTTTAAGCCAATATCTTTTTGCTTTAGTTATTGATGCCCTTACTGGACATTTACAAGAGGATAAACCTTGGTCTATGCTTTTCGCTGATGATATCCTTCTTGAGAAGAAGCCTCGAAAGAGTTTAGGAAAAACTTGAACTATAGTGGCCTATGTTGGATTCCAAAGGCATTCGTTA
>JXCR01139806.1:205181-224865 GCA_002079205.1 Phalaenopsis hybrid cultivar | reverse complement strand
ATATATATATATATATATATATATATATATATATATATATATATATATATATATATACTGTTTTTAGTTTAGTTTGAACATTTTCTTTGTTAAGTGTACTGTTTATTTTTAATTATTTGTTTTTATTTTGTTTATGCATAGTATAAGATCTGAAAACCTAGTACCTTATGATTCTGAATTAGAAAGAACTGTTAGAAAAATTCAAAAACAACAAAAAGAGAAAAATCTTTCTGGCAAAATGGCTTACAACTCAAGTAATGCTGGAAATGAAAATGATCATCATCAAAGACCTTTAAGGGATTATGCTAATCTTACAGGAGATGAAATTCATTTCAGTAGATAAAATCATATTGTAATCGCCAATTCATTTGTGCTTAAACCTGTTATTATCCAAATGGTACAAAACAATCAGTTTGGAGGAATACCAAATGAAGATCCAAATTTACACCTTGCTAGTTTTTTAGAATTGTGTGCTACATTTCAATATAATGGAGTGTCGAATGATGCTGTCAGAGTTACAATTTTTCTTTTTTCACTGAGGGATAAAGCTAAAATGTGGTTAAACACATTAGCACCAGGATCTATCAGAACTTGGGGAGATTTATCACAAAAAAATTTATCTAAATATTTCCTACCTTCAAAATTTGCTAAGCTTAGAAATGATATTACATATTTTTGTCAGTTTGAAAGGGAATAAATTTATCAAGCATAAAAAAGATTTAAAGATCTCCTTAGGAATTTTCCACACCATGTTTTGTCAGATTGGTTAATAATTAAATTTTTTTATAATGGATTGGTTGGATCTCTTAAATCGATAATTGACGTCGCTACTGGTGGATCATTAATGTCAAAACCATTTGATGAAGCATATTCATTAATTGAAGACATGACTACTAATACTTTTCAATGGCCCTCGAAAAGGGTAAATCCAAAAAGAGTAGCCAGTGTTCATTATTTTGATGCAATATCTATATTTGCTGCTCAAATAGCTGCTATATCAAAGAAGATAGATCAATATGGAATGAATTATTCTCAAGCAGCACCTCTGCTTGAGGAGAACTCATTGGGACAAATGATAGAATCTCAACCTTCTTATGAGACTTTAAATGCAATAAATAATCATTCTAATAATCCTTATGCCAATTATTATAATCCTAGATGGAAGAATATACCAAACTTTAGTTGGAGTAATAATAACTCAAATACTTCAAATCAACAATGGGGAAACAGTGTTGTGAACCCAGTGAGAAGCTCCAACAAACAAGGAAATCAAATATATAGAGCTTATTACCCCCCATGATATAATAATTTGCAAAGTAATAAGAAAAAGTTATCAATAGAAGAATTGATATTGCCAATGAGAAGTCAATTGCAGAGTCAAGGAGCTACAATCAAAAATATGGAAAATCAATTAGGATGTATTGCTACTACACTTAGCAATAGACCTCGAGGAAAATTACCTAGTAATGTTGAAGTAAATCCTAAAGATCAGAACAAGGAGCAAACTAAAGCTATTCAACTGCTAAGTGGAAAAGAATTAGAAGAAAGAGTTCAACTAGAAGTTGAAATTGAAAAAGATGGGGGTGGAAAATGAAATTCTGGTGAAGATTTTCATCATGAGTTTGAAATTCCTATTAAACCAATGAAAATCATTACACAAAGACCACCACCTCCATTTCCTCAAAGATTGAAGCAAAAGTATAAAGATAATCAATTTTCAAAATTTTTAAAAATTTTGAGTAAATTGACGATAAACATTATATTTGTTGAAGCTTTGGAACAAATGTCAAGTTGTGTAAAGTTCATGAAGGATATACTTAATAAGAAAATGAATTTTGTAGATAATTAGATGGTTGCACTCAGTGAAGAGTGTAGTGCTATAATTCAGAAGAAGCTTCCTAAAAAACTTAAAGATCCTAGAAGTTTTACAATTCCTCATGATATTGGTGAATGATTTTCTGGAAAAGCATTATGTGATTTAGGAGCCAATATTAATCTTATGTCGTTATAAACTTTCAAAAGGTTGGGTTTAGGTGATATGTCACCTACAACTGTAACTCTTCAATTAGTTGATCAATTGATTACCTATTCTAAAGGAGTTATAAAAGTTGTTTTAGTAAAGGTTGATAAATTTATCTTTCCTATGGACATTATTGTATTAGATATGAAGGAAGATAAAGAAATTCATATTATTTTAGGAAGACCATTCCTAGCCACTCGAAGAGTTTTGATAGATGTGCAGAAGGGAGAACTAACTCTGAGAGTTATTAATCATGAGATTACATTTATATTTCATAATCAATGAGATACCCTGCAAAAGAATAAGAGATTGAATGCTTCAGAATGGATATTAATGAGTATTTAAGCTATGAATATTTCAAAAAGTCATATGCAAGTGAATTTGAAAAAAGAATATATGGAATATCAATAAAATCCAAGATGAGTCTATGGAAGTGAGTATGGAAGAACTGAATTATGTTCTGGAGAAATTTGAAATATTAGATCCTACAGAAAATGACAACAATTTGATTTCATCTATTGAGAAGCCCTTCGAAGTAGAATTGAAAACACTTCCAACACATTTGAAGTATGCCTTTTTCGGAGATTCATCTACACAACCTGTCATAATATCGTCAAAACTAAAAGATGCCCAAGAAGAACAATTGTTAGAAACTTTAAAAAAAATACAAGAAAGCCTTTAGATGCACATTAACTGATATTAAAGGAATCAACACTTCAATCTGTAAGCATACAATTTTGTTGGAAGATCAACATAAACCAAGAACTAATCCTCAAAGGAGATTGAATCCTATGATGAAAGAAGTGGTTAAGAAATAAATTATAAAATGGTTACATGCGAGAATAATATATCCTATTTCAGATAGTGCTTTGACATGTCCAATTCACTGTGTTTCAAAGAAATGAGGTATAACTCTAGAGATGGTGAGCATAATGAATAAATATCAATAAGACAAGTCAGTGGATAGCGAATCTACATAGATTATAGAAAATTAAATTTTGCCACCCGGAAGGATCAATTTTCTATACCCTTTTTGGACGAGAGGTTGGATAGATTAGCTGAGCAAACATATTTTTGTTTTCTAGATGGATATATCGGTTATCACTTAATACATATTGCTCCTGAGGATCAAGAAAAAACAATTTTTGCTTTGATTTTAAATTTTATCTTATTGATTTTGATTTTCATTTTATTTTCTCTTTACCAAAATATAATCCCTATTTTAGTTCAGGATCAGCCTTCTATCAAATGTGCTCTTTATTAACCAATGAAAGAGTTATCCAAGAAAATATAAGTGAGAAGTGCAAACTGCCCAAAGAGAAAGAGAGACCAAGTAGAAGGTTGGAGTCTATAGGTTTAAAGGGAGGACTTATGAGATTTTCAAGCATATAAGGACTCAACTTACGCTTCAAATGACTTGAATTCAATCACTCAACCAAGGGTTAAGAATTTGATGTCAAGTGTATGAAACTATATGGAGTGAATAAGTCTTTTAAAATTCTTATTTTGGTATTGGTAGGTCGATGACAAGTCTCAAAGTGCTTTTGTAAGAGAAACAATCTTTTTTTATGTCTTTATAGATAGTTTACAACTTCATTATTTTATTGATTGCCATTAAAATTTTGGTATGATGATTACTCACTAGTGAATGATGTTTACAGCCATAGATCAATAGGTTTTGGCAATTCTAGTGGCCAAAATATGGTATGGGATATCATGCGCATGTGTATGATGCATGAAACTCTTTTCTTATTGAGATCTCCACTTTTTTTCAAGAACTAATAAGCATGCATATCAAGATCATTGGTTTGGACATCAAGCCAAGAGTTACCACTCAAATGAAAGTTTAACTAGCTGAGATGGAGGTTAGGATAGAACAGATGTGATAGGATGCATGCTATTGAGGAAAGCAAGTAATAGTGGAGTAAGAGGAAGAGGAGGAAGAGGATTAGGATGAAAAGAACAAGTATAAATGGTACTGATATATTTTTTGGAGACAATTATGCACTGAAGGTTCTTTTTATGCATCATTCATTAATTATATATTTTTTTATATTTATTATGATTTTTTGTATTTGGTATGACATGGTTCTATGAATTAATGTATATAGATGCATTACATTTTTTTTTTGTAATTATAGCGTAGATTTTCTACTTAGAAATATTCTTTATTTTGATTTTTTGTTTTTTTTTTCTATAAGTCTTTCAACAACTTGGTTGTGGGTAATGATGATACTGAGTGGAGCTAACAAAAATATCAATTTGATTCTCCTTGTGCTCCAAACCTGCAAAAAATTTAGCCAAAAATTCAATCGATTACTTTCTAGTAGACATATATGGTATTTTAAGTTGATTATCCATAAACTAGATATCTATTAAATATCTTCATCATCTGACAGATTCTACATCATGTAATTTAGTCAAAATTATTCAGGAGGATGTTCCATCGATAATCCATCAAAACTTAGATATGGTGGCTTTCAATGAAGAAAATGTAGTTCATATTAGAGTTATTTAGGTGATTATTAATCTTTTAGTACTCTCTAGTAAAAGTACATTTTGGTGGAATAATTTTATTTCTTGGAGGATTAGTCTATGAGAAATAAATAACTTTTGGATAGTGAATATATCAATTCCATTAACAGTAATGCATGATAGTCCATCCCAAAATTTTTTCATCACAAGATGGAGTTAACTCTAATAGAGAAACCAAATTGAAGTGTATAGTCCATAATGAACTGTTTGACTCCCAGCACTAATTCAAAAATAATGTGAAGTATTCCAAAATATTCATGAAATTTTATATTAATATTAACCCTTATTGTTAAATTAATGGTGAGTCATGTTTAACATTTATCTTTAGTGAGAGGAGTTTAACAGAATTTAAAAAAATATATAGATTTTCATAAAAACTCCACACTATTGAAAAAAATATAATATAATTTTAGAAAATTTTGAGTTATTTTTAGTTATATATATTGTGTTAAGCTAATAGAAGCCTAAATAATATATAAATGATGAAATGTATTAAAATGTACCTAATGTACATCTTCTTTTCTTCATCCATCCAATAGGAACCCTCTTTAACTTATAAATTTGGATGAGGAAATTTAACAACAATTTTTAAAGACATCAATAAAAGACCAAACCTCAAAAAAGAAAGTCTATCACAATTTATCTCCAAACAATTGCAAAAGGGCTATTTTATGAAGATAACTTTGACATAATTTAGTTTTAGAAACTATTACTTACATGCTTATATGCTAGTTTAATAGAGAGATTTTCTTTAATTACGACCTGTAAATACATTTATTTAACTTCTACTTCCAAAAGCAAGACAAAAATTGAGATGAGAAATGAAATAATGTCCACGATAAATGTGATGAAAACAAAAAAACCTTATGAATTTTGAATATTGAAGATAGAGGAAGATATACAAGTAAAAGATAAACTATAAAAAACAAAGTAGATATTATTATCTCACCCCTTAGAAGGTATACAAAGGATATATATATATCACAATTAAGAATAATAAAGAAGGGCATATAATGGAGGCATACATAGGCTTGGTTGGATAATTATTAAGAAAATGTTTTTTGAAAGAGTGTTATTCTTAAAATATGGAATCTCTTAGCAATGTCAAACGACTTCTTAAGATATATGTTAACACAAAAATTTTTATTTAAGGTAAGAGACCCGCAATTATGAAGGCTTTCACAAATAAGATAAATATCGTCTAAAATAGCCTTGTTGTTAATGAACCAAGCCTGTGGATGAAGGTTTTGGAGCATTATTGAGTCTATTAAGAAAATTTGTAGGAAATATTTCTTAGAATTTATTGTATAATGAGATTGGACAAAATTTTAACAAGATTATCTCATGTTTTTTCCTTGGAATAAAGATAATGAGATTGTGTTTAGATGTATACAATATTATCTTGGACTATAAGAAAATTAAACAATCATAAAAATTTGATTCCTTGTCATATCTAGATGATAGTGATTTTAAACTTGCCACTAAATCAATATGTGCTAAAATATTTAACTACTTTGATGATCTTAAAACCTCATATAGTTGTTCATTTAAAACATGAAAGGCAAGATGTAAGGTCAATGATGTAAATGAGTTCATAATGAAGATAAAAAAGAAGCATATATTGACAGTTGATCCTTTTGATAAAATAGCTTAGAAAATGATGATTTGGTAACCACCATCAAAAAATTGAAATGGTTAAATACAATCCCATCTACAATGTATAACTAACTTATAGAGTTGATGTTTTCCTTTGTTAGACAAAGCTATAAAAAAGTTGCAGCAACTCATCTCCCTTAAAAACATCACTAACTAAATATTTTCTTGCTCACTCTGACATTATATATTTTTTCTCATTTATTGGTTACAATTTTTTATTCATATTAAGGTGAAAATTGTAAAGATCATTCTAAAGTGAGAATTGTTGCTTAACCCTTAAAAAATGAAGAAGTCAATAGATAAAATTTAGGAACCTTATTTCTAGTAACGCTTTTAGGAGAATCTTTGTCCTCACTTAGCTTTTTGCAGAGTACAAAAATATGATCTATGTAAACAAATTAGAAGCACAATCAACCTTGATAGCATAACATTTCCTTATTTTTTTAAAAAATAACTCTTTATTTATGATGATTTGACTATAGAAATTAATAGTTATGGGACAATGATCATATAATAAGAGGGATCAAACCTAGTAGCATGAAAAGGGGAAATCATTAAGACATAAGTAGTTGCATGAGAAGTAAATGCCTTAAAGCTTAATGAGTTTAAAGTGGATATTGCATCAATATAAAATTGGCTATTAAGGCAAATTGAGGAGTGCTCTAATTAGTTAAGAGGTGAAACTATATATTTTTATAGTGCAACTCTATATACATGTCCAAAGTAAATGTTTTTTACTTTAGCACATGCCATATAAATAAGATGAAATGGAGGCCATAGAGGTAGTTGAGAGTTCAGGATAATAAAAAAAAATTTAGGATATCTAGATACAACTTGAATTCCACTTCTTCTCTTAATTTAACTCTTCTGATAAGAAACTGCCAAATAGTACTATTACATACAAAAGTGAAACATTCATGATAACCTTTAAGTTTCAATTATAAATGGCCTCCTAACTAAACATCAAATCATTGAGAGTAATAAGAATATAATTACAAAAAGTAAAAGATGGATTTTCTTGACAATAGAATTTTGCATGAAAAGTGAGACTTATTGTTGGTCAAGATATCTATAGCTATGAAATTGCAGGCTTGACTAGTAACTAGCAATAATCCATGCTCACTCTAACATTTAAAGGGGGGTAATTTGACAATTTGATTTAGACAATACTTTTAGCATAATCATCTTAAAATAACCCAAAAGTCTATGATAATTTCATAAAAAAGAATAGCTTGCCTAAGAAAAAGAATGGACCACCATTCTAAACCATCCCACTATCCTCATGAGATAAATAATAAAAATGGAAGAAATCCATTATCAACACGATTAACTTAAATACCATCAACATTCCATTTTTTTTAATGGTTTTCATTAGAAAACAATAAAAAGTTATTTTTTTTTCCAACCACATAACCATTGAGTACTTGCTTCTATTTATTCTCACCAGTGTTAAGATCAAAGTCTAAGTAAAAAAACTGTCTCCCTCATATTCTACATAAGATTCATTTTATTTTTATCATATTAAACGGAAAGCATATTCTTTCAATAGAAAGATTCTCCTCAAATTTGTGTATGAGAAAGTTGAAAATTTTTGGCGTTTAGAGATTGAAACTAGGATACTTTCCCAATGATAAAAGAAGAGGGAAGAAAATATTAAAGAGAGAAAAATGAACATAGGTATATTAAGTTCACATCCATATGAGTAAGGATGTATAGAAGGTCAAGGAATGCAATTTCACACAGTAAAAGTGATTTATGCACATCATTGTAGAAGGAAAAGGAAGAAAGAAGAAAGTGGAAGAGATAACGAGCAAGCAAACTATTTAACCAAAGATGGAGGGATACATAAGAGCCCTTATTAGGCCAAGGCAGGAGGGTTACTCACTCACAAGAGGAGGAGAACATTATCAAGTGTAGAAAAAATAGTTTCTAGTGATTTGAAAAAAACTAGCCATCACATGAGAAGATTATAATTTTTTTCTTCTAAATATTGAGTTCTCCCTACCTACCACCTCTAACAATTATTTTATTTTGCAATATCTAAATTTAATCATATTCATTGTATTCCCTTTTATGCTTCTTCGATAATGTTAAAGCTCATTTTGTTCTTGAATGCATTCTATGAACCTGAAGGCTATTTGTTTTGCATCCTTGAAGACTTCTCACCCATGTGGCTAAATGAAGTTTTTTCCTCCTTTTATTGTTGGCCAGGATTATCAGTATTTTCAGCAATTTCAACTTATTTCTTATGCATTGATCATTGTAACGGTTTGATTTTCTTTTGAATCTCTCAAGACAAATTAAAGAATCAAAGCCATTGCCCCCTTGGCGAATCAAAGTTTATTCATCACAAACATTTAAGACTTTTCTATTAAATTTATTTAATAACATTAGTTTTCATTTCACTCAACCACTAAAAGAAATAAAAAAAGGATAAACCTACTCCACAAAGGCTGCTTCCCCATTCCCCACTCAACTATCCACGCATCTCCATACCTTACATTAAATGTAGCTTAGAAATGAATCAAAATATGGTCTTATTTAAATCCAAATATCTTTCCTAACACTAGAACGATGAACTTCAAGTCCAAAAGAATGAACAGCCGTGCTTGTATTTTTTTTCCATTTTTTTATTGTCATCAACATCATACCAATAACAGTGTATGTTAGACTTCATCTTATGAACAGCCGTGCTTGTTTTTTTTCCTTGCATCACCACCCACCGAGTGCATGTCGGTAACCACCCTCTTGAAAATGGCAAGCTTCTTTCCTTAACCAAACTTTGCTCAAAGTCAAAAGGACTTACTTTATACATGATTGAAGATATCTTACTCGGAAATGAAAATCTATTGACTATTATATAAAGAGAAAAAAAAGGTTCTCTGGTCTCGCTCTTCAAAGATGCGGTTGTTGGTTGGAACACTTGTATGCATTAGTAAAGAAAATTATTAAGGTACATTTTCATATTAATGAGGAACAATAATGTTGAAGATAAAGTACTTTAAATTTAAATGTATTGAGAAAACAAACAAAATAAAAGCACATTTCTTAGTAAATTTCAATATCAATTATTTGATAACATTGAAGTTCTTATATTGATGTAATTGCAGTACACTTGAATATCCAGAAAATAATTCAAGCTTAAGATGACTTCAGGAAATAATTGTTTAAGATATCATGTGGAAAATTTAGACAAGCATATAAAAGTAAGGAACTTGAAAATATTAATAAAAACTGTATGATTTTTATTCTTATGATGTAAAATTAATGTTTGTTTGAATAAAAAGAAATTTTTAATTTTATTTGCCTGAAAATATTATAATACGAAATACATGTCAAGTCTTTGTCTTTATAAATGAATATTTCTGTGAATAAAACTTTAAATAAAAAGATATTCAGATAAAAATGATTTTTTTTTCTTTTCTTAACTAATTTGATATCGTTTTGAATTCAAATATTTCTTCTAGATCATGCTCAAGGAATGGAGCGTAGAAATCGAGAGGGAGGGAGAAAGAGAGAGAGAAACGAGTGGCACAGCAATTGCCCCAATGGGGCAAAGTGGGAGTATTCCCCAGACCCTCAGACCCATTTTATATATTGAAAAAAGTTGTTACAAGAGAAGGATGGAGTGATGTCTAAATGGCTGGAAAGCCCAAACGGAATGAGCCTCCTTACATAAAAAAAAGGTCATTTTATTTATAGATGATAGGAGAATAAAAGTGTAAAAATTACATTTCAGGGAGTTAGAGGTTATTATCATCTCCACTGGCACGTTGTCATGAATCTAACGCCTTTTCATATGTCTGACACTTTTTTGTATATCTAGCACCATTTCTTATGTCTGTCACATTTTGGTATATATGTCACCTTTCATTGTTGGGTTCATCCGGAGGTGGTCGATCGATTGACAGGGTTGGCCAACCAAATGAGGTGGTTGACTGGTCTCTATTATCATCTTCCCTTATCTAGATCTGTGTAGATATTTTTGGTCAGACATAAATGCCCCCAAGTCTCTTAGTTCTTGGAAGTGAAGATGGGATAAAAATGAGAGACTTTAAATTCCCAAAATGTAATCATAACAACGCAATAGTTATACTCATTTGATTTTAGTGTCTTTTAGTACCATATTTTCTCCGTCTACGAAGTGCTCTTCCGAGGCATTTTAAGGTCGATTTTTTATCTACATTTCCAGTTGGCTAGCTGACCTTTAGCTAGTTGAGGTGACCTTTGGTCAGTCATATTTTTTTCATCTGTCACTTAGTTATTATAGTTACTTTTATCCTTTTTTTTAATAAAAGTACATAAAAATTTATGTAACATTCATGAATATGTAACTAGAGTGAGAGCTATCATTATTTTTCACCTTCCTTTTAGCATTTTACCTCTACCGAGCTACTTTCTTACAATAGTTGTTTTGTAATGAATGTTGGTGTTGGTTAATTTGCTAGCCTGGAAGGTGAGACTTTTATTTTCTTGACTTGGAGCGTAGTTTCTGATTTGCTCATCCTGGTTGGTTGTTTGAGTTAATCAATCATGGTGGGGTTTTTAATTATATTAGCCATAAACCTCCAAAGATTTCTATCTAAATGATCAAATATGGTATTCGAAGAAGAATATATTATAGTGAAGAATAGAAATATTACTTTAGAATAAATCTTATCAATTAAACATTGAAAACATTTGTAATTTATGATTTTACATAACCTTTATATTTTTCTGTAGTATGTTATCTCTTTGAGGAGTCTATCTCATGGTTAGTTACAACTCAAAAATTGCTTTCAAGAACACTCTTTATTAAAGTTATGCCTCACGTATTTCTTGATCATCAAAGAATGTATGTGAGATTGGTAATGTTAAATACTTAGGTGAAAGGGTAGGCTTGGATTGAAGCTGACTTCACTTTAGCTAAGTAGCTTGAGTTTCTTAAACTAAAGTTAATTTTAAAATTTTAATTTGAGTTAAAATTTAATTTATGTTGATAGTTAGATTTTGAAAGATGTGTTTAAATTTTTAATGCTTTATTTGATTATGAATTTTATGTTTTTGTTAGATTAATTTGTCTAAGTTATTAATAAATTAATATTTTAAATCAGTTTCAAAATTATTAGAGTTCATTTTATTATTTATTTTAAGAGTTCAAATATTTTCTTTATTGATTGAAGTTTATTAAAATGTATTAAAATAAGTTAAATTCAATTTAAAGTTATTTAAAATTTATGATTGGTTTAAGGATTTTAAAGTTTGTTAAGGTTTTCTAAAATTTATTAAAGTTCAATCAGATTTATTAAAAAGTTTTTAAAATTTATTAAGTTTGTTTAAGGTTTTTTAAGGTTGAGATGATTTTTAGTTAGTTCATATTTATTAAAGTTCATTTATGTTCTTTAAAGTTCATTAGGGTTTGGTAGAATTAATTAAAGTTTATTAAACTTTGATTTTTTATAATTTTTTTCACTTTGTTTAAGTTGGTTAAAGTTAATTTGTTTTTATAAACTTGGGTTGACTTTTAGGCTTTTTTCACGCTTAGGGTTTAGGCTCAGCAATTGAAAGTTAAAGTGAAAGAATTGAGCTTTGTTGGCCTCACTTTTGGTTGAGGTTTGATTTCCTCCTTAGTAGACTAGCATTTAGTCATAGGATTTTTATGTTGACTATTCTTAAAGGACTAGTAAAGGAATCCACAATGTTAGAAACTCTACACTTTTCATTGTTCAATTTGAAGTTTCACATATTGGTCCTAACCTCTAACATTTAGTAGGTGGGGCCAGTTAGCGGGAGCTCAAAGGAGTCACCATATGACTGTTTGGCCTACGGGTGTACCTTGGGTGGTGTGGCCTTGGTTAGTTTCATACACACACACTTGATACCCCCTCCCTCCACTCTTACACTCACAACCTCAGGCTTTAGTCAAATATGCTTAGTTGGTCCATTAACTTTTTAAAAAACTCATGTAGATGGTCCCTTGGTTTACTAGCCCTAGGTTATGGTTTAGTTGAGACCAGTACATGGAAGACCCAAAGTAGGGAATTCGATTGGTCCATGCCTCAAGTAGGGTGGTTGTGTGGTTGACAACCTCAATCGTACTAGAATACCCAATTTAGCCTTTTGCCCCCAAAACCTACCCCAGTTTACCAAACTACCCTTGAAACCCCAATTTTGACAAAAATCCCAAAAATTACCCACAATACCCAACTTTGATAAAAAAATTATTTCAAACCAATTGAAACCACCGAAATTGCCCAAAACACCCCAAAATTTTCAAAATTACTAAAATACCCCTGGTGACCCAAACAATCCTAAAACCTTCAAAAGCATTTCAAATTTCTCCAAAACTAATTTGGACCACTACATTGAGCCCAATTTGGCCAATTTGACAAATTTTGACCAAAAGCCCCAAATTGCCCTTAAAGGTCCATATGCCTCAATTCATCTTTAATGCCCACCAACTTGATCTCAAATTTCCCCAATTTCAATTCTAAACTAAAATTAATCATAGCTAAAATTGATTAAACCCAAATACAAGTTCAATTAGAGCCAATTTCAAACCTAAATCCAAAGCCCAATTAAAAATCCACAATTTGACCCTAAGCCAAAATTTCACAAAATTGAACCCCCAAACTTATCCAATTACTCTAATTTTGAATACTAAGCTCCTTACAACACCCCCCACATCAAATAGAACCTCAATTGACCTTGTTCAAGCCCCAAGCTTACTCAAATGCAACTTGAAATAAAACCCCCCATTTTGCCCCAAACTCCAAATTCCCAAATTGAACTTCATAACCCCAAAATTTCCACTCAATTGGCATCCAAAACTCTTTATGGAAATTCCTTAGACCAATGTGAACCATCAATTGTGTCTAACCAACACCCTAGCTCAATCCAAACCTAAGGCTAACCTAAATGCACCAAAATTGGCAATGAGCCAAAATCCATCAAATTGAGCTTCCAAATCAACTCAAAATCACTCAATTCTTTTTCTAAACTCCTTGTGACAATTATCTACACAATTTTAACCAATAAATTGAGCTCAATGCCATGACTAGCCCAACCCATACCTAACTTGAAACCAAAATGCCAAAAATTGAACCCATGCCAAACAAATTTGATCAAGCCAAAGTCACCACAACCGCTCTTTGGGCTCAAGTGACCTGACTAGACCCACCTAGCTTGGCCTACAATATTCATTGACCAAAGGTCCCTTGATTTAGGGGATCTTGTCCCATATTTTTCTAAACTCAAAGATATTTTCCATCAAGCCTTAACCATTCAGAGTTAATCATTATTAACCCTCCCACTGGCTCACCTAGCCACCTAACCACCAGCTCTGACCTGGTGGACCGACCTACTAGCCGAAAAAACCAAAACTGAGAGCCACCCCCAAGCTTAAACTCCAAATTTGAACTCTCTGAGTTTGCTCATTTCAATTGGTCACTATTGCAACCCAACCCTCCACCTAAGGAACTCTTTGCACCCACTGGCCAACCATGATGGCCTCTTCTTCCTCCTCTAGTTAAACTCCACCTCCCACAGCCAAAGAGAGGGACCATCCAATTCCTTCAGGAAACTCAGCCAAAACCACTTCAGATCCTCTTCAAGCCTCCCTAAGCTCAACCCAACCATCTTTCAGCACTCCTCCTCACTACCTGAGCTCAATTTAATAGCTCAAAACTATGACATTTTTTGTTATTCCTTAGAACTCCACAAAGCTCTAAATTAAACCTTCCAAAAACTTCCTCAAACCAAAAAAGGGAGTTCCCTATCAAAATCCCCCTCCGTTAAGCCATCTAACCCACTCCTAGACCAAGGTTGCACCACCCTTCGATCGAAATCCTACCTAGTCCTCATACCAGAGCAAGGTGGCACATCCATAGATTTTAATCCATAAATTTTAGTAATTCACCTCCATAGATTGATTAAAAAATTTGCATCCCAAGCCCAAGTCTTTCTTTGGCTTGCAAAGCTTCTTCCAAGAAGTACAATGGATTCGTCAACCATGTCCAACTTAAGGAAATCTTTCAAAGGCTCTTTGCAGCTTCAATTACATATTAACAATCAATTTAGATAATTGGATAGCATAGAAAGGGAGAAAAGTAAGAACATTGTGCAATAAATTGAGTTTGCCACCAAATGAGAGAAAAGAATTCTCCCAACTGAGAATTCTGCAATTAATCTTGTGGATGACATTTTCAAACATTGAACTATTTTTTTGGTTGAATTAAGTTAAATACCAAGATAATTTATAGAGAAACTACATATTTAAGTTTGTTAAAGCAAGTGTTGGTAGTATTTTCAAGGATCACATGAGAAAGTGTTTATTGTTTTTTGTGATCCTTATAATCCCATTAATTCTTATTATGTTGAGTTAGGTTTTGTTCTTTTTTTTTTTTTTATGTTCGCTCAACAAAGAAAATTCTAGTATCTTTCCATTGAGATAGACTCCATCAATCTTTATAAGATGTTTGTGGGAAGGATTAATTATTTGAAAGGGAATTTGTCAATCATAGAGAAGCAAATAGACTAGCAGACTTCTTAGACAAAGAGGGTGTGATTGCCACTAAATTTTCTATGAGTGTATGTTTCAATGCTAAGAAAAGATGCTAACCATGGTGAAATCTCATATTTACCTTTTGATGGATTCAATTATTGATTCTAATTTTTGTAATTATTTGATTAATCAAAGATAGATATTTCTTTATTAAATATTTATAGACCCACACACACATTCACACACACATGTATACATACATACATATATACATACATAGTAATTTTCACAGTCTTAATGAATATATAAATACATGTATAAACATAAAAAATGTTAAGTATTCTAAAACATGAAATTAAAATAATGCTTTTAAATAATATAAGTGATCATATTTTGATACATTTATGGCCTAAAAGGTTTCCTTCCATAAAATATAAATAAATTATAAATGAGACCATGACAGAAACTCAAAATGATTAAGAAACATGATTGTAATTCTTATAGTATTGAATTTCTTTCAAACATATATATTGGCTATATTTTCAAAGTGGAACATTCTATAACTTCTAATGGAGTTATATAATTTTTAAAATTATATGATAACAAATTTTTCAGAGGAGATAAAAAATTAATTATAAGTATTTTTCCAACTTTCCTTTGAAATTAAATATATCATTATAGAGGAGATGACAATCATCAAGGATGGTGATTATAGAAATTTTATAAGGTGAAAGGAAAAACCATTTTTTGAGGACACTTTGTGTACTAGAAATGACTGGGAAGTTTACTCAAGAGCTAGTGTAGGATTACATCAGCTCAAACTCATTAATGAAGTTGTTTTCAAGGTCTTAAAGAATTGATGTGGCTCAATATGTGCAAGGTGCTAATTCTAAGAAAAATGGACCAATAACTTAATAAGATATTGGACCAAATCAAGGTCCAATGATTAGAAGTAAACTAGAGCCAAAGATTTTTCTATAATGAGTGTATAGTGTTTTATTTTCTTTATGTATTTTTTATGTGTGGGACTTATATTCTAGTATGGTGTTATGTGTGTGTATGAGTTTGTGGCTATGCCAAGTGTAATGCGTTTAAAATGAATGGCTAACCATGATTTCAAAGAAATTTTTATAACAATTTGGCTAAATGGTTGAAGACCTTCCTTCTCTCTTATTTTTCCTAATACTAAATATAAAAATAGTTTTGTAAAAAGAAAAATATGTTATTTATTTACTTGATTGAAATCTTCTACGTGGTGCTGCTTGGTGATCGACCAAAAGCCTACAAAGGTTATTGTTTTCTTTTTAGCCAAAACACTTTAGTGAGAAAACTGTTTTAATATCTACAAAAAATTTCTATGATATTTTATTATTGTGATTTTATTGTCCTAGTTTTTAATTATAAAAGAAATTAAATATAAAGAAATTTCACACAAATCCTTTCTTAAATCCTACTTTAGAGGGCAACCTTGTGCAAGAAATATACCCAATCAACTTTGAGCCCCAATTTCTTAACTTAAGATCTTTTAAAACTTTTAAAAATCTTAATAATTATATTATAAGGACATTATTTCTATTTTGCTCAACAATTTTATCCATGTTTAATCTACTTTTATTTAGTCCATCAAAATCCTGAACTCATTTTAGTCCATTAAGATAAATTAGAGTTTTTACATACATATTATTAATGTAAATAAAAAAAAAACAAATCTATGAATTTTCAAAAATTTGGAAATTCTTTAGATCACTACGAGAATCAAAACCCATACATTTACACTTGATTTCATGCCTTCAACAATCTCTAATACAAATCCTTAAGAGTTTTACTATTGGCACTCAAGTTGGGTTTTTGTTGTTTGGCCAATTTGTTTCTTAAAAAACTCTCCATGTAACACCACCAAACCATAAAATACTATCCTAGGTTTTTGTGGAATTGTTTCTACACATACTTGACCACTTAAGATTTTCAAATTTAGGGAACACATAAAGTTTGCATAACGCAGAATAATTAGGTAATTTTCTACATCCACCTAGCTAGCTTCAATTAAATGTACATAAAAACCCAAGCCATTTCAAACAAAAGATTTCTTAGCTCTACTAACGTAAAATAAAATCAATTCATGATGTAGACTAATGTAGCAATAAAAAGGCTTGACACAACCATTCAATGCTAGTTGACCACAACAAGAACTGAAGTGCAACTAGCCCAAATTGCTCAATAGTTACCTACAAAATTACCTGATTTGCTCCCAAGAAACACAAATGTTAATCCACTTTAGCATGTAAAGTTGATCATGAGCCAATGCACAGAAATGGATGGATGATATGTCAGGCATAAACATAATAAATTTATGTGATTCTTAATAAGAACTTGCAAGCATCAATGGTAATCTCTAGCATTGAATCTATTATCAATAGATAAATATGTTGTGTGAGAGAATAAGTAACTTATGAGAGAACAACATCCTCCTATGATTTTATATCTGTATGATTAACCTGACTCAATATTTTAATTGTATATCGGATAACCTACAACACATTAAAATTCTAACTCCTACTGCTTACTTGCACCTGTATCTCTCCAAATAATCCTTATCCATTATTTTTTGAAGTATTCTTTCTTATGGGTTTTATGGTTTGCTACATCATGTCTCCATTTTGAAAGTTCAAATAATAGTTGCAAAATAAATTCTAATAATTCCTACCCAATTCTTGTTGAATGATACTTTTTATTCACAATTTTATTACTTGTAAGATCACATGCTTTTAATGTACGCTAGTCATTATAGTAGGTTATTAGTCTTAAGGGCATTAGCCTTGATCGCAATGAAGAACATCATTCTTATTGGCAAGGCATGAATTCATCTTGTTGGCAAGGGTGAGACTTGGTGTTGTTGGTGCTAGTGAGTAGCATCGTTATTGTTAATGACAATCATCATTCATGTTTATTATAATCGGCATTGGCCTTGGAGGCAATGAAATGCTTTAATTGGTTTTTCAAAAATAAGTGAATAAAAGTTTGAACATTTAGAACTCTAGATTGTTTTTAATGGAACTATTCTTGGGGTCCCATCTCACCTTCCTAAAAAAGTATAAAAGTATGATTTTTTTGATAGATTTTTAAGATGTATACTATGATCATTTCGTATTGATCACCTTTGATCATGTAAGATCGCCTAAAGATTTTGAGATAATAACTTTGAGCAATGTTGGGCTCATCAGAATCCATGGGTCAAAATGGTCGGAATAAATTCTCAACTATTCTACCAAATTTTAATTTGTGCTCAATTTGGCTTGATCAAGGGAGATTGAAATGTAAATTTAAACTATAAATTTATCACAATGGAGTTTAGATGATCTCGATGGAAACTCAAAATATGTAGCTCATGGAATTGGTGCATTCGAACTTACAAATTTATACTAAAACATTTGTTCAATTTTCTTATAGTTGATTGTAAACCTTGGAGAGCAAATATAAATTCATTAGAAAATAGAATGGTTTAAATTCTAATTTTGTTGATGTTATTGAATTAAAACTATTTTTTTTTCCCACATTGAAAACTAGTAAAAGAGTGTAGTTAGCAAAAAAAAAAACTAATTATTTCTACCTCTTTTTATTTTTATTTAAAAGATGAGTTCTTCGTATTTTGAAAGCTTTTTACGAATTGTTTTTACCAGTTATTATGATATTGTTTTCTGCATATATTTATAAGAATTAGTCGCTTACACGGGAAAAATAATTACGTAGGACAATTATTTACTTTGATTTGATTACCTAAAAATATATTTAGTGATTCTTTATGAAATTATTAACTTAAAAATCTGTCATTTCAATGAAATTAACTCAAATAAAAAATTGTTTTAATTGTCAATAGAAGAATTTTAGCTCGTGTTATCAATTGCAATTGTTTTAGAAACAATTGAGACTGACACAAAAAAGAAAAAAAAAATCATGGGTTAAAACGGAAAAATATTACATCATGACTCCTAACGTAGAGTTACGTTTGAAGTCCACTAATATACGGACACATGAAAGTGATAGAAAAAAAAAATTATTTTAGCGCAGAGCATATTCCTCCCGTGTTATTCTGTATTATTCAGGTGTTATTGTGGTGATATTCTTGAGTTATTGTGTTCTGGGAATATTCTCGGTGTTATAATAACATATCAATACCACCACAATAACATATGAAGAATGCGAAATAACACAGAAAGAATATTCTTCTATGTTCTCGGGTCAGATTTGTGAAAGCGCGTGTGTTTCCTTAAAGCCACGTGTCTGCATGTTAGTAGACTCCGAATATAGCTCTGCGTGAGGAGTCCAATGTAATATTTTTCAATACATATATATTTATACATAAAATTATACACCAAACCCCACCTCCAATAATAAACAAAAAAGTTCGCAGGCCACGTACTGTAGCTACTGCTTTTCGCCACAGTAGCTCGTTAGATTTATCTTATTTTCAGCATATATTTTAGCCGGCTTTTAGAATCATTTGTCTACTTTCTCTTTATAATAATCTGTGGCCATATTGGTTTCTTTTCTTGTTTATTTTCTTATCAAATCATAGCTTGTGTGATATGCCTTCTTATTGACCTCCACTTCTCTTTGCTGCAGCCTACATCTTTCATTCATGTTTAGTTAGTTTCTATGGTCAGTGACAGTGTGTTTGAGGGGAGGTGATGTCACATCAACGAACGCATCATGTTAATTATGATATTTCGGTCAAGCAAAAGTGATGCGACATTCTACTTCAATCATTATTATTTCAATAAGGTTTATATCGACATAGATTCCATGATCTTCATAAGCACTAATATTATGGACTACAACCCCTATAATGAGTAGAAGGGAAAACCCATATCTCCTAGACCATTTGGATAGTTTTGGAAAGTTTAGATCATGAAGGTATATTTTGATTTGGATCAAAATAGATCCCATGACATGAAATTTTATTGGTCATGAACTCTTTTTTTACCCATCTAATT
>JXCR01139806.1:158288-202645 GCA_002079205.1 Phalaenopsis hybrid cultivar | reverse complement strand
TTTAATTTTCCTTACAATTTATTTATTTTTGCAGTGAAAACCTATTTCTTACGATGAGAATATTTTTATTTCATCCCTCTTCATCCCCAAACTATCACTCCACCATTTCTCCTTTAAAATCCTAAAGCAATCCAATAATAATGATTAGCCAAGGCTAAGGCTGAATTTGTTTTAGTCTTGTTACATTGAATTCTTTTTGTTACTACTAAAAATATAGAAATTTTTTAAAAGCACCAAAACCATATAAGCTTATTTTGTCTTTAAAATTAATTCATTAATTTAGTCAAATTCTAAACCTCTAGCAAAGTAAAACATCTACCAAAGCTAATTATCATATTATGTCTCTACATAAACTATTTAAAAAAAAAAAACAAAACTCCAAACAAAATGATGAAACTTTTTAAAACACTCACACGCATCCTAATCTAAGAATTTTAAAATGGATCCATGCACTGGAATTATATATTTTCCAAGCCAAACACATAAAGTCGGATATAAGTTTTGCTTTATTGTATATTTTGGATGGCACTTAGTATGTTCAACAGTAAATTTGATTTTTCCATTTAATCCCTTCACATAAAATCTAAACATTTCTACCACACCTTTTTTAATACATGTTCAGGTTTCCTATCCAAGTATATCTCATTGCTTTAAAGCAAGCCTCAGACCCACACCCCTTTTAAAGAATGGTATTCAAGGATGAAATAAAAGAAAATCTTTGGATTGGCATTTACATTTGAAGCTTTCCTTATTTATAATTGGATAAATTTTTTCTTATATTATTTTCTCTAATATGCTTTATTTTTATGCTATTAAATGGGTATTTTATCAATCATAAATTCTTTTATTTTTATTACATTTTCTTAGTTATTTTATTTCAAATACCTTGTTAAGCCCTTTACCTTAACCTATGCTATATAAATCAATTGAATAGAAAACAATTCTAAGAGATAGTAGCTTCTACAAAATATTATTGTTACTTCTTTATCTCGGGTTCTAGTCAAACTTTAAGAATTGTATGTATTATTTTGGCATGAATAGAGACTATATTTAGTTAACTTGCATTAACAACTTGAGATTATTTTTTTTAAAATAATCTTATGTAACTTTAAAAATTGTGCTATTTAATACCATTTTAAATCATTTAACATCTTAAAATAGCATGCACTCACCCATATAATAGTTGCATTTTAATCTAATTTTTTCCCTGAGCAACTGCAGTTCTTTTGTGCTCTATGTTCATTGACACAACATGTCATCACAGTAAGCCAATATAGATTTTTATGAGGGGATAATTGAAACATTCAATGTACTTAATATTAAAGTAAATTCTCATGATGGTAGTCTCAAGTAAGTCTAATAAACCCTAGAAGTTAATAATAATAAAATGCAAACACTGCTTGATGTTATTATGGACCAAATTAACCCAAAAAACCTTAAGTTTCATATACCACACATTTGGCATGAGCACCACTTGATGTAACACCTATCACACCCATTCCAAATAAATAAATGCATGAGCACCCCATGTTATGTATGTCCAATGACATATGAATCATTTTATGGGACACATGTAAATTAGGAATGGTGAAGAATGTGGTGACTTGCTTAAAAATAATGAGGTATAATCTCCCACCTTTTAAAAATACTAGGTATAATCTCCCACTTTTAATAAGAACCATGATCCAAAAAAATTCTTTAATTGGATTAGCCAATTATAAGAGTTCCTTTAATACTATCAAATAGATGATTATCAATGTGTCGCTTTTACCAAAATAAAGATTGGAATAAAAGCAAAGTTATTGCCTTAATATTTTGAAAAAGGAAATGTTATTACAAAAGCTTATCATAACTTAAGTAGAGATGCAAAGGATCATAAAGTTCGTCTGCCATGCCAAACATTATGGTAAATTAGTAAACTACTCTTGCGCATGGAAAACATGCTCATCACTAAGTACTAAACTACTTTAATGATTTAGTAGCCATGACACAATACAATGACAATTGTTCAAAAATTTCTGATAAATTTAATATATAAAATGGGATAGAAATTTGAAATGAGGTTGAGTTACAAGACTACAAGAGCTTGGAGGATTCATTCTAATATGCATTTCTTGTTGCAACCCAAAAAAATATCAATATGTAACACAGAAGCAAAATTGAGTTTTGGTTTTACCCAACAGTTTAATGTTAAAACTAATCATACACAACCTACTATCACATAAAATAAATACATTAATGAATTTACCTTAATGAACAACTAGACAGTCTTTTTTTTAAGATGGCTTAATAAAGTATATGTGAAACTAGTGATGGACCTAATTCATATTTCATAAAGAATATAATGATATAGTTGATGAGGATATTGAGAAATCCATATCATGCATAATGTTTTAATGATTAATTAAAAAAAAAATATGTTTAAGCACCTTATTAGATTGAAGAGATATCTAGTTGTGAAAAAATTAATTCTATGACCATAAGGGAAGAACTGTCTTTAACATGTATATTGCATGAAAGGATAGAAAATTTTTGTTAAAGATTGATGGATGTGATGCCATGAATTTTGTATCCAACTAAGCATTGACAAGTTCTAANATGTCATAACTTTCTCTAGTTTATTTGATCGAGCCTCACCCTCAATTCTTATGTTCATCCTTCGGGATAGATACAGGATTTGAGGTAAACACTCTTTCATTTAAACTATGAAAATTATGAGGTCAATAACTTTCTCTAGTTTATTTGATCGAGTCTCACCCTCAATTCTTGTGTTCATCCTTCGGGATGGATACTTTAGTTTATTTGATCGAGCCTCACTCTCAATTCTTGTGTTCATCCTTCGGGATAGATATTTCTCTAGTTTATTTGATCGGGTCTCACCCTCAATTCTTGTGTTCATCCTTCGGGATAGATACATGATTTGAGATAAAGTGCTCTTTCATCTAAACTATGAAAATTATGGGGTCAATTTGACTTCATGTAAAGAGCGCTCTTTCATTTAAACTATGAAAATTATGGGGTCAGTTTGACTTCATTTTTTTTTCAAAACTAAATTTTTTTAAACGTCCTTCCGAAGCGGGANAAACGGGATTTCAATTCCGATGATCGACAGCTTCTTACGGGCAAACCCCACACCAAAAATAGTGCCGACAAAAGTGTTTATTGTTTTTTTGTGATCCTTATAATCCCATTAATTCTTATTATGTTGAGTTAGGTTTTGTTCTTTATTTTTTGATGTTGGCTCAAAAAAAAATTTCTAGTATCTTTCCATTGAGATAGACTCCCTAAATCTCTATAAGATGTTTGTAGGAATGATTAATTATTTGAAAGGGAATTCGTCAATCATAGAGAAGCAAATAGACTAGTACACTTCTTAGACAAAGAGGGTGTGATTGCCACTAAATTTTCTATGACGCCTGTTTCAATGCCAAGAAAAGATGCTAACTCATGGTTAAATCTCATATTTACCTTTTGATGGATTCAATTTTTTATTCTAATTTTTGTAATTATTTGATTGATCAAATATAGATCTTTCTTTATTAAATATTTATAGACACACACACACACACATGTATACATACATACATACATACATACATAGTAATTTTCACAGTCTTCATGAATATATAAATAAATGTATAAACATAAAAAATGTTAAGTATTCTATAAAATGAAATTAAAATAATGATTTTAAATAATATAAGTGAACATATTTTGATACATTTATGGCCTAAAAGGTTTCCTTCCATAAAATATAAATAAATTATAAATGAGACCATGAGAAAAACTCAAATTGATTAAGAAACTTGACTGTAATGCTTATAGTATTGAATTGATTTCAAACATGTATATTGGATATATTTTCAATGTGGAACATTCTATAACTTCTAATGGAGTTATATAATTTTTAGAATTATAGGATAATACTTTTGTCATAGGAGATAAAAAAATTAATTATAAGTATTTTTCCAGCTTTCCTTTGAAGTTAAATATATCATTATAGAGGAGATGACAATAATCAGGGATGGTGATTACAGATATTTTGTAAGGTGAAAGGACAAACCATTATCTGAGGACACTTTCTTTACTAGAAATGACTGTGAAGTTTACTCAAGAGCTTGAAGTTTTTTTCAAGGTCCCAAAGAATTTATGTGGCTCAAGATGTGCAAGGTGCTAATTCCAAGAAGAATGGACCAATAACTTAATAAGAGATTGGACCAAATCAAGGTACAATGATTAGAAATAAACTAGAGCCAATGATTTTTCTATTATGAGTGTATAATGTTTTATTTTCCTTATGTGCTTTCTTATGTGTGGGACTTATATTCTAGTATGGTGTTATGTGTGTGTATGTGTTTCTGGCTATGCCAAGTGTAATGCATTTAGCATGAATGGCTAACCATGATTACAAAGAAATTGTTATAACAATTCGGCTAAAGGGTCGAAGACATACATTCTCTCTTATTTTTCCTAATACTAAATATAAAAATAGTTGTGTAAAAAGAAAAATATGTTATTTTTTTTACTTGATTGAAATTTTCTACGTGGTGCTACTTAGTGATCGACCAAAAGCCTACAAAGGATATTGTTTTCTTTTTATCCAAATCACTTTAGTAAGAAAATTGTTCTAATATCTATAAAAAATTTCTATGATATTTTATTATTGTGATTTTGTTGTCCTAGTTTTTAAGTAAAAAAGAAATTAAATATAAAGAAAATTCTCACAAATACTTTCTTAAATCCTACTTTAGAGGGCAACCTTGTGCAGGAAATATACCCAATCAACTTTGAGCCCCAATTTCTTAACTTAAGCACTTTTAAAACTTTTAAAAAGCTTAATAATTATATTATAAGGACATTATTTTTATTTTGCTCAACAGTTTTATCCATGTTTAATCTAATTTTTTTAAGTCCATGAAAATCTTGAACTCTTTTTAGTCCATTAAGATAAACTAGAGTTTTTTACATACATATTATTAATGTAAATAAGAAAAACAAATCTATGAATTTAAAAAAAAATGGAAATTATTTATATCACTACGAGAATCAAAACCCTTACATTTACACTTCATTTCATGCCTTTAACAATCTCTAATACAATTCCTTTGGAGTTTTACTATTAGCACTCAAGTTGGGTTTTTGTTGTTTGGCCAATTTTTGTTCTTAAAAAACTCTCCATATAACACCACCAAAGCATAAAATTCTATCTTAGGTTTTTTTGGAATTGTTTCTACAGATACTTGACCACTTAAGATGTTCAAATTCAGGCAACACATAAAGTTTACATAATGCAAAATAATTAGGTGATTTTCAACAACCACCTAGCTAGCTTCAATTAAGTGTACATAAAAGACCAAGCCATTTCAAACAAAAGATTTCCTAGCTCTACTAACATAAAATAAAATCAATTCATGATGTAGACTAATGTAGCAATAAAAAGCCTTGACACAACCATTTAATGCTAGTTGACCACATCAATAACTGAAGTGCAACTAGCCCAAATTGCTCAATAGTTACCTACAAAAAAACTTGATTTGCTCCCAAGAAACACAAATGTTAATCCACCTTAGCATGTAAAGTTGATAATGAGCCAATGCACAGAAATGGATGGATGATATGTCAGAGATAATTGTAATAAATTTATGTGATTCTTATTAAGAACATACAAGCATCAATGGTAATCTCTGGCTTTGAATCTATTATCAATAGGTAAATATGTTGTGTGAGAGAATAAGTAACTTATGAGAGAACATAAGCATCCTCCTATGATTTGATATCAGTATGATTAACCTGAACTCAATATTTTAATTGATTATCGGATAACCTACAACATATAAAAACTCTAACTCCTATTGCTTACTTGCACCTGTTTCTCTCCAAATAGTCCGTATCCATTATTTTTTGAAGTATTCTTTCTTATGTGTGTTATGGTTTACTACATCATGTCTCCATTTTGAAAGTTCAAATAATAGTTGCAAAATAAATTCTAATAATTCTGATACTTTTTATTCACAATTTTATTACTTGTAAGATCACATGCTTTTACATGTACACTATTCATTATATTAGGCTATTAGTATTAAAGGCATTAGCCTTGATCGAAATGAAGAACATCATTCTTATTGGCGAGGCATGCATTCGTCTTGTTGGCAAGGGTGAGACTTGGTATTGTTGGCGCTAGTGAGTAACATCGTTATTGTTGACAACAATCATCATTCATGTTTATTATAATCGGCATTGGCCTTGGAGGCAATGAAATGCTTTAATTGGGGTGTCAAAAATAAGTGAATAAAAATTTGAACATTTAGAACTCTAGATTGTTTTTAATGGAACTATTCTTGGGGTCCCATCTCACCTTCCTAAGAAAGTATAAAAGTATGATTTTTTGATAGATTTTTAAGATGTATATTATGATCATTTCTTATTGATCTCCTTTGATCATGTAAGATCGCCCAAAGATTTTGAGATAATAAATTTGAGCCATGTTAGGCTCATCAGAATCCATGGGTCAAAATGGTCGGGTTAAATTCTCAACTATTCTACCAAATTTTAATTTGTGATCAATTTGGCTTGATCAAGGGAGATTGAAATGTAAATTTATTACAACGGAGTTTAGATGATCTCGATGGAAACTCAAAATATGTAGTTCATGGAATTGGTGCATTCTAACTTACAAATTTATACTAAAACATTTGCTCAATTTTCTTATAGTTGATTGTAAACCTTGGAGAGCAAATATAAATTCATTAGAAAATAGAAGATGAGTTCACTAATTATTTCTTATAGTTGATTGTAAACTAATTATTTCAACCACTTTTAATTTTTATTTAAAAGATGAGTTCTTCATATTTTGAAAGCTTTTAACGAATTGTTTTTACCAGTTATTATGATATTGTTTTCTACATATATTTAGAAGAATTAGTCGCTTACACGGGAAAACTAATTACGTAGGACAATTATTTACTTTGATTTGATTACCTAAAAATATATTTAGTGATTCTTTATGAAATTATTAACTTAAAACTCTGTCATTTGAATGAAATTAATTCAAATAAAAAATTGCCTTAATTGTCAATATAAAAAATTTTAGCTCGTGTTATCAATTGCAATTGTTTTAGAAACAATTGAGACTGACAAAAAAAAAACATGGGTTAAAACGGAAAAATATTACGTCATGACTCCTAACTTAGAGTTGCGTTCGGAGTCCATTAATATACGGACACGTGGAAGTGATGGAAAAATCAAAAAAACGTTTTAGCGCAAGGGAATATTCCTTCCGTGTTATTCCGCATTATTCAGGTGTTATTGTGGTGATATTCATGGTTTATTGTGTTCTGAAAATATTCTTGGTGTTATAATAACACATCTATACCACCACAATAACACATGAATAACACGAAATAACACAAGAAAAATATTCTTTTGTTTTATCAGGTCAGATCTGTGAAAGCGCGCGCGTTTCCTTAAAGTCATTTGTCCGCATATCAGTGAACTCCGAACTTAGCTCTATGTTAGGAGTCCTGATGTAATATTTTTCGGGTTAAAAACGCAAAAAATACACATATATTTATGTATAAAATTATACACCGAACCCCACCTCCAATAATAAACGTAAAAGTTCGCAGGCCACGTACTGTAGCTACTGCTTTTCGCCACAGTAGCTCGTTAGATTTATCTTATTTTCAGCATATATTTTAGCCGGCTTTTAGAATCATTTGTCTACTTTCTCTTTATAATAATCTGTGGCCATATTGGTTTCTTTTCTTGTTTATTTTCTTATCAAATCATAGCTTGTGTGATATGCCTTCCTTTTGACCTCCACTTCTCTTTGCTGAAGCCTACTTCTTTCATTCACGTTTAGTTAGTTTCCATGGTCAGTGACAGTCTGTTTGAGGGGAGGTGATGTCACATCAACGAACGCATCAAGTTAATTATGGTATTTCGGTCAAGCAAAAGTGATGCGACATTCTACTTCAATCATTATTATTTCAATAAGGTTTATATCGACATAGATTCCATGATCTTCATAAGCACTAATATTATGGACTACAACCCCTATCATGAGTAGAAGGGAAAACCCATATCATCATAGGGTCATGATCCTTTACTTGACGCAAAAGTAATTATAATTTACAAAATAGTTTTTGGAATCTAAAATAGTGCACATTTTCTAAATCGATCAAATCGTATTAGGAAAAAAATGATAATACAATAATTCAAACATATAAAAAATAATGTGTAAAATATAAAAGAGCAGAGGCTATGTGTTGTGACCATATCTCCTAGACCATTTGGATACTTTTGGAAAGTTTAGACNTTCCATGATCTTCATAAGCACTAATATTATGGACTACAACCCCTATCATGAGTAGAAGGGAAAACCCATATCTCCTAGACCATTTGGATAGTTTTGGAAAGTTTAGATCATGAAGGTATATTTTGATTTGGATCAAAATAGATCCCATGACATGAAATTTTATTGGTCATGAACTCTTTTTTTACCCATCTAATTTATAAAGTTTATATATATATATATATATATATATATATATATAGTTATTCATAATCATAAGGGGATTAAATAATTATAGCATCATTTAGAAAGATAATTAAAAGATTTTGCTAGGCTAGTCACCAAATCCTTCTTTTTTAACATAGGGTGCCCCTTCACCACTCTTTTGCTTTTTTTTCCTAATCATCATTAGAGTTTCCATATGATCCTGTTTATTTTATTTTTTTTTATTTGAATGAAACATGGTTGATTGAGAGTTATTATTTTTTTTTTATGTAAGCTTGGATGCTAGCCCACAAAGGTGGAGATTTGGTGATCTTCCGCTACACTGTTGCTTTGGTGAGTGATAGGTTTTATTTTTCCTTACAATTTGTTTATTTTTGCAGTGAAAACCTATTTCTTACGATGAGGAGAATATTTTTCATTCATCCCTCTTCATCCCCAAACTATCACTCCAACATTTCTCCTTTAAAATCCTAAAGAAATCCAATAATAATGATTAGCCAAGGCTAAGGCTGAATTTATTTTAGTCTGGTTACATTGAATTTTTTTTTGTTAATATTAAAAACATGGAGATTTTTTAAAAGCACCAAAACCATATAAGCATATTTTGTCTTTAAAAATAATTCATTAATTTAGTCAAATTCTAAACCTCTAACAAAGTAAAACATCTACCAAAGCTAATTATCATATTACGTTTCTACATAAACTATTTAAAAAAAAAACTCCAAACAAAATGATGAAACTTTTTAAAACACTTACATGCATCCTAATCTAAGAATTTTAAAATGGATCCATGCACTGAAATTATATATTTCCCAAGCCAAACACATAAAGTCTGATATAAGTTTTGCTTTTTTGTATATTTTGGATGGCACTTAGTATGGTCAACAGTTAATTTGATTTTTCCATTTAATCCCTTCACATAAAATCTAAACATTTCTACCGCATCTTTTTTAATACATGTTGAGGTTTCCTATCCAAGTATATCTCATTGCTTTAAAGCAAGCCTCAGACCCAGACCCCTTCTAAAAATAGGTATTTAAGGATGAAATAAAAAGAAATCTTTGGATTGACATTTACATTTGAAGCTTTCCTTATTTATATTTGGATAAATTTTTTCTTATATTATTTTCTCTAATATGCTTTATTTTTATGCTATTAAATGGGTAATTTATCAATCATAAATTCTTTTATTTTTATTACATTTTCTTAGTTATTTTATTTCATATACCTTGTTAAGCCCTTTACCTATGCTATATAAATCAATTGAATAGAAAAAAATTCTAGGAGATAGTAGCTTCTACAAAATATTATTGTTACTTCTTTATCTCGTGTTCTAGTCAAACTATAAGAATTGTAAGTATTATTTTGGCATGAATAGAGACTATATTTAGTTCACTTGCATTAAC
Organism: Phalaenopsis hybrid cultivar; assembly: GCA_002079205.1. Taxonomy (NCBI): domain Eukaryota; kingdom Viridiplantae; phylum Streptophyta; class Magnoliopsida; order Asparagales; family Orchidaceae; genus Phalaenopsis; species Phalaenopsis hybrid cultivar. The sequence goes on along the minus strand of JXCR01139806.1, from coordinate 192,721 downwards.
AAGTTGAGATTATTTTTTTTAAATAATCTTATATAACTTTAAAAATTTGTGTTATTTAATACCATTTTAAATCATTTAACATCTTAAAATAGCAAGCACTCACCCATATAATAGTTACATTTTAATCTAATTTTTTTCCCGAGCAACTGCATTTCTTTTATGCTCTATGTTCATTGACACAACATGTCATCACAGTAAGCCAATTTGGAGTTTTATGAGGGGATAATTGAAACATTCAATGTACTTAATATTAATGCAAATGCTCATGATGGTAGTCTCAAGTAAGTCTCATAAACCCTAGAAGTTAATAATAATAAAATGCAAACCCTGCTTGATGTTATTATGGACCAATTAACCAAAAAAACCTTACGTTTCATATACCACACATTTGGCATGAGCATCGATTGATGCAACACCTATCACACCCATTCCAAATAAATAAATGTATGAGCACCCCATGTTAGGTATGTCCAATCACATATGAATCATTTTAAGGGACACGTGTAAATTAGGAATGGTGAAGAATGTGGTGACATGCTTAAAAATAATGAGGTATAATCTCCAACTTTTTAAAAATAATGAGGCATAATCTCCCACTTTTAATAAGGTCCATGATCCAAAAAAATTCTTTAATTGGATTAGCCAATTATAAGATTTCCTTTAATACTATCAAATAGATGATTATCAATGTGTCGCTTTTACCAAAATAAAGATTGGATTAAAAGCAAAGTTATTTCCTTAATCTTTTGAAAAAGGGAATTTTATTACAAAAATTTATCATAACTCAAGTAGAGATGCAAAGGATCATAAAGTTCATTTGCCATGCCAAACATTATGGTAAATTAGTAAACTACTCTTGCGCATGGAAAACATGCTCATCACTAAGTACTAAACTACTTTAATGATTTAGTAGCCATAACACAATACAATGACAATTGTTGAAAAATTTCTAATAAATTTAATATATAACATGGGATAGAAATTTGAAATGAGGTTGAGTAGCAAGACCACAAGAGCTTGGAGGATTCATTCTAATATGCATTTCTTATTGCAAACCAAAAAAATATAAATATGTAACACAGAAGCAAAATTGAGTTTTGGTTTTACCCAAAAGTTTATTGTTAAAACTAATCATACACAAACTACTATCGCATAAAATAAATACATTATTGAAATTACCTTAATGAACAACTAGAAAGTCTTTTTTTTTTAAATGGCATAATAAAGTATATGTAAAACTAGTGATGGACCTAATTCATATTTCTTAAAGAATATAATGATATAGTTGATGAGGATATTGAGAAAGCCATATCATGCATAATGTTGTAATGATGAATTAAAAAAAAATATGTTTAAGCACCTTATTAGATTGAAGGGATATCTAGTTGTGAAAAAATTAATTCTATGACTATAAGGGAAGAACTATCTTTAACATGTATATTGCATGAAAGGATAGAAAACTTTTGTTAAAGATTGATGGATGTGATGCCATGAATTTTTTATCCAACTAAGCATTGAAATGTTCTAACTTGCATAATAATTGTTACTTGTGAGCTTTGTGAACCATAGGTCACTTCTAGTCACTACCAGGTGCATGGTACCAATAAAATTTGGAAGCTACAAGGTCATGTGTGGTTTGGTGTACTTAATATAGATATTATTTACAATCTCATGAGTAGATCATAGATGTTTATTATTAATATCATTCATTGTAATAGAAAGAATGCTTTGTTGATTAAATTTAATAACATGGCTTTAAACTTTATCATATCAATCAAATCAGTAAGGTTAGCTCAACCCATCTTCAGTAGTTTGTATTTGATATAAAACTTTGAAATCAAATAAAAAGGTTAAATAAAACTAATTTTATTTGGTTGGGAATAGCAATTTTTATTATTTTAATTACTTATAATGATCAATATGCTAGTAAGAGTTTTGGATTTAAAACCTTTTGTAAAGATTTATATGATATTTCTACCCTCCCCGTAGTCCATCTAAATGAGACCACACCCAAATCCACTTAGACACATATTATTATAAAGTTTGTTATTTTTTGGATGAGTACTTAAATGTGTGTCTAGATGATCTACCTAATGGATTAAATGTGGCACTAGATTATGAGTAAAATATTGATTTGGAGAGGAAAACCTAAAGATGATATAATGAATCAAGAAGATCCAATAACTAATATCTCGATAGACTTTTAATTAATGAAATTTATTTCTTACATTTTGTAATTGTAATGTGAATATTCAAGTATTTGTAATGTCTATTTGTAAATATTATAGTAGTTTGAGTAATTGAATCCTAAATTTCTAACCCTTAAAACTTATAATTTAGATTTTCAATTATTAAACCATCCAAAGATTGGCCACCATAACTCCTTTAGAGGGAGCTTTTGGGAAACTATTCATGTCTAACCATTCTCTTCATCGATAATCTTGGCCAAACCTAGCCTCTTCTCTCTCTTTTGTATTTTTTTTACTATATTATTTTTAAAACTTTATATTTGTTTGATGGAATAGCAAAAGGGAGCATAATGTTATTGTAATAATATTTGTTTTACAAAAGAAGACTTGAGGGGACTGGCTTGGTAGTAGCTGACCTCACCATGGAAAAACATTTATTGATCTTTTCCAACTAGTCATTATGGTGAGTGATTCTTGTCTTATCTTAAAAAAGCTTTAGTTTTTATTATTTTTTCCATCTATAATATAATTTATTTATTTAGTATGTATTAATTATATTTTTGTAAGCAAATGATCTTATAAAAATCACATAAGTTTTGTTAGACCAATTTTTCTGGAAATTTAATCTACTCTTGTTTTAGATTATGTTTCCTAACATTAAGTTTATTAAAAGATATTGGAAAACTCCAAAAATAATTTTAATACATCCTCGTCATTGTACAAGTGTTTTCTTATGTTTCTTATTATTTATTATCCCATAAAATTCCTAAAATGAATCTAAACCAATTGGCTAGGTTAGGGTTTTAGGGTACCTAGACTCAACAAATATACCAAAAATAATATCTCGAAAATTTAAGAAAATCTGAAAATTTTGAGATAAATAATATACATGAATCAATAGCATCTTAAATTTATTTTAAGGTGTGTAGTTTTCTAACATCTCTTTTTCCTAGTATTGAAATTCATTTGAATGCTTCTAAGATAGATTCATAATTCCTTATATTATTCACTATTGTGTTTCAGAAATCAACACCACATCAAGTTTTGGCCTTCCAAGTCTTATATTATCTTCCAAGTCACCTTAAGAAGGATTTTCACTCGTAATTGGTTACTCTAAGAGTTATAACTTTGACTCACATTAGCCTCACTAATTTAAGAGATATTTAACATGCTAAATATCTTCTCCTAGGTTAATAGATTTTAAAATTTTAACATTAAAGAATGAACCAATTTGATCATGTACAATAAGAACAAATTGTATTGATCATGCCAACAAATTATTTAACATCATCATTTGTACTAACTAGAAAGTGGTTGAAGAAAATAAGATGTTAGAGGATAAGGAGGAAAATGGTGATAGGGAGAGGTATAATATTGATAAAGATCTTATGGAAGATGATGGTGATTTGATTAAAATAATTAATAAGGAAATGAGAATCTTAAATTTTGGTTTGGTTGTGATCTTAAATAAAAAAAGGCTACTATTTATCTAAAGGGATAAATGTTCATGAAAATTTGGTTTTTACTAGAGCTGAGTTAGAGGAAGATTGGTTGATTCAATGATCTTCTAGAAAAAGTAAAATTATGTGTTTAAACGACTAATCTATGTTAATCCTGAAGCTGCTTATAATAAGAGATTTGGGGAAAATTTTGAATTATATATTTACTCTACTCCTTCTAGTATCTCTAGAGGGAACAAAGATATTAATGATGTTTAGTTTCTTCAGCATTTTTTTAAAATATCAACATACATACAAACTAGTTTTCAGGATTTAACTGAAAACCTTAGGATTTGATAATTCCAAATTTATGATATTTATTGGATCATATTCAAACTGAATCCTACTTTCAACCAAAGAGCCCCATAATCTAAAGGCCAACATTTTGCTCAATAGAACATTACAAGTCTCTCTTCATCTTATAAAATTTTCATTTAAGTCTAAGCAAAATTTTCTATCACACAATAGGTCAGATGTATTCCTCCACATTAACCAACCAACCTGAGATCTACTAATCACATCCCCATCTATATCACCATCACTTTGACAAGAGACCAAAGATATCTAAGAAGTTCACACCTTTTAATAATTTGATCGCCCGTCTACCACTAGAGCTACTAGTTCAGAAATTATAATTCACGCTTTCAGTTCTAGATCTCCTTAAACGAAGGCCTTCAGACTTTAATGTCGACCTCCATAACTTAAGTTTTGGGGCGATTGACCAGAGGAAAATATGTTGAGATTTTCATACCTATTTTATACTATTTTTGATGATATTGCACTTTAAAGAAAGGTATTTTTGATGTTTTGTTGTAGGAATGATGACTTAGGGCATTGGAGCAAAAAGATGCAAAAAGGAGCGAATTTGGAGCAAAAAGGACCAAAATGTGAAGAATTGAACTAGGGCGTCGATGGCGCCAACGGCGAGATGTTACCGAGACTCCAGAATTAATTCATTAAGAAGCCGACGACAAGCTCGACGGTTATGACCAACTAGGCTTTGGATGAGGACAAATTTTGAAGGGATGCTTAGGCAACTCTTGGGAAAACTCATCCACAACTTTAAAAGAAGATTTTGCCCGAAAATTGAGAGGGTAGAGACTCAAAAATTGAAGTGTGAGAAAAGTGTAGAGAGTCTCAATTGTGAGGAATTTTTTNTCAATTGATTTGTTAAAATATGTTGAGTTTTACAACTAAAGTGAAGATTACATCCAAGATTCAGGGAGGTCAAAGCCCTTGGAAGTTGGGTGCAAATAAATAGGGAAATAATTTTATCGGGCGTAGAATTGGAGATTTTAGAGTGATAAACTAAAATCCCCAATTCGGTCCTATCGTTTGGATGCTGAAGTGTAGATGTTAGCCCTCAGGCGAGGGGAACGTGGGAGCTTTGAAGTGAGAGCCGGTATCCTCCTAGCCCAGCCGCAGATTTAGTAAACAAGCGTAGGATTAGTCAATGTTCTTTATGCCTGGACCAAAGGGTAAAGAACCGCAGATTCAGTAAACAAGTGTAGGATTAGTCAATGTTTTTTATGCCTGGACCAAAGGGTAAAGAATAGTCAGTAAACAAGCGTAGGATTAGTCAATGTTCTTTATGTCAGGACCAAAGGGTAAAGAATAGGTGCCTATTTGGCACAATATAATTTGAACCAATTCACTTTATCCATTCACTATAATTTCTTGACAGGGAGAAACTATTGGCACAATATAAATTGAACTAATTCATTTTATCCATTCACTATAATTTCTTGACAATAATATAAATTGAACTAATTCATTTTATCCATTCACTATAATTTCTTGACAAAGAGAAGGATGCTTTCTTATATATCATTTGGCACAATATAATTTGAACTGATTCACTTTATCCATTCACTATAATTTCTTGACAAGGTGTTGGCACAATATAAATTGAACTAATTCATTTTATCCATTCACTATAATTTCTTGACAAGGAGCATTTTCTTATATATTGAATATCACATTCGAACCTTCATTAGTATATTTAGTTATTTAATAGTTAAAATTACATCTTTATTTCAATTTTCTATTAGTGACAGATAAGCAAATTGAATTTCGCTGTTGCAATTAAAGTATTGCTTTTCTAAAGTCTTAGTTCATAATTCTAATATTACTCCCTATGGGATCGATATTTAGGACTCTCCATTAGAGCCCTATATTACTTGAGTGATACGTATACTTGCGTTGATAAGTGTGACTTTATAATTATTGAAATGAGTGATACGTATACTTACATTGATAAGTGTGACTTTATAATTATTGAATATTTTATACATATATTACTTGAGCGATACGTATACTTGCGTTGATAAGTATGACTTTACAATTATTGAATATTTATTACATCCATATCGAATCTATAACTGTTATTAAGTTTTGGTACAGTTGCTGAGGAATTAAATCTTTTAGCAGTCGTATTAATTACTTATATTTTTAAGCACAATTAGAGTAACGGACTAATTAGGATTATTAGAAAATTTTTACTTGAATTGCAACTTATTTTCATATTTAGTTGATTATTTTACTGTGTACTGATTTCAAATTGTATGCATAAATTTAGACCTGAAAATCTTATACCCTACGATTCAGAATTAGAACGCACTGTTAGAAAGATTAGAAGATTGAGAAGAGAACCTAGAAATTCTAATACAATGGAAAATAACATGAATAATCAAGGAATAGAGAATGAACACCAACCTAGACCCCTACGAGATTATGCAAATCCTACAGCAGATGAAATTCACTTATCTATCCCAAATTCAGATGTAGTTGCTAATTCATTTGAGCTTAAACCTGTTATTATCCAAATGGTACAGAACAATCAATTCGGAGGTACACCAAATGAAGATCTCAATTTACACCTCGCTAGTTTTTTAGAATTGTGTGCTACTTTTAAATATGACAGAGTCTCAAATGATTCTATTAGACTAAGACTTTTTCCTTTTTCACTGAGGGATAATGCTAAAATGTGGTTAAATTTGTTAGCACCTGGATCTATTAGAACTTGGGGAGAACTTTCACAAAAATTTCTATCCAAATATTTCCCTCCATCTAAAACTGCTAAACCTTGAAATGATTAACATCATTCTGTTAGATTGATGGAGAGTCAATATATGAAGCTTGGGAGAGATTTAAAGATTTTCTTAAGAAGTGCCCTCATCATTCATTACCAGATTGGTTGATAATTCAAACTTCTTATAATGGATTAGTGGGATCACTTAGATCGATTATAGATGCTGCGGTTGGTGGTTCATTAATGTCAAGACCTTTTGATGAGGCTTATTCATTAATAGAAGAGATGGCTACCAATAATTTTCAATGGCCTTCTGAAAGGCTAAATCCTAAAAGAGTAGCTAGTATCCATATTCTGATGCAATATCTATGTTAGCTTCGCAGATTGCTGCAATATCAAAGAAATTAGATCATTGTGGATGCAATATCTAATCTGAACGGGTAAATCCTAAAAGAGTAGTTAGTATCCATGATTCTGATGCAATATCTATGTTTGCAATATCAAAGAAATTAGATCATTATGGGATGAATTATTCTTCAACACCTCCTATGATGGAGTCATCTGGCAATTTGTGGATGTTAAACCTTCATATGAGACTTTAAACGCTATTAATAGACCTAACAACCCTTATTCGAACTATTATAACCCAGGTTGAATGAATCATCCAAATTTTAATTGGAATAACAATTCTTCTACAAATCAATAATGGACAAACAACCCAGCAAACCCATTAAGAAATTCATCCAACCAAGAAAATGTAAACTATAAACCCGTCTTATCCTCCAAGATTTAACAGTAACACTCAAATTAAGGAGAAGAAGTTGTCTATGGAAGAGCTGATATTAAACATGGGTGAACAATTGCAAAATCAAGGAAATCAATTACAAATTCAAGGAAATCAATTACAAAATCAAGGAACTGCTATTAAGAACATTGAAAACCAATTAGGGCATATCGCTACTACGCTTAATAACCGAACATTAGGAACTTTTCCGAGTACTATGGAACCAAATCCTAAAGATCAAGGAAAAGAACACATAAAAGTGATACAATTATGAATTGGAAAAGAATTGGAAACAAGAGCACAAAAAGAAACTGAAACTGAAAATGAGAAACTGGATACCGAAAAAGAAAAGGATCATGAGTACCCCGATTTAGAATATCCACTTACACCAATGAAGATTACTATGAAGAAACCTCCACCACCGTTTCCTCAAAGATTGAAGTAACACAAATAGAATAAACAATTTTCCAAATTTTTAAAAATTCTTAAGAAGTTAAAGGTAAACATTCCCTTCGTAGAAGCTTTAGAGCTAATGCCCAATTGTGTGAAATTTATGAAAGATATTCTGAACAAGAAAAGGAAGTTCACGAATAACAAAACTGTTGAACTTAGCGAATAGTGTAGTGCAATTATTCAGAAAATCTTCCTGAAAAATTAAAAGATCCTGGTAGTTTCACTGTATCGTGTGCTATTGGTGAAAAAAATTATGGAAGAGCTTTATGCGATTTAGGAGCCAACATTAATCTTATGCCATATCGATGAAAAATTTTATGGAAGAGCTTTATGTGATTTGGGAGCCAGCATTAATCTTATGCCTATATCAATTTTCAAAAGACTAGGATTAGGAGAAGTCTCACCTACTTCTGTAACTCTTCAATTATCGCTTTATGTGATTTGGGAGCCAGTATTAACCTTATGCCTCTATCAATTTTCAAAAGACTAAGCTCTCACCTACTTCTGTAACTCTTCAATTAGCAGACCGATCAGTTACATATCCTAAGGGAGTTTTAGACCTTATGCCTCTATCAATTTTCAAAAGACTAGGATTAGGAGAAGTCTCACCTACTTCTGTAATCAATTAGCAAATTTTCAAAAGATTAGGATTAGGAGAAGTCTCACCTACTTCTGTAACTCTTTAGTTAGCAGATCGTTTTCAAAAGATTAGGATTAGGAGAAGTCTCACCTACTTCTGTAACTCTACAGTTAGCAGATTGTTCTTTCAAAAGATTAGGATTAGGAGAAGTCTCACCTACTTCTGTAACTCTACAGTTAGCGGATCTTTCTTTTATGGAAGAGCTTTATGCGATTTGGGAGCCAGCATTAATCTTATGCCTCTATCAATTTTCGTTTTATAGAAGAGCTTTATGTGATTTGGGAGCTAGCATTAATCTTATGCCTCTATCAATTTTTAAAAGGATTAGAGCTTTATGTGATTTGGGAGCCAGCATTAATCTTATGCCTCTATCAATTTTCAAAAGATTAGATAGGAGAAGTCTCACCTACTTCTGTAACTCTTCAGTTAGCAGATCGTTCAGTTACATATCCTGAAGGAGTTAAAGAAGATGTGTTAGTAAAAGTTGATAAATTTATATTTCCTGTGGATTTCATTGTTTTAGATATGGAGGAAGATAAAGAAATACATATCATTTTAGGGAGATCATTTTTAGCTACTGGAAAAGCTATGATAGATGTTCAAAAAGAAGAATTAATGATGAGAGTTAATGATCAAGAAGTGACTTTTAACATTATGAAATCTATGAAATATCATGCTATTGAAAGAGATAATGAATATTTTCGCATGAAAATTAGTGAACATCTATTGAAGGAATATTTCAAAGAACATTTTGAAGAGAAAGAACAAATTGAAGAGAGTGATGAAATTATTTTGGACTAGAAAAAGAAGAATTAGATTATGTTCAGGAAAGATTTGAGATGTTGGATATTACAGAAAATACTCATAAGAATCTATTTCCGTCAATTATAAAACCACCTGAAATTTAGTTGAAAATATTACCTAGTCACTTGAAGTATGTGTTTATGAGAGACTCATCTACATTATTTGTTATTATATCTTCAAAATTAAATGATTTGCAAGAGCAAAGACTGTTAGATACATTGAAAAAATATAAGAAAGCATTTGGTTGGACCTTAGCTGATATAAAGGGATTCAGTCCTTTGATTTGTATGCACAAAATTATATTAAATGAACAATATAACCAAGAGTTGATCCACAAAGGAGATTAAATCCTATGATGAAAGAAGTAATTAAGAAGCAAATTTTGAAATGGTTAGACACTGGAATTATATATCTTATTTCAGATAGTGCGTGAGTAAGTCCAAATTATTGTGTTCCTAAGAAAGGAGGAGTGACTGTTGAAATAAAAGAAAATAACAAATTAATACCAATCAGACAAGTTACTGTGTGGCGTATTTGCATTGATTATAGAAAATTAAGCACTGCCACCAAAAAAGATCACTTCCCTTTACCCTTTTAGAACAAATAGTAGATAGACTTGTTGGGCACAAATATTTTTATTTTTTATATGGATATACCAGTTACCATCAAATTCCTATTGCTCCTGAGATCAAGAAAAGACAACATTTACTAGTCCTTTTGGAACTTTTGCTTTTCGAAGAATGCCTTTTCATTTACTAGTCCTTTTGGAACTTTTGCTTTTCAAAGAATGCCTTTTGGATTATGTAATGCATATTTACTAGTCCTTTTGGAACTTTTGCTTTTCGAAGAATGCCTTTTGGATTATGTAATGCACTTGCAACATTCCAGAGATGTATGAGTAAATTAATTGATGATGGATTGGAAGTATTTATGGATGATTTCTTGGTATTTGGAACATCATTTGACGCATGCTTAAATTATCATGAAAAAGTTTTAGAGTTATGCGAAAGAACTAATTTAGTTCTGAATTGGGAGAAATGTCAGTTTATGGTTGCAGGAGGAATTGTATTAGGGCATAAAATTTTGGAAGATGGTATGGAAGCAGACCCTGCAAAAATTCAAGTTATATCTAAACTAACATCTCCTATAAATGTAAGAGAGGTTAGGAGTTTTCTTGGACATGTTGGATTTTACAGGCATTTTATCAAAGACTTTTAAAAAATTACCAAACCTCTATGCCAACTTTTAGAAAAGGACAAGAAATTTAAAATTATTGAAAGCTGTTTAAATTCCTTTGAGTTATTAAAGGAAAAATTAATCGCAACCCCTATTATAGTTTCACCTAACTAATGCCTTTGAGTTATTAAAGGAAAAATTAATCACAACCCCTATTATAGTTTCACCTAACTAAAGAAACCATTTAAACTGATGTGTGATGCTAGTGATTATGCTATTGGAGCTGTTCTTGGACAAATGTACAAAAAGATTTTTAAAGTTATATACCATGCTAGTAAAACTCTTAATGATACTCAAATTAACTATACTATTACTAAAAAAAGAGTTATTGGCCATTGTGTACGCTTTGGATAAATTTAGATCTTATTTAATTAGAGCTAAATGTCTTGTGCACACTAATCACTCTATTAAATATCTAATGCAAAAGAAGGATGCCAAACCAAGGTTAATTAGATGGATACTTTTGATGAATTTAGATCGTATTTAATTGGAGCTAAATGTATTGTGCATACTGATCACTCTGCTATTAAATATCTTTAGATCTTATTTAATTGGAGCTAAATGTGTTGTGCATAATGATCACTCTGTTATTAAATATTTGATGCGGCCAAACCAAGGTTAATTAGATGGATACTTTTGATGCAAGAATTTGATCTTGTGGTTATTGACAGAAAGGGAACTGATAATCAAATTGTTGATCATTTGATTAGAAAACCATGAATTATTAGACACTGACAATGAAATTACTGACAGTTTCCCTGATATTCAACTTTATAATATTAATGAGTGGAAAATACCATTATATGTCAATATTGTTNAGCTACTAGCTATCGTATATGCTTTAGATAAATTTTGATCTTATTTAATTGGAGCTAAATGTGTCGTGCACACTTTCACTCAGGCTATTAAATATCTGATGCAAAAGAAAGATGCCAAACTAAGGTTGATTAGATGGATATTATTTATGCAAGAATTTGATCTTGTAGTTATTGATAGAAAGGGAACTGATAATCAAATTGCTGATCAATTGTCAAAATTAGAAAACCATGAATTATCTGATGTTGACAATGAAGTTACAGACAGTTTCCTTGATGAACAATTTTATAATGTTAGTGTGGGGAAAATACCATGGTATGCTGATATTGTTAATTATATTGTAAGTGATATTTTGCCACGTATGTTGTTTGTCAAGATTAGAAAATCATGAATTATCTAACACCGACAATGAAATTACAGGTAGTTTCCCTGATAAACAACTTTATAATATTAATGAATGAAAATACCATGGTATGCTGATATTGTTAATTATATTGTAAGTGATATTTTGCCACCTATGCTGGCATTGCAACAACAATACCATGGTATGCTGATATTGTTAATTATATTGTAAGTGATATTTTGCCACCTATGCTGATATTGCAACTACCATGGTATGCTGATATTGTTAATTATATTGTAAGTGATATTTTGCCACCTATGCTAACACTGACCATGGTATGCTGATATTGTTAACTATATTGTAAGTGATATTTTGCCACCTATGCTGACTCTACAACAACAAAGGAAATTCATTCATGATGCGAAAGCATATTTTTGGGATGAGCCTTATTTATATAAACAATATAAGGATCTGATTATTAGGAGATGTGTACCTTACGAAGAAAATGAACTGATTATTAAAAAATGTCATGATTCTGAATTTGGAGGACATTTTGGGAGCGATAAAACTGCTTATAAACTTTTACAAGCTGGATTTTATTGGCGTACTATATTTAGAGATGTTTATAGATATATAAAAACTTGTGATCGATGTCAACGAGTATGCAATATATCTAGAAGAATTGAAATGTCTCTATATTTCGTATTGGAAGTTGAGATATTTGACTTTTGGGGATTGGATTTCATGGGACCATTTATTCCTTCATCTGGGAACTTATACATATTAGTTGTAGTAGACTACGATTTTATGGGACCATTTATTCCTTCATTTGGGAACTTATATATATTAATTGTAGTAGACTATGTTTCTAAGGGACCATTTACTCCTTCATTTGGGAACTTATATATATTAATTGCAGTAGACTACGTTTCTAAGTGGATTGAAGGACNGAAATAATATTATCGGGCGTAGAATTGGAGATTTTAGAGTGACAGACTAAAACCCCCAATTTGGTCCTATTGTTTGGGTGCTGAAGTGTAGATAATAGCCCCAGGTGAGGGAAAGATAGGAGCTCCAAAGTGAGAGTCAGTATCCTCCCAGCCTAGCCGCAGATTCAGTAAACGAGCGTAGGATTAGTCAATGTTCTTTATGCCTGGACCAAAGGGTAAAGAATATGTATGCTCCTATTTTGCACAATATAATTTGAACTAATTTAATTTATCCATTCACTATAATTTCTTGACAAGGAGAAGGATGCTTTCTTATATATTGAATATCACATTCNGACAAGGAGAAGGATGCTTTCTTATATGTTGAATATCACATTCGAACCTTCATTAGTATAATTAGTTATTTAATAGTTATTAAAATTACATATTAATTTCAATTGCCTATTACTGACAGATAAGCAAATTGAACTTCATTTTCGTGATTAAAGTATTGCTTTTCTAAACTCTTAGTTCCAGTTTCTAAACTACCTCCTGTGGGATCGATATCTAGGACTCCATTAGAGCCCTATATTACTTGAGCAATATGTATACTTGTGTTGACATCGATATCTAAGATTTGCTTTTCTAAAATCTTAGTTCGTAGTTCTAAAGTTACTCCCTATGGGATCGATATCTAGGACTCTATTGGAGCCCTATATTACTTGAGTGATACATATACTTGCTGTGGGATCGATATCTAGGACTCCATTAGAGCCCTATATTACTTGAGCGATACATATACTTGTGATCGATATCTAGGACTCCATTAGAGCCCTATATTACTTGAGCGATACGTATACTTGCGTTGCTAAGTGTGACTTTACAATTATTGAATATTTATTACGTCCATATTTATTGAATCTATAACTATTATTAAAGTTTTGGTACAGTTTTTGAGGAAGTAAATCTTTAGCAGCAGTATTAAATACTTATATTTTTAAGCATATATAAAGTCGCGGTCAAGTACTCACTAGTTGGGTGAAATCATAGCCCTTCTGGGTCATTATGTTTTGCAATGAATTTTAATATTACAAGTGATCAGTTTGTAAATTAAATTAAGAGCCAGTTTTGCAAATCTAAATTCCTAAACATTGCATCCATTTTATTTGCAAAATAAAATTAAAATAAAGATAATGGAATAAGCAGTAAAAGAATTGATAGAATTATGACTTAACTTTGTGCCAACAAGGAACATATGTCTTCCTTCCCTCTTTTGAGTGTATAGATAAAACTAGTATTATATTAGTTTCATCCAACTATATGTCACTTCAAAGCTCTTAATAAAAATAGATCATTAAATTATAGTTCTTTAAAAGTTGCATTGTTGCCTAAACTACTTTATCAAAGTGAATCGATCAATGTGAGTGCACTCATGTTGCGAGAGTAGTGCTCTCCCGAGTCTTAGTTTCACTTACAACAAATTTTAACATAACCTATTTCTACTTAGATTATGCCAATGAAGAGAAGGATATATTACTCATCACTTTCAAACAAAAACAATTCTATGATGAAACAAAACATTCTACTCATACCACTACTTCAAATCAAAGGAAAAGAATAAAGAGGACCACTCATAAAGCATGGATTAAACACAACAGAAAACTTTATTAAATCAATAAAACTCCACTGGAAAGTGTTTAAAACAATTATAAGATAATGAAGAACACATTACTTAGATTTTTCCCTTTGAAAGAAAGATAAAAATCCCTTCAACAAAGTCTCCCTCTGATCCATGCAATGCTCATACAATTCCTTTACACATATCTCTCAAAATCTATCACCAATCTATCCAAACAAGGTGGAAATCCGCATCTCCATATCTTCTCTACACTCATGCCAAAAATCTCTCCCAAATCCCCCCTCATATGAAAGAAGCCAAGCACCTCTTTTTTCCAAGTGACACACCTCTTCACCCCAAGAGATACATCTCTTCACTCCAAGAGTCACACCACTTCATCCAAAAGCCTTTCTAAGTGTCTAGATTCATTTAAATACTTCAAGGGGCATGCAGGTTGCTTGGAATCCTCCAAAACATCCTAGAATAACCCATAATTGCCTAAAACCGCCCCTTAACCATTTCTGGCACCTAAGCACTAGTTTCTTATTATGACTAGCACCTAGGTGCAACACTGCAGGCAGCTCCATCATTTCTCCCTATTTTGTTTTGTTTCAGCTTTGTTTTGCCTCTTTTTGCTTCAAATTGTTATGCCTACAAGATAAGCATGAAAATAACCTTTCTTAAAAGTTTAATTTCATTAAAAAATATGTAATAAATTTAAAAGAGATTAAGCATAGAAAGACATATCGAAATGTACCAAATCAGAATTTTCTTCCTTGTCGTTTTGACTCTAAATTACACCATTTTTGTTTCATTTTCTCCCGAGCCATTTTTTTGTACATGGAACCAAAAACATGCAATATACCTTTCTTTAAAGTGTAATATTATTAAAAATGTGCATAAAATATACATGAAAAGTAGGTAATTTTTAGGTGTGTCAAGGCACCAAGGTGCACCTACGCCCAAAATGTTGTGCACTGGCACATAGTCCCAGTACATCGATGAATCCATGCCCAGATGATGATAAAATCTTGTCAAGCTGTTCATAACACATTTAGGGAAGAATATTCTTGATCTTTCCCGAGCCCCCCTTTGCTAAATCTTGTCGAAGTGCTCTTACTGGACTGAAACACTTGGCTTATTAGACACCAGCACCATTTGAGATGTTTGAGTATGTCATGAGAGTGATGGGTGAGGGTGTTGATGATGAGGAGTGAACTGAGGTGAGGATTGATGGTTTAGTTATTTTATGGGATTATTTTGTCGTATTTTTTGTGTGCTTTTATACTATTGTGCATGGACATTCTAGCTTTTTTTTATGATGTTGATTTCATTATTATGCCATTTTTTCATTTGATTCTTGAGTACTTGGGCTTAAATGAGATGTTTTTCATACATAATTTTCTCTACTTATGCACACAACTAATTGCAACAACTTTCTTGTTACCACTGCATGTCTGTGATATTTCATTCCCTGGTCTGTTATTCCTGTCTTTCTTGCTAATTTGTTATGTGAACATGGTAGGATAAAAAGCAAGTTTGGAGGAGGGAGTGATGCATGTTTTCTTGCCCAGAAGTAATTCTTATAATTAAATTGAAGATTACACTTTCAAGTGAGGACTCATTTTGGGAATCCTAATAAATTAATTTAATTTTTAAATAAATTTACTTGAATTGAATACGCATGAAAGGACAGGATTAAAATTATTTTCGTAATAACTAAGTCTAATAATTTTATAACTTTAACCTGAATCTTAAGGTGGCTCAATACAAATAAAATGGTGTAATTAAAATATAATTAGTCAACTACATCAAGTCGTTTAAATTCATTCTAACTAATCTAACTCAATTTTGACTTTTTAAATGGATTATAATATATTCAAATTAACATTAAGAATAATTTTAGAATTATCATTTTAAAGAAATAGACATTCAAAATCTTTTTAAAAAATGTGTTCCGTAAGTATAGTAAGTTTGTGGAATTAAAAATTAAAACAAAAATAAAAAGTTTTAAGATTATGAGAGTCATTAATTAAAATAAAAATCAAAACAAATAGTCAATCGTCCTAATAAGAAGCTTAAGTTGAGCAATAAAAATAAAAAATTGGTGTATTGGTTATTTTTTTAGGTAACTGATACGCCTAAAGATTACCTACTTTTTCATATATATTTTATGCTCATTTTTAATGATTTTTAATGATATTACACTTTAAATGAATGTATTTTGCATATTTTTGGTTTCAAGTATAAGAAATGAACTTTAGGAGAAAATGAAGCAAAAATGGTGCAATTTGGAGTAAAAACAAGCAAGAAAGAAAATTCTGACTTGGCACATTTTGATATGTCTTTCTATGCTTAATCTACTTTACATTTCTCACATGTTTTTGAATAAAATTACACTTTAAAGAAAGGTTGTTTTCATGCTTATTTTGTAGGTATATCTGTTAGGAGCAAAACACAGCTGAAACGGGGCAAAACAGAACTAAAACGGAGCTAAACATAGTAGAACAATGGAGTTGTTGCAGGATGGTGCAAGATGCGCCAAACCGACGCATGATGCGCCATTTGACAGAGAATTAGTGCATAATGTGCCAGAACTGGCGCGTGATGTGCTATCGATAACTTTTTTGCAGATTAAGGCGGTTTGAAATGATTTTGCACAAATTTTCAAAGGGACACTTGTTCTTAACACCTCTTAGAGTGATTTAATGCATCTAGACACTTTGGAAGGTTCTTTTATAAAGGGATATGCCTCTTGGATCAATGGACATGTCTTTTAAATTCAAAAGAGTTGACTTTTGGATAGAATTTTGGAGGAAACTTTAAATTCTTTTTTGAGGGAGGCAACCTTTTATAAAAGAAAGGGAAGTCTAAGGCTTGAAGAGGAGTTTTAGGTGGTGTGTGTGTGTGAGAGAGTGAGCGTGTGGTGTGAGAGCAAGAGGAAGAAAAAAACAAGAGAGAGAGAGAGGGAAAGTCAAGGGCTTAGAGATTTTCTTCAAGGATTGTAAGAGGAGAGGAAATGTGAGAGATTTCTTCTTCATTACACTTCTAAGAGAGAATTAAGAGTGCTTGTAAAGAGGGAAAGTACTTCAAGATAACTTCTAGGAATTTGTTTAGGAAGCATTGTGAGATAAGTTGTATTTTTTTATTTCTTTGTTTTATAAACATGTTTTATATATGAAATTCATGTTTTGTCGTATCCTTCTCATGAGTTTTAAGTAGTCTTCTTTATCCTTCTTCGTAAAATGAGATTTGGTTTTGTGAAGAATTGATTTTGTTTTATATAGTTTTAAATGTCAATAATTTGTGATGATTCAAAGTCCGATCGTCATTTACTTTTTGATCTGGCCAATTGAAATGTTAAATTGTGTTGGGAAACATATGTTCCAAAAGGGCTATAATTTCTACAACATGGGGAGAAACACATTTGATTTCATGGAAGAGTGTTTCATCCATGGAGTTAGGTGCAAATAAATAAGGAAATATAATTTGTTGGATGTTGAATTGGCGATTTTAAGGTGACAGATTAAAATTACTAATTTGGTCTAATTGATTGGAAACTAAAGCGAGATTATTAGCCCTTATGTGAGGGAGTAGTGGGAGCTTTGGACTGGAAACCAATATCCTCCCAGCCTAACCACGGAATTAGGGACCAAACTCTGATTTAGTCAATGTTCTTTACTCACTTCAAAGATGGTAAAGAATATGATTGCTCATATTTGATACAAAATAACTTTATATATTTTCAAATGATTTTAATTTCTTAATAATCTATATACTCATTGTAAAGGAGAATGATGTTTTCTTAAATTTGAACTCTTCGTCAGAAAACTTTATTTAGACTTTGTAAATTTAATTTGAAGTTCAGAAATTAGTTTAATAAACTTAGTTCGTTTATATTTTTGTTAGAATTTATTAAACCAATTTTAAATTGTCTTTCTTACTTTAATTTTAATATTTTGCATATTGTGATTTATGTTATTATAATAAGAATTTCCATCTTCCAAAACTAAGACTTTATAGTAGTAGACTAGAATTAGCCTAAGGGATTTCTTACTACGCTTCTTTGTAGGATCAATACTTGGGTTTCCCTATATTACTTGAAGTAATACATGCACTTACATAGAACCACTTGTTTGTGAACTATTTTATATATTTTATAACATTTATATTTTAACTACTTAATATAAATTGTGTCATGTTTTTGGTCATATTTTTGAAACTTAAATTACAGTGTAATTTCAGGATTGGTCAATTTGTTGGCACTGTTACCGGGGATTTAAATTGACATAAATCATGCAGATAAACATCACACACTGCGGGTGCATCAGGTTGTTGGCGAAATTGTCGGGAAAGCTACTTTAAGGACTTTAGGAGAATTTTAGTTAAACATGTAAGACTTAGATTTGGAATCTATAGTATTATTATATAGTCTGTGAAATAATTTTGTGTTTATTTTAAAGAAACTCCAAACTACCAAAAATATTTTTGATATCCATCCTATTAGTTAATTTTTTAGATTTTTATGCATAGTTCAAGAGCTGCAAACTTTAAATTTTACAAGTTAGATTTGGAGAGAACTTTTGGGAGAGATTTTATAAGACTCCATGAATTTAATATAGAAATGACAAATCAACGATATAAAGAATATTCAGATTTAGATTACAATGCTAGTAGCTTTGGAAGAGTAAACCACAAGCGAGTGGATCAATACATAAAAAGATATACTCAAGGAACCCCAATTATTAAGTAAAATTCATTTGGACAATAGATTGAAACTAGTCATGAGATACATAATTCTTGTTCTGATTATTACAATCCAGGTTGGGAAAATCATTTAAAATTACCAAAAATTATATTCAGGAAAGAGGTTAAAGGTTGTTAGGTTGTTTAGTTGAATCTTAATCAATTTAAAAGTATCTTTGAGAAATAGAAATATTTCAACTAGACTAGATTAAAGATTTTGAGATTTTCTTATATTTAAGATGAAGGGAGTTAAATAAATGACTAGGTTGTAAGAAATTAACAAAAATTCTACCCTAAAACGAGATTTAAAAATCTTTATCACACTTATATTCTCTAGTTAAATGTTCAAAAAGCTACATTTGAACTCAAACATCATTTTAGTCCTTGTTGAAATATGAGATTACATGAAAGCAAGTAATAAGTAAGTTTGGGGAAGTTTGTACAAGATAAATTTATGTGATTTTAATATATTAAATGCAATGTGGCTTCTTTTTATTTATCATGATATTATTCTTGGGAGAAATATGTTTGTTGTGTTGTGCAACTTATTAGGTTTATGTCACTTAGGGTAGGAAAAGAGGCAAATTTGGAGGAAAAATGACAACTTAGAGCAAATTAAAGAAAATTTTGATCCAATGCACCAACACCTACATTATAATGTGTTCGCATCATGTTTGTACTGTTGCACCCAAAATCAAGCTCACCAACTTTATGGATAACTGAGATTAAAGCACCCACACTAGCATCGTAGCACACTCACACCCGATCATTAATCAATGGTGCATTCCCATCAGCATCGCGGCACACCCACACACAATAGTTCATTAAAATTTGGAAGGAAGATTCTTGCTTTTGCCAGGCTTCCCTTATAAGTATATTCCTTAGGACGATTTTATGCCATCTTATAGGGCTAGAGGTTGTAAAATGGTGAGAGAGAGTTCTCTATTAGGGTTTTCTTCCTTTTTTTTTTTGGCTGAAAACTTAAGGGTTATTTTTCCTTCTTTTTCCCTCTTGTTTCTTGTAGTACTTGAGAGATTGTGATATGAGAGTGAGATCTTCTACACTTGTAGAGAGGACAACTCATTCTAGTAAGTTTTATGTTATTTTGTTTCTTACATTGATTTCTTATTCATAGTTTTCTCCATCATGCTTTTCAAAATCTCATTCGTAACTCTATGAGGTAAGATGACGTGCCTATAAATCTGCTACATTTTTAATATATATTATATGCTCATTTTTAATGTTATTACACTTTAATGGAAGTTATTTTTCATGTTTTTGATTTCAAGTACAGGATTATGGAGTTTTAGGGAAAAGATGCAAAAACAGAGTGAATTGGGGTTAAATGGAGTAAAGGAGTAAAAAGTGAACTCACATCTAGGCGCCATACCCCGTACATTCAAACATAGAGCCAGCACCATGGCATCAAGATCTGGCGCCTAAGTGCCCAACATTTATTTCAAGCTAATAGAAGGTTGTCACCTAAGAACCCAGACTGGCACCTAAGCAACATAATCAATTTTTTTTTTTTGTAAATTCAATGTATTTGAACAATATTTAAAGGGGCTTCTAATATGACTCTTAGGGATTTTAAGGGTTATTATAAGGAGGTGTATCTTCAAGAGAAAACATGTGTGTGAGAGGAGGGATAAAGTGTAGAGGGGTTAGTATTTCCAAAACTTAGAGTGCAGGGGAGGAGGAAAGGTGAGAGATTTCTTTTATTTTCTGCATCTCCGAGTGATAATTGAGAGTTATAGATTTCCTTAAAAGAACTTCATAAAATTATATTGGGGAGGAGTTTGAGCTAAGTATTTTGTATTTTTGCTTAAGTTTTGTTAAATTTGATTGTGTAAACTTGCTTTTATAAATATATCATGTATTTTTGTTTTCTCCAAATGAAGTCTGAGTAGTTTTCTTTATTTTTCTCCTTGTGATGAGAAACAATCATGTGTAGGATTAGACTTGTTTAGTATTTCTATTACTACATAATTTTGATGATTCATTACTTCACAATTAATTTACTTATTTGGTCTAGCCAAATTATAAGTTAAAACTTGTTTCGAATCATGCTGAACCGGGAGGGCTATGAATTCCTCAACTATAAAGAATCACATTGCACTCTTGGGTGAAGGAAAAGTAGTCTATAGAGCAGTGAAAATAAATACGGAGATAAGTTTTGATGGGTGTAAACTGGTGATTTCAGGGTGACAAGCCAGAATCATAACAAATTTAATGTAGTGTTTAGAACATAAAGCTTAGTTAGCCAAATTGAGGGCTTACATGGGTATTCTTGAGTGACAAGCTAGAATTTACCCAGCATATCCATGGAATTAGGAACTTAACTATAGGTTAGCAAATGTTATTTATGCATTCAGAATAGGGTAAAGAAAATGCTTGTTCCTATTTTTCACAAAATTATATTTAAATTTATAAATATTTGATTCCTACACTGATTATAATCGCATTGCAAGGAGAAGAATTTTTCAAACAATTTGAATTCTTTTACATAAATTTAATTTGTAAACATTTAGCATTTTCTTTAAGTTTAGAAATATAATTTGTAGGTATTAATTACTTCTTTATACAATTCCAACCATAATTCCTAGATAATTTACCTATAGTTTAAGTAGAGTTCTACTAAGTCAGTAAAAATAATTTTTCCTTTCATGTGGGATTGATACTCAGAACTCCATCAGAGCCCTATATTACGTGAAACAATATGTGCACTTACGTAGTATACCTAGTGTGTAAAATTGAATTGTGGAGAAAAAAGAGAATGATTTCTAATTTTAAGATTGAAGTAATTACACACTATGCAAGTTTATACTGTATTCGAGGATTAAGATTTCTGGCTCCGTTGTTGAGGAAGTGACAGAATTTTTTACTTGTAAATTTTATTTGAACTAGATTTATTTTCTGAAAATTGTAGTTTCGTTTACTTGTATAAGTTCTTGTTTGTGTCGTAAAAATATTTTTAAGTATTTTTGAGTGTTTTTGCTAATTTTATTTTTTCAACTTTTACTTTTATTTGTGTAGTTTACGATCTGAAGTTTTAGTACTTTACAATTCTGAGTTAGAATGAACTACAAGAAAATTTTGAAATCAAAAAAGAATTTTAAATTTTAAAAGAAATGGCGAACAAAAAACAAATTATATAATGAAACTATTGAAAATGACCATTATCATGTACAAAGACTTTCAAAGGGTTACACAAACCTTACAACTGATTAAATTCATTTTATTATATGGACTCCTGCTGTAGCGGCTAACTCATTTGAACTAAAACCCACTATAGTCCAAATGTTACAGAATAACTAATTTGGGCGAACTCCAACGGAGGATCCAAATTTACACTTAACAAATTTTCTAGAACTATGTGATTCATTTAAATATTATGGTGTACCAAATGATGTTGTTAGACTTATAATTTTTCCCTTTTCCTCAAGGAATAAAGCTAAGACGTGGTTAAACTTTTTAGCACCTGGATCTATTAGAACTTGGGGTGATTTAGTGCAGAAATTGACCTTCAAAAACCGCTAAATTTAGAAATGGTATTACTTCATTTACACATTATGAAGGTGAGTCAGTATACAAAGCTTGAGAATGATTTAAAGAAATCCTTAGAAAGTGTCCACATCATGCTTTGCCAGACTGGTTGATTATTCAAACATTTTATAATGAGTTGGTAACATGCCTTAGATCTATCATTAACACTGCTTCTGGTGGTTCATTAATATCAAAACTATTTGATGAAGCATATTCTTTAATCAAAGAGATGGCTACAAAAATTTTTCAATGATAGCCAGTGTTCATGATACTGATGTAATCTCTTTTCTTGCTTCACATGTTGTTGCAACATCTACAAACATAGATCAATTCAGAATGAGCTTATCTAAACACCTCATGTGATTGAGGAAAACTCATTGGGACAAAGGATTAATTTTTAATCACATTCTGTTAAGAATTTAAATGTAATTAATAATAGATCCAATAACCTGTATTTTAACTATTATAACCCAGGTTGGAAGAATCACCATAACTTTAACTGGAATAATAACTCTGGTGGTGGAAACCGGCAAACCCATTGAGAATCTGGAAAAATCAAGGTAATACTAATTATAGACCTTCTTATCCTCCTGAAATTAACAATAATAAAAAATATAAGGAGAATAAGTTGTTTGTGGAAAAAGTGGCGTTACAGATGGGGAATCAATTACAAAGTCAGAGTGCTGCAATTAGAAATATTAAGAATAAAATGGGACAAATTGCTAACTTGCTTAGCAATAGGCCTCAGAGAACTCTTCTTATCAATAGGTCACTAGGAACTCTTTCTGTCAACATTGAGATAAACCCTAAAGAGACTATTAAACAACAAGTTAAAGTTTTCCAACTCAAGAGTGGAAGAGAATTAATTGTTGGAAATAAAAAAAAGAACTAAAGTTGAACAGAGAGAGGAAACTACAGAATCTAAAAAAAATGTGTCGAATGATTTGGAAAAACTTATTTCTCCAAGTAAAATTAAAATTTTAAGAAACCACCACCTTCATTCCCTCAAAAGCATAGAGAGCATAAGTTGGATATACAATTTTTACAATTCTTGAAGAAATTTAAGAAGCTAATGATAAATATTACTTTCGATAAAGCTTTAGAAAATATGTCAAGTTATGTAAATTTTATGAAATATATCTTAAATAAGAAAAAGAAGTTTAGAGAACATGATACCAAGACACTTTGTGAGAAGTGCAATGCAATAATTTAAAGAATGTTTCCTTAAAAACTTGAGGATCCTAGTAGCTTTACAATTTCATTTGCAATACGTGAAAGATTATGTAGAAAAGTTTTATGTGATTTAGGAGCTAGCATTAACCTCATTCCCTTATCAATATTCAAAAGGTTAGGCTTATGAGAGATTTCTCCCACTACTATAACTCTTCAATTAGTTGAACGATCTACCTCTTATTTTATGGGGGCTATAGAAGTTGTGCTGGTTAAAGTTGATAAATTTATCTTTTTTATAGATTTTATTATTTTAGATATGGAGGAAGATAAAAAATTAACAATCTTGTTAGGGAGACTTTCCCTTGCTACTGGATGAGCAATGCTAGATGTTCAAAAAGGAGAGTTAACCATGAGAGTTAAGGACCAGTAACTTCTGTTTAATGTGCTAAAATCTATGAGGTATCTAACTAGAGCAAGAGATGATGAATGTTTCCAGATGAAGATAATGGATTATTTTTGTAGTAAATATTTTCAAGAAAATTTTCAGAATAAGGCTGAAACACATGAGTTAAAAGAAGATATTGAAATGGACTTTCATGATGAATTGAAAAGTTGTTTACTGAGGATTCAAATTATGTTCAGGAGAAGTTTGAAATTTTAGATACTACAAAAAATGGTAAATCCTTAATTCCATTTATTAAAGAGCCTCCTGGACTTAAGATGAAGTTACTCCTTTCACATTTAAAGTATGCATTTCTAGGTGACTCATCTACACTACCTGTCTCAGATTTGACTCAAAATTAAGAAGAAAAGTTAATGCAAAGTTTAAGAAATTATAAGGAAGCCTTTGGATGGACGTTAGCAGATATTAAATGTATCAGTTCTTTAATTTATATGCATAGAATTTAAATGGAAGATAATTATAAGCCTAGGGCAGATTTTTAAAGGAGACTGAATCCAATCATGAAAGAAGATTTTATTTCTGATAATGATTGGGTTTCTCCGATTCACTGTGTTCTTAAGAAAGAAAGAGTGACTATAGTTGTAAATGAATGGAATGAATTAATTCCAACAAGATAAGTCGCTAGATGGAAAATTTGTTTTGAATATAGAAAGTTAAATCTCACCACAAGGAAACATCACTTTTCTCAACATTTTCTGGATCAAATGTTAGATATGCTAGCTAGGCATAGATATTTCTATTTTTTTATGGATATTCAAGATACCATCAGATACATATAACTTATGAGGGTCAAGAAAAGACAACATTCACAAGTCCCTATAGAACATTTGGTTTTAGTATAATACCCTTAGGTTTATGTAATGAACCTACAACTTTTCAAAGATATATGATGTCCATTTTTTGTGATAGAATTAAGAAAGGAATTGAAGTTTTCATGTATTACTTTTTAGATTTTGGAACCTCCTTCGATTCTTATTTAGATCATTTAGTGAGAGTTCTAAAATGTTGTGAAGAAATAAAGCTGGTTCTCAATTGAGAAAAATGTCAATTTATGGTGGCATGAGGGATTGTTTTAGGGCGTACAATTTCTAAATGTAGTATGTAAGTAGATCAAGCTAAAGTACAAGTTATTGCTAAACTACCTCTTCCTACTATAGTGAGAGGAGTTAAGAGTTTTCTAGGACATGCTGGATTTTGCAGTTGTTATATTAAAGACTTTTCAAAAATTGTCAAGCATTTATGCCATCTTTTAGAAAAAGATGCAATATTTGACTTCAATAAGAAATGTCTGCATGCCTTCAACTTATTAAAGGAAAAATTAATTATCTCATCTATTATTGTTTCACCTGATTAGGGAAAACCATTTGAATTAATGTGTGATGCGAGTGATTATGCTATTAGGGTTGTGTTATGGAAAAAATATGATAAGATTTTTATAGTTATATATTATGTGATTAAAACTCTTAATGAAGCTTAGATAAATTATACAACTGATGAAAAGGAATTATTTACAATAATATATGATTTTGATAAATTTAGGTCATACCTTATTGGAACAAAATGTATGGTTCATACAGATCATTCTGTGATTAAATATCTTATGCATAAGAAGGATGTTGAATCAAGACTTATTAGATATTTCCTTTTGTAACAAGAATTTGATTTTAAGGTAATTGATAGAGGAGATCTAATAATCATATTGCTGATCATTTATCAAGGCTTGAGCAGAAAAATTTTAGTAATTATGAAAATGAAATAAATGAATATTTTCTTGATGAACAATTATACACTATATCTAAGTTGTGTGTTCCTCAGTATGTTGATATTGTTAATTTTATAGTAAGTGATATTGTAATTATCAGATTAACATACCCACAACAAAAGAAATTCATATATGAAACCAAATTTTCCTTTTAGGATGACCTAAATTTATATAATAAATGCATGATCAAGTTATTCGGAAATGTGTATCAATTGAAGAAACCAAAGAAATTTTAAAAAGTGTAATGATTCTGAATTTGGTGGAGTCAATAGAATTGTATTTAAGAACTTACAATCTGGATTTTTTTAGCCAACCTTGTTTAAGGTGTTAATGTTTATGTAAAAATATGCGATCGATGTCAACGTGTGGGTAATATTTCTAAAAGAAACAAAAATTCCCCTAAATTTTACTTTATAAGTTGCTATTTTTTATGTGTGAGGTTTAGATTTTATGGGACTATTTATACCATCTTCAGGTAACATATATATTTTAAGTCCTATAGATTATGCATCTAAATGGATTGAAAACTTATGCATAGTTAATAGCATAAGTTTTCAATCGTGAAATTAAGAGAGTTTTGAAAAAAAATATTATTCCTAATAGAAAGGATTGGTCTGTTAGACTTAATTTTGCAATATGAGCCTATAGGACTGCATATAAAACTCTTATAGGAACGCCACTGTATAAGCTCAAATATTGGAAAGGTGTGTCATTGGCCAGTAAAACTTGAGCATAAAGCTTATTGTGCAGTTAAAGAATTTAACTATAATTTGAAAGATGATGGTGAGAAGTGATTATTGCAATTAAATGAGCTCAAGGAACTTCAAAATGAATCGTATGATATTGCAAAAATTTATAAAGAAAAGATTAAAATTTGGCATGATTGAAATATTTTCATATAAGATTTTGAACCTGGAGAATAAGTTTTACTATATAATAGAAGATTGTATTTATTTTCCAAAAAAACTTAATTCTAGGTGGTCAGAGCCATTAATTGTAATAAAAGTCTATGAATATGGTGTTGTGCATATTAAGGACAAGAAATTGAAAAAATATTTAAGGTAAACAGACATAGATTGAAACCTTACATTGGTGGAAACAGACCTATATTTTATGAAGTCCTAATGTTGGGTCAACCAATGTAAGCATTTGGTATTTCGGCCCGACGCGTTAAACCAAGCACTTCGTGGTAGGCAACCCATGGTTATCTGTGTTGATTTATTTTTATTTTTTTTTTGTAAACTCTTATAGTTGTCTGGTTATAATGAAAAAGTGCTAATGAGAGCTACATGATGAGAAACTGCATAAAACATTATTTTAATGATCTAGATATGGATGGGATGTGTTAATTGAACGTTAGGTGAAGTAGAAATGTCCAGCGCCTATGCTCCAGAATTTGGTAACCCCCAATTAACCGCCCATGGCAGTTTTAAATTAGTTATTTCCATTTAAGACTCTCAAAAACTCATATTCATGTCATAAGGATATATTATTTTAGCATTTGAAAGAGTTTAGGAGGATTCTATGACAAATAGATCAATGAGAAGCAAAGGTAATGGTGTTATTGATAGGAAGAAGTTCGTCAATGAAGATGCACATAACTACTTCAATGGATTTCTTCTGGCATATAACAGATTAAAGAAAGAGGATTTGTTTCCCCTGGTAGTCAAGTAGAAGTGGTAATTGCTCAAAGACATTGGGAAGTATTTTGTTACCCTATCACTACTGCTGTTATTTCTATCTTTAAGGATTTTTATGAGAATCTTACAGAATTTCATCAAGGATTACTCAATGTCAGAAGCAAATTGGTACCACTCAATCCATTTAGTATTAAAATGAATTATTTCTTTTAGAAAATGTGTCTATCTAAAGTTATGCCAATCTTGCCCCAACTAAAAAAAAACGGACAAAATTTATAGATTCCTTTCTGTCAGTGAAGGAACTTGGAAAATGAAGATAGAATCAAATGCAAGTTTTTCTGTTTCAAAGTTAAACATAAGCTCAAAAGCTTTGCATAAGGTTAGGGTTTTTCCATGGTTTTTCAAGATACTTTTCATTTAGTATTTTCTAATTTTTTATATCTTTATGTTGTTGGTTAACCTTATGGATTTCATTTATTAATAGTCTCGCAAATTTGAATGTTAAAATCTATCATGATATATGGCTTCTGCCCACCGCATAGTAGAATGATTAGTTTTATTGTTGAATCCTTTTAGAATAGGCGTATTTTAGTTAGGAATTTGCAACCTAGATATGGGATCAAAAGAATTATGATAAACACCATGAGATTAAGCGAAACATAACTTCATGGGTTTTTTATTCTTTTTCTGACCTATGCATAAGCTTAAGAAGCAAACTTATCCCTGTTTGACAACTATCACAATGGAAAATTTTCAAAAAAATCATGATCCCCCATGATACCTGAGTCACATAAGCACAAGCCCACCCCTCTTGAAGAACATCAAGTTCACTTATGCTTTCCATTTTATGCTCTCTACGAACATTATTTGTTTTTCTATTTACTATTAGGATTTCAAGAATTCAACCTTTTTTTATCACACCAAGCTATGATTATAACGTTAGTGAATTAGAGATTTTTTGTCACAATAATCATTAGTATTTCCTCGTGGGATTGATAGACGGGCTCTGATACCACATATTACTTGATATGTTTACTTTCTTGATTGACTGGCTTTCCTCACAATTACTTTCAGCCATCAGTTATGGCATGCTAGAGATTTTATTGTCAAGCATATCATGTTACAATCTGGTAATAAACCTCCTCACGCTTCTTAATGGAGTTGGTTGAATCCTTTGTAAAGTTTGAGAGCTTTTCTTTGGTATTCAAGCATTGAAAATAGGCGATGAATATTTTTAAAATATTCTAGAAGAGATGATAACACATACTGACAAGTTGTTGAACCAATGCAAAACTGACCTTGAGTGTTGTGAGGAATAAATGGTGCTTAAGTGCATCATTTATTTATAGCGGAAAAACTGCTAATTTGAAAGAGGCTACATGATCAACAGGATCAGTTCTTCATTTGTAAGAATCGTTAGAAGAAATTTTGAACTTCTTGGTAGTTCTACTTCAATGATTTCTCGAGAAAATGTATTCTTCAGTAATTTTCTCCTTCTTCTTCATCTTCATCCTTTTTCAAATTCTAAGGACTCAGTTGTCTCTTCTTCGAGAATGTACAACACATCTTCAACATCTTCCTCTACTTCCTCAAACATCGGATACAGAGCTCTCCTCACATTAACATGAGGTGGCTCTTCTCTAAGTGGCCGGTCTATATGTTATTCTTTTCTTCGCACCCTTGTACTCGATAATCTTGTATGACTTCAGAAATTGTTTCTACAAATGGTTCTGGATACATTTTGTCTTACTTCATTTATCATCTTATTCATTTTTTTCCCAAGTTCCTCTATCTATTATATTACAAACTTCTAGTTAAATCCATCATTGTTTCTTATTTTTCCTTGAAATAAAAGATCTTTTAACTAGATTTTGATAATGTGTTTCATTCTCACCATACCTTGTAAGATGTTGAATCCATTTGGGGGGTGAGATACCATATAGTTTATGAACTCATATAATTTAGAAGAGATCTAGAAAAAGCTAATGAATTTTAGAAAGTTTTTAAAGATTGTTAGATTGTGTGTGTGTGAGAGAGAGAAAGAGAGAGAGAGAGTATGAGAGAAAGAGAAAAAGAATATGTGAAAGCACGAATGAGATCTCCCTTTTCCCTCTTTCCTACTAATTTATATACTCATAAGCCTGTGTATCCTTATAGGGGTCTAGAAAATAAACCTAAGAGTAGGTTATTGGCTATGTTATATGGAGCTTGAGCAAACTCATTATCGATAAGTCTATTAGTGTGGATTGTCATGCTATTAATAAATGATGGTATGCTGACAAGATAGAATTCTCTTTCTTCTATCATAGAGCTATTTATTGAGCTCAGTGGTTTATCCAGGTAGTCGTCACTAAGTATGGTAAGTATTTCAACAAGATCATAAGAGTACGAAATAGAAATTCAAGTAATGCATGCGAGTTTGGTTAGATTAACCCACTTGAAGATCAAATAGGAGCAGACCCTTTATTAGAAACTTATTTGAATGCTAACATAATTCAAAGTTACTCTCAAAATACTTCTTGACAATAAGGTTTTATGCAAATTCACACTTTCAAAAGTACAACTAATAAGTATGACTAATCTTATCAGTGACAGAATATTAAATGCCTAACTGGTGGGATCAATCCATTAAGCTCACGATACAAATTTTGTATTTGTGCTTTCGTGTCCTTTAAATGCTTATTTTTTGTACGTTTAGTTCCCCAATTTTCTTAGTTCTCTGATGTTATACTGTGAAAAGAATGAAAGAGTGAAAGGATTAAAGAATAAATCACCTATATACGCAACTGGAGAGATGAGAAAGTTGCAGTAAACATTCTGCCCTGTTGAGTTTGTCTATAGGCATATCCATTCATATTCGATCAAAATGATGCTTTCTACCACCAATAAGCTTTGTGGGCTACGTATAATAGTAGTCACAATAGTTTACCATTAAGCCCAGACATTCCTTCAACGGGGGGCTCAAAAGCTACGGCTGTAGGGAGAAATCTTGAGTNTTAACCTTATGGATTTCATTTATTAATAGTCTGGCAAATTTGAATGTTAAAATCTATCATGATATATGGCTTCTGCCCATCGCATAGTAGAATGATTAGTTTTATTATTGAATCCTTTTAGAATAGGCGTATTTTAGTTAGGAATTTGCAACCTAGATAGGGGATCAAAAGAATTACGAGAACTACCATGAGATTAAGCGAAACATAACTTCATTGGTTTTTTATTCTTTTTCTGGCCTAGGCATAATCTTAAGAAGCAAACTTATCCCTGTTTGACAACTATCACAATGGAAAATTTTAAAAAAAATCATGATCCCCCATGATACCCGAGTCACATAGGCACGAGCCCATCCCTCTTGAAGAACATCAAGTTCACTTATGCTTTCCATTTTATGCTATCTACGAACGTTATTTGTTTTTCTATTTACTATTAGGATTTCAAGAATTCAACCTTTTTTTTATCACACCAAGCTATGATTATAACGTTAGTAAATTAGAGATTTTTTGAAACAATAATCGTTAGTATTTCCTCGTGCGATTGATAGACAGGCTCGGAGACCACATATTACTTGATATGTTTACTTTCTTGATTGACTGGCTTTCCGCACAATTACTTTCAGCCATCAGTTATGGAATGCTAGAGATTTTATTGTCAAGCATATCATGTTAAAATCTGGTAATAAACCTCCTCACGCTTTTGAATGGAGTTGGTTGAATTCTTTGTAAAGTTTGTGAGCTTTTCTTTGGTATTCAAGCATTGAAAATAGGCGATGAATATTTTTAAAATTTTCTAGAAGAGGTGATAACACATACTGACAAGTTGTTGAACCAATGCAAAACTGACCTTGGGTGTTGTGAGGAATAAATGGTGCTTAAGTGCATCATTTATTCATAGCAGAAAAACTGCTAATTTGAAAGAGGCTACATGATCAACAGGATCAATTCTTCACTTGTAAGAATCCTTAGGAGAAATTTTGAACTTCTTGGTAGTTCTGCTTCAATGATTTCTTGAGAAAATGTATTCTTCAGTAATTTTCTCCTTCTTCTTCATCTTCATCCTTCTTCAAATTCTAAGGACTCAGTTGTCTCTTCTTCGAGAATGTACAACACATCTTCAACATCTTCCTCTACTTCCTCAAACATCAGATACAGGGCTCTCCTCACACTAACTTGAGGTGGCTCTTCTCTAAGTGGCCGGTCTATATGTTATTCTTTTCTTCGCACCCTTGTACTCAATAATCTTATATGACTTCAGAAATTGTTTCTACAATTGGTTTTGGATACATTTTGCCTTACTTCATTTATCATCTTATTCATTTTTTTCCCGAGTTCCTCCATCTATTACATTACAAACTTCTAGTTCAATCCATCATTATTTCTTATTTTTCCTTGAAATAAAAGATCTTTTAACTAGATTTTGATAACGTGTTTCATTCTCACCATACCTTTTAAGATGTTGAATCCATTTGGGGGGTCAGATACCATATAGTTTATGAACTCATATAATTTAGAAGAGATTTAGAAAAAGCTAATGAATTTTAGAAAGTTTTTAAAGATTGTTAGATTGTGTGTGTGTGAGAGAGAGAGAGAAAGAGAGAGAGAGATAGAGAGAGAGAGAGTATGAGAGACAGAGAAAAAGAGTATGAGAAAGCACGAATGAGATCTCCCTTTTCCCTCGTTCCTACTAATTTATATACTCATAAGCCTGTGTACCCTTATGGGGGTCTAGAAAATAAACCTAAGAGTAGTTTATTGGCTATGTTATATGGAGCTTGAGCAAACTCATTATCGATAAGACTATTAGTGTGGATTGTCATGCTATTAGTAAATGATGGTATGCTGACAAGATAGAATTCTCTTTCTTCTATCATAGATCTATTTATTGAGCTCAGTGGTTTATCTAAGTAGTCGTCACTAGGTATGGTAAGTATTTCAACAAGCTCATAAGAGTACGAAATAAAAATTCAAGTAATGTATGTGAGTTTGGTTAGATTAACCCACTTGAGGATCAAATAGGAGCAGACCCTTTATTAGAAACTTAATTGAATGCTAACATAATTCAAAGTTACTCTCAAAATCCTTCTTGACATTAAGGTTTTATGCAAATTCACACTTTCAAAGGTACAACTAATAAGTATGACTAATCTTACCAGTGTCAGAATATTAAATGCATAACTGGTGGGTTCAATCCATTAAGCTCACGATACAAATTTTGCATTTGTGCTTTCGTGTCGTTTAAATGCTTATTTTTTGTACGTTTAGTTCCCCAATTTTCTTAGTTCTCTGATGTTATACTGTGAGAAGAATGAAAGAGTGAAAGGATAATATGCAACTAGAGAGATGAGAAAGTTGCAATAAACATTCTGCCCTGTTGAGTTGTCTATAGGCATATCCATTCATACTCGATTAAAATGATTCTTTCTACCACCAATAAGCTTTGTTGGCTACGTATAATAGTAGTCACAAGAATTTACGATTGAGCCCAGACATTCCTTCAATGGGGGGCTCAAAAGCTACGGCTGTAGGGAGCAATCTTGAGTTCTCTCGTGTAATCATTGAGTAGACTTTCCTTCATTCAAAAGCCTTCACTTTCTTGTTGATGGAAGCAAGTCATTCTGTGATTATGACTCATAGATTATTCAGGAAGATTTCTCCTTGTTGAGTAGTCCAAGATAAAAGCACATACTTTCTCAAGAAATTTGACTTATTTCAATCACTTAGGATGCATGCGCTCCTAAAATGTGGAGTAGAATGTGAAAATTTTGAAACTTCAATGTTAAGGAAGGTGCATTGATACTGAGTTTTTCGGATTGTCAGAGAAGTACTACAAGGATACTTTCTTTGCCCATCGATACAATGTCACCTACTCCTTTTCTTAAAGTTCCCAAGTCTCCATCCACACAAAGTGTATAAAGTTTATCTAAAAAGCTGATTTCATCATGTGTTAGACCTTCTGAGTAATGTGCTAGGAAGTCAACGACCAACGAGGCTTTAATCATTGCCTTTGAAATGTAAGAAATGTTGAACTCGCTCAGTTCCACTAACACTTATAAAAATCTTCCATAATTTTTGGGTCGTGAAAACACTAATTTAAGTGGACGATATGTGAGCACATTCACAGTGTGTGCTTAAAAATAAGGGCGTAATTTCTTTACTGAGAATATTAGCGCCAATTCGAGCATCTCTATAATCACATATCTCAATCCTGCAACCTAACAAAACTCTACAACATCTCTCACCTTCTTCTCACTCCTTCAAGATCTCTCTCGGATCGTTGGAGTTCACAAATTATACGAGATCTCATGTCTCCAAAGGATTCAACATTACAAATATTCATTGTATGTAAAGCCCACTTTATAGTTTTTATTCGATATCACTTTCACGTTTGATCTTCACCTATAAATAGGTGATTCTGATGAGTACAAAAGCAGTAGAATTCCCCCCTTTGTTTTGTCTCATTTCTTACCAATCTCTCAAACATTTTATAGGTAAATAAGATCTTAATGGCGTTACATGATCTAAGAATACCGTTAATATATTATAAACATTTATATGATTGTTTATCTATTTTTAATTTTTTTTATTTATAAATTAAAATTTAAAAAATAGATATACAATCATATAAATGTTTTATAATATAATTGTAAACCTATCGTCTAATAAAACTATTTTAAAATTTTGGCCATTTAACAGTCAAGATAACTATTTTAAAAATTTGGACGTCTCACTGCTTGCCCTTTGTCGAATGCAAAGAAGAGTAATACC
>JXCR01139806.1:126235-157379 GCA_002079205.1 Phalaenopsis hybrid cultivar | reverse complement strand
CTCTCATCAAAAGTTAATCTTTCTTCGGTTTTGCTGCGTGATATGTATGTGGGCTTCTCAGCCTCAACTGGCGCTGCAACTGGGTCGCATTGTATCCTGGGGTGGAGTTTTGCCATGAACGAAACAGCAGAAGAGCTCAATCATTCTAAACTTCCAGTACTACCACCAAGAGAAGAAGAGGCGGCCATGAAAAAAACAAATCATTGGGTTCTCCCAATTTCGATAGCCGTTGCAGTATCATTGTTGTTGTCCATTTGTACTGTAACGGTGGTAGTGCTGTTGAAGAAGAGGAGGAAGTACGCAGAGGTGATTGAAGAATGGGAAAAAGAGTACGGGCCACAAAGAATATCGTACAGAGTTCTGTACAAAGCCACCAGAGGCTTCAGCAAAGACAACATATTAGGGAGCGGAGGATTCGGGGAAGTTTATAAAGGGCAGCTTCCCAAATCGAAGCAACAGATTGCAGTGAAGAAGATCTCCCATGAATCGAAGCAGGGGATGAAGGAGTTTGTGGCAGAGATCGCCAGCATCGGTCAGCTTCGGCACCGCAACCTGGTCCAGCTTCTCGGATACAGCCGACAACAAGGACAGCTCATGCTAGTCTACGAGTTCATGCCCAATGGAAGCCTGGACAAATACATCTTCGGGCGAGTAGAGAAACCTCTTAGTTGGAAACAGAGGTTTCATATAATCAAAGGCATAGCGGCAGCGCTGCTTTATCTGCACGAGGAATGGGAACAAGTTGTGCTTCACAGAGACATAAAGGCGTGCAATGTACTCCTCGACGACAAATTCAATGGAAAGCTTGGTGATTTCGGGCTGGCGAGGCTACAGGATCGGGGAGAGATTCCGGAGACGACGAGGGTGATGGGGACATTTGGTTATCTTGCTCCAGAGCTCTCGAGGACGGGTAAGTCTACGACGAGCTCGGATGTATTTGCTTTTGGGGCGTTTCTGCTTGAAGTGGCTTGTGGGAAACGGCCGGTGGAGCTGAGGGGGTGTGGGGTGCAGATGGTTTTGGTGGATTGGGTGATAGAGTTTTTGAAAAAAGGGAAGTTGTTGGAGGCGTGCGATAGGAGATTGGAAGAGTTTGAATCGGAGGAGGTGGAGATGGTGTTGAGGTTGGGGTTGATGTGCTCCCACCCAATGGCGGCGGCGCGGCCTGGTATGAGGCAGGTGGTGCAGTACCTTGAAAGAGAGACACCGCTGCCTGAGATGACGGCGGAGGATTTCAGCTTGTTTCAATTGGCTTCTCTTAGGAATGGGCTGGTTGATTGTGCGTTCTCCGTCGACAGCAGATGAGATTGTTTCTCTTTTTCCCTTCAAAATAATTTGCAAAGGAGCTACTCCAGCAAACATGTTCTAAATGTGTCAATCAGAGAGGTTATTCAAAAAGTATTGGAGAGTTATATTCATGTTATACCTTTATACCTCCAATAATTTTTCTATAATCATTTGTACTTTCTAGTAAGTTTTACGTTTCTATTTTCATATATTTGTAGGTTATAGGTAACTTATATAAAAAGTATAAAGAATATAACACGGATATAACTCTCAATACCCTCTCAATAAACTTGCTGCTGTAGACTACGTGTAGAAGCAGCTCATGGCTTATTGGTTGTTGGAAATTGAACTGAAAATATAAAGATTGTGTTTTTTTTGAGAGGTGGTATAAATTGCAGAGTGTCCTTGAGTACTTTGACATTTTGCTCTTTTCATAAATTATTTTGAATAGAATTTCCTTAATGCTCTTACATGACATACATGATCTTTATTTATTAAGGTTTTCCTCGGTGCCACATTTTCACACAAAGCCAGTTTTCTAAAATTTTAGCTAGGAAAAAAGAAATATATACAATCGAATAAAACAGAATATTTTCTTAAATTATAACACCCTACCTAATTTTTGTTGGCCTACAAAGCTAAAATGATTATATTAGAAATACTTTGTGGTTTATTGAATTAATATGTTGATGAAAGGGCGTGCATATTGATAACAATAGACAGCAATAATAAAAAAGCGCTAGAAGTAGTTTATTTTTAATAATAAGACTATTTTAAAATAATAGTTATTATTCTGAGTTATTCTAAATATAACACATTTATTTAAATATTTATAAAGTTACGAATAATTTAAATAACTCTAACAAACACATACTTCCAACTAAACTGACACTTCACAATAAATTTTCGTTCTTTTTTTTTTTTTTTGTATCACTTCGATAAACAATTTCCAAGAAAAACTTTATCATTTTTTTTGTCCTATAAGCTACCATTCATGCACTATTATTAGCATATATTATTCACCCTTATCTTGTTTTGACATGGTTAATTTTTATTTTATGTCCTTATAGTAGTTAATAATTTAGCTTTTATTTTTAGGTGATGTTTTGGGGTATTTATGAAAGTAAAGTTCATGGATGATATTAGAAGGGAAGTCGTGAACTCAAGAGCAATGGTAGCATTCAACCCTCGAGTTCGGTTGTAACTAGTTCTTGTAGATGTTGATGTGTTAATTAAGGATTAGATGTTCCAAACCTAAATTAACAGGCCATCTTGACAATCTTATATCTAAAGTAGTGAATGAAGAAGCAAGTGGAGAGGAATAAATTATTCATTATTCATTATAGAAGAGTACAGATCATTATATAAAATTAATACCAAAAAGTTACCGCGAGGTAAGTCGATCAATTACACAGGTATACATGTCAAATAATATGTGATAACAGAGTTCATGTATCGATCTCATGAGGAAAGGTTAACAATTATTCTTGGTAGTTTACTAGCTTCGAGAATCTAGCTTAGCCTGATTACAAGAGGGATGAAATCCTAAAGTCCTAACAAAAAAAATCACAATTAAAGACGAAAAAAAATAGAAGGTGGAGAAAAATTTTGTGTACTTCAAGATTGATGAGGCTTGTATCTCTATGACTCTGAGTATTGTGGGTTTTTTTTTTATTTTTCTTAATATTTTTCTACGCGATAGTTATCAAACAGGAATAAATTTTCTTCTTAAGGCTACACCTGAGTTAGAGAAAGACTTAGAAACCCATGAATTTAAGTTTACCTTAACCACATGGCGTTGCCCAAGATTCTTCTGATCCACTATCTTGGTAGCAGAATCCAACTATAATATATCTATTATATCAAGATTTCAGAATTAACCTATTTATTCCACTATGCAATAGATCAGAATTATAGATCAAGATAGATATTAACATCATAGTTGGCTAGACTATGAGTAAATAAATTTCATAAGGTTAACTAACATTAGGAAACAGAAGCTATGAAAACACTACATGTAAAACACCTCAAAAATTCATGATAAAATCATTAACCCTACATCACAGAAACATAAAATAGAATTTAGACACACATAGTAGAGAAAAACACATACAATAAATCCTTGCAGATCATCATTGCAGTAAACAAATAATTGTAAAACATTTAATTAAGACTTGTTGTATCCATGATACACCAAAATAATGTAGTATTTTATGTATACATTTTATGCTTATTTTGGTGATATTACACTTTAAAGAAGGGTAATTTCATATTTTTATTGCAGGTATATCAATTTTAGGCGTTTGGAGCAAAAAGTAGCCAAAAGGAAAAAGTTTGGAGCTAAAATGGGGATTTTCATTATCCTGGCGCCAAAGGAGCTATTTTCCAGAAAGCTAGAGCCAGAAGCGTCAGAAACTGGTGCCAAAGGTCCAATTTTATAGAGAAGCGGCGCCCGAAGCACCAAAAATGGCGTCAGAGGCGCCAAAATTGGCACCATAGGCACCAAAATTTAAAGAATAATGAGGACTTCATTAGGCTTGCGCCAGAAGTGCCAGAGACGAATTAAGATGGAATAAGGCATTTTGTGACTATTATTAAGCAGTTTTTGAAGGCTCCAAACAATTAAAACGCCTCATGGAGTGGTTCAAGGCATCTAGACACTTTGGAAGACTCTTTAATGAAGTGATATGTCTCTTGGATGACGGGACTTGTCTTCTGGTGTTAAAAGATGTGACTTTTGGGGAAAATTTGGAAGGAATTTTGAATTCTTTTTGAAAAGAAGATTGGCCCTAATTAGAAAAGGAGAGGAGTCTAAAGAAGACAAGGGGTCATGAGATATAGAGGAAGGTTTTGGCATGAGAGAGAAGCGTTGGAGAAGAGAGGATTTTCTTCTAGGGTTGTAAGAAGAGAGGGAAGGTGAGAGATTTCTTCTTCATTACACTTCTAAGAGAGAATTGGGTGTGATTGTAAAGAGAGAAAATGCATAAAGGGAACTTATAGGAATTTGCTTGAGAAAAAGTGTGAGATAAGTTGTGCTCTTTTCTTTCTTTATTTTATAAACTTGTTTTTAAATATGAAAGCCGTGTTTTATCGTATCTTTCTCGTGAATTCTGAGTAGTCTTTTTTATCTTTCTCTCTGTAATGAGATATGTTTTTGTGAAGAATTTGTTTTATTTTATAAGATTTTAAATGTCAATAAATTGTGATGGTTCGAACTCTTATCTTCATTTATTTTATTATCCGACCAATTGAAAGGTTAAAATTTGTTGAGAACTCTACGATTTAAAAGGGCTATGCTTTCTACAACAAGGTAAGAGTCGCATTTAATTTCATGGGTGAGAATGTAATCCAGGGGTTTGTGTGCAAATAAATAGGGAAATATACTTTGATGGGCGCATAATTGGAGATTTTAAGGTAAAAGATTAAAATCCCCAATTTCCAATTTGGTCCTGTAGCTTGGAAATTAAAGGGAGATTGTTAGCCCTCAGGCAAGGGAGAAGTGAGAGCTCTGGAGTGGCAGCTAGTATCCTCTCAACTTAACCACGAATTTATGGATGAAACTCTGGATTAATCAGTGTTCTTTATGCACTTTTAGAAGGTAAAGAATAGGATTGTTTCTATTTCACACAATATAATTTTGTATGTATTTTAAATGATTTTAGTTTCTTCACACTCCATAAACTCACTGTAAAGGGGAAGGATGATTTCTTAAATTTTGAACTTTTCGTTTCAAAACTTTGTTAGTCTTTGTAAGCTTGCTTTTAAAGTTTAGCAATTAATTTAGTTAACTTAGTTCTTTTAACTACATTCATTTACCGCACATTAAATTTACTTTTGATTTATTTTTCTTACTTAAGCTTTATTATTATATTGTGTTTGATGTTATAATAATAAGAATTTCCAACTCCATGTGGGATCAATACTTAGGACTCCATTAAAGCCCTTTATTACTTGAGAGATATATATACTTTCGTTATTCTTACGGGGTTTGACAACATAAAGATTTTAAAAGATAAATTTACTTATACTGAATTTATTTTTATTGGGATTGAACTGCATATTTACTGTTAGTGTTGTCGTGTGTGTATTGTAATGTTGAAAGATATTTATAATGCACATCATAGAAATTGACCGCCGCGTTAAGTTTTTGGCGCCGTTGCCGGGGAGGAACGGTAAATTACTTTATAACTGAGAACATTTTATCTAAACTTAAGAACTATTTGTAGTTTAATTAAATATTTTTATATTTTAGTGTGTTTGCTTATTTTTATTGCTTATTGTGTTTGTGTATGCATAGTTTAAGATTGGTAGATTTAATACCTTACGATTCGGAGTTAGAAATAACAACTAGAAAATTTTGAAAACAACAAAAAGAGATAGATAATTTGAACAAAATGGCTTGAAACTTAAATAATTCTGGAAATGAAAATGAACATCATTAGAGGCCTTTAAGAGACTATGATAATTCTATAGCAGATGAAATTCATTTGAGTATACAAAACCCTACTGTAGCTGCCAATTCATTTGAGTTTAAACCTGTTATTAACTAAATGATACAAAATAATTAGTTTGGGGTAACACTGAATAAAGATCCTAACTTATACCTTGATAGTTTTATAGAATTGTGTGCACTTTGCCAACTTTCTTAAGTGGAAGTTGAAGGAGATGAGGAATGGGTTTAGCCTATGAAACCCTTTGGTAAAGCTAATTTAAAAACTTATGAATCTCATGAGAAATGGAGAACTAGAAGTAGGAGTCAAGAACCTTCTACTAGTATAGATGTCTCCTCTACTGACCTTCCACCTTCTAGTTCCCCTACTCTGACTGATTTAATGAATGAGTTGGCCTTGCAGCGAAAGAGCATAGAATTAATAAATGAAAGGATTAGAGGTTTAGAACGTCGACATGATTATGATAGTGAGTACCTTCAAAGGCATTATGACTTCGAAGATATTATAAAGCTTATGCCGACACTACAGAGGTGAGCCTGATGTTACTTTTCCTGAGTGCCCCCGATATACTCAGTATCAGCCTGATCCACCTGCTGATCAAGGAGACGAAGACATGGATTGGGATTTTGATATATGATGTAATTGATTACTTGTAATTTTATTTTTGTGATCTTTTGTAATAGAAATAAATGTTTGTGTGTATTTGAATTTTCATTTTTATGGTTACGTTGTACTTGGATAATTTTTAATTTTTGTTATAAAGTTAGTGTGGTAGTTAAATTTGCATATGTAGTATAATAGATGTTGAGTAGTATTTTGTGAATTGTAATGTAATGTGAATTTTATTTTTGCATTTTAATTGTAATTGTTTTGTTTAGTATTGTGGTTGTGTTAGAAAATA
Source organism: Phalaenopsis hybrid cultivar (assembly GCA_002079205.1). Classification (NCBI taxonomy): domain Eukaryota; kingdom Viridiplantae; phylum Streptophyta; class Magnoliopsida; order Asparagales; family Orchidaceae; genus Phalaenopsis; species Phalaenopsis hybrid cultivar. The sequence goes on along the minus strand of JXCR01139806.1, from coordinate 150,743 downwards.
TTGTGTTTGTTTAATGTTTTAGTTTTGTACTTATTTCAAAATTTCATTACCCATCAATTTTTCTAATGATTTATATGTGTAGAAATCTACTAATGTTACAGACCAGGTGAAGTAGAAATTTTGAGAAGGACTGCAAAAATTTCAGAATGATAAAAGTGCCTAAAATACTAAGGTATGATTTATATTTATAGTTTTTCTTCCCACCTGTATCATATTATATTGAAAGATTTAAGTTTGGGGGAGGGAAGAAAAAGATTAACTATTAGATTTCCTCTATTTAAATATTTTCAAAAATTATTTATATGATTTTATGTAGTGAATTTAATTCAAGTAACTATATTTTGTAGCTATTTAAATATTATGGTAGATTTAAAAGAATATTTTTGTAATGAAAATTAATTTTGTAACTTAAGATATATAGTATAAGAGAATAAGATTATAATTAACTATTTAAAGCAAAGGAAACTATATTTTGAAGTATTAAGAATCTGGAAATTCATTTGAGAAGAAAAGATTGGGGCTCAATGATGTAAAAACTATGAAATATTTATAAGGTAAAGGAATACTTTGAGTTTCAAATTTAGGAAAAGAAAGGTGATGTTCAAAATTATTAAAGGCTATCCAGATATAGTAATCCTCACTTGAAAAAGAAAAAAGAAAGGATTGAAAACAATCCCTGAAAAGAAAAGAAAAAAAAAATATAGGATTGAAAGCCATCCAAACGAAAAAGAGAAAAGAAATAAAGAAAAAAAAAATATAGAAGTGAGGAGAAGCTTGAGGATATGCCTAATAAAAAATTAGCTTCACTGGACCTACCTAAAGAAAAAACTTAAATACTGAGATGCCTAATCAAAAATTGGCTTCACTGGACCTACCTAAAGGGAAAACCTAAATACAAGATATGCCTAGTCAAAAATTGGCTTCACTAGACCTACCTAAAGGGAAAACCTAAATATATTCTTAAATCTTAATTTTATGGATTAGATCTTTTACTAGTAGTGTTCCCATGAAATTCCTATCCTTTGGATATTCTAAATGATTAATTGAATTGATATTTTACTAGTATAGTTATCACGAATTCTTATCATTTGAATATTCTAAGTGACTTAATATTGCAACATATAGTCATTCTTGAAATGAATAGAAGAGTATTTGAATATTCTAAGTGACTTGATATTACAACAATATAGTCATTCTTGAAATGAATAAAAGACTAGAACTCTTAAACTTGATGACTAGATAATCTGGTAGCTGCAGAGTTAATTTAATTACTTGAATGTTTTTTAAAAATCTCACTATGATATTTATCTAAATTAAACTTATAGTATTTCTGAATAAAACTTTACTACAATAGATCATAACTTTTATGTAGTACTAAAATTACTTGAGGACAAGTAATAGTTAAGTTTGGGGGATTTTGACAAAAGGAAAATATGTTGAGATTTTCATACCTATTTTATACTTTTTTTGATGATATTGCACTTTAAAGAAAGGTGTTTTTGATGTTTTATTGCAGGAATGATGAATGGGGTGCATTAGAGCAAAAAGATGCAAAAAGGAGCAAATTTGGAGCGAAAAGGACCAAAATGTGAAGAATTGAACTAGGGCTCCGACGGCAAGCCCAATGGCATCGACGACAAGATTTTCCCGATACTCAAGAATTAATTCACTTAGAAGGCCCACCGACAGCGCCCTCGAGGCCAGTGATGGCGAGATCAGTGGTTATGTCCAACCAGGCTTTGGATGAGGACGAATTTTGCAGGGGTTCTTAGGCAACTCTTGGGAAAACTCATCCACAACTTTAAATAAAGATTTTGGCCTAAAATTGAAGAGATCCTGGAAGTCCTGGAGGTTAGAAAGGTTCTGAAGGTTGAGGGAGATTCAAAATTGAAGTGTGAAAAAAGTGTAGAAAGTCTAAATTGTGAGGAATTTTTTGAGAGATTGTAAGAGTGGAGGGAAAGTGAGAAATTTCTTCCTCCTTGTCGCTTCAAAGAGGAATTCTGTGTGTTGTAAAGAAAGGAAGAGATTTAGAGGAACTTCCAAAATTTTTCTTGGGAAGAAATTAGAGATAATTTTATTTACTTGTTGTAGTTTGTATGACTTTGATTTTATATATGAATTTTGAGTTTTGTTGTGTTTTTCCCATGAGATCTGAGTAGTTTTCTCTGTCTTTCTCCTTGTCTCGAGATTTGTGAAATGGTGATTTGAATTGGTGAAGCCATGAAAATGTTTAAGAAATTGTGATAATCTTTTCCTTCAATCTTAATTTACTTTCAATCTGGTCAATTGATTTGTTAAAATATGTTGTTTTCACTTAGAAATGGTAATTTGAATTGGTGAAGCCATAAAAATGTTTAATAAATTGTGATGATCTTTCACTTCGATCTTAATTTACTTTCAATCTGACCAATTGATTTGTTAAAATATGTTGAGTTTCACTCACTTCGATATTAATTACTTTCAATCTGGCCCAATTGATTTGTTAAAATATGTTGAGTTTTACAACTAAAGTGAATGGTGAAGTCATGAAAATGTTTAAGAAATTGTGATGATCTTTTCACTTCGATCTTAATTTACTGAAGCCATGAAAATGTTTGAGAAATTGTGATGATCTTTTCACTTCGATCTTAATTTACTTTCAAATCTGGAAATTGATTTGTTAAAATATGTTGAGTTTTACAACTAAAGTAAAGATTACATCCAAGATTTAGAAGGTCAATCCTTGGAAGTTGGGTGCAAATAAATGGGAAATAAATTATCAATTTAGGGAGGTCAAAGCCCTTGGAAGTTGGGTGCAAATAAATAACTAAGATTCAGGGAGGTCAAAGCCCTTGGAAGTTGGAAGCAAATTAAATAGGGAAATAATATTATCGGAATTTAGGGAGGTCAAAGCCCTTGGAAGTTGGGTGCAAATAAATAAGGAAATAAATTATCAATTTAGGGAGGTCAAAGCCCTTGGAAGTTGGGTGCAAATAAATAACTAAGATTCGGGAGGTCAAAGTCCTTGAAAGTTGGGTGCAAATAAATAGGGAAATAAAATTATCAGGCGTAAACTTGGTGATTGAATTGATTTGTTAAAATATGTTGAGTTTTACAACTAAAGTGAAGATTACATCCAAGATTAAAATATTTGTTAAAATATGTTGAGTTTTACAACTAAAGTGAAGATTACATCCAAGATTGAGGGAGGTTTTAAAATATGTTGAGTTTTACAACTAAAGTGAAGATTACATCCAAGATTCAGGGAAGTCAAAACCCTTGAAAATTGGGTGCAAATAAATAGGGAAATAAAATCATCAGACGTATATTGGAGATTTTAGAGTGACAGACTAAAATCCCCAATTCGGTCCTATCGTTTGGGTGTTGAAGTGTAGATGTTAGCCCTCAGGCGAGGGGAACGTGGGAGCTCTGAAGTGAGACCCGGTATCCTCCCAGCCTAGCCGTAGATTCAGTAAACAAGCGTAGGATTAGTCAATGTTCTTTATGCCTGGACCAAAGAGTAAGGAATATGTATGCTCCTATTTGGCTCAATAAAAATTAAACTAATTCACTTATCCATTCACTATAATTTCTTGACAAGGAGAAGGATGATTTCTTATATATTGAATATCACAGTCCATTCACTATAATTTCTTGACAAGGAGAAGGATGTTTTCTTATATATTGAATATCACATTAAAAACCTCAATCCATTCAATATAATTTCTTGACAAGGAGAAGGATGCTTTCTTAGATATTGAATATCACAAATTAAACCTCCATTCACTATAATTTCTTGACAAGGAGAATGATGTTTTCTTATATATTGAATATCACATTAGAAACCTCATGAGTATAATTAGTTATTTAAGATTTATTAAAAATTACATATTTATTTCAATTTGCCTATTAGTGACAGATAAGCAATTTGAATTACATTGTTGTGATTAAGTATTGCTTTTCTCTGCCTATTAGTGACAGATAAGCAAATTGAATTTCATTGTTGTGAATTACATATTTATTTCAATTATTTGAATATCACATTAAAAACCTTATTAGTATAATTAGTTATTTAAGAGTTGTTAAAATTACATATTTATTTCAATTGCTTATTAGTACAGATAAGCAAATTGAATTTCATTGTTGCGATTAAAGTATTACTTTTCTAAAATCTTAGTTTGTAGTTCTAATATTACTCCCTGTGGGATCGATATCTAGGACTCAATTGGAGCCCTATATTACTTGAGCGATACACATACTTGAGTTGATAAGTGTTACTTTAAAATTATTGAATATTTATTACATTCATCTTTATCAAAACTATAACTGTTATTAAGTTTTGGTACAGTTGCTGAGGAATTAAATCTGTTAGTAGCAGTATTAATTACTTATATTTTTAAGCATATATAAAGTCACTATCATATGAGAATGTAATTCATATGATTGAGTGCAAATAAATATGAAAATAAACCTTGAAGGGTGTAGAATTAGAAAACTTTATAGTGACAAACTAAGGCCCTTAACTTGGTTTATAGTCTTAAGTTTTGATATGAGATGTTAGCCTCTAGGTGGAGGGAGAAAAGGGAACTCTATAGTGATAGCTAATTTCATCCCTACCTAACCCATCTTCAAGACTATTTNTTGAGCGATACGTATACTTGCGTTGATAAGTGTGACTTTACAATTATTGAATATTTATTATATCCATATTTAACTTATATTTTTAAGCATATATAAAGTCGCCGGTCACCCGCTCCCGATTCGCAAAGCACGTTCCCCCTTCTTCAGTTCGCGAAATAGAACTCTCCTCTCGTCTTTGTCTCTTGCTCGCGAAACAGAAATCCCTTACTTTGCTCCCTCTGCGGGCGTGATTTTGTTGGAAATCTTCGATCTAGAGGGAGGAATCATCACTCCCTTGATATTCCTCTTAGGCAAGTGTTTTTGCAAGTTGTTGTTTTGCGTGCTTGGCAGAAGGAAGAAGAATATAGTTGAAGAAGAAGATTGCTCATCTTAATTTCTTCTTGTTGGCTTCGGGCAGAAGAGAAATAGTTTTTTTCTTATACGTTCTTCTTCTTCTACATCAGTATTCATGCTCTTGGGCGAATCTCAGTGTATCTCAGTGTAAAAGAGAGAGAGAGAGAGAGAGAGAGAGAGAGAGAGATAGCAAGTGAGAGATCCTGTAATTACTGAAATGATCAAACTGTGCAAATTTTGCCTTTGGCGTTGACGGAGCCCTCGACGCTGCCTATGGCGGGTTTTTCCCCAGAGTCCAGACAAAATTAATACAGAGGAGCGTCTCCAATGCCTTCGACCTCGCAGACGGCGAGACCGACAAATTGGANAAGACTATTTAAACTTTAAATTAGTCAATGTTCTTTATAGCATCTCTAGTAATGGTAAAGAATAATATTGCTTCCATTTGACACAACAAAATTTGAATACTTCCACAAAAGATTTATTATACTTGTTACTGATTCATGATAGGGAAGAAGATATTTTATTTGTATTTCCTTCATCTTACAAATATCTAGTAAAGTTTATTTAGTTGTTTACTTTACTCTCAATTATCAAAAATTACAAAAAGAATCAAAATTTCATTCCTATTATAGCATCTAAAGTATGAGTAAAAATATTTCGCTTATTAGAATTTGTTATTTAATTTCTTCTGATTTTAGTTGCATACTGTATCTTTTTTCCCTAAGGGTTTTGATATTTAGGGCTTAATCAAAATGTCTTATATTACTTGATAACGATATGTATACTTGCGTAGTATCCCATATTTAAATGTAATAATTGCATTCTTATTTACTTTGAAGTCAAGCTTTTGCTTAGCTGTTACTGGTGATCAAGTTTTTGGCACCATTTTAAAGTAAGAATTATAAGGAAAAACTAAGAATACAACCGAATACATCATATTGTCATATAAAATCAAGACCAGGCTCCCACATCTCTTCTTAAATTAAATTGATGATCCCGAGATGATCGAGAAGAAGAAGAATGAAGAATATGGAGAAGGTCAAGTAGAAGAAAGAGGAAAGGGAAGAAATCCCTCACCAAAGCTTCCAAAACCTTCCAAGAAATCCTGAAGCTCTATCCCCCTCTCTCAGAAGGAATTCTAGATAATCCCACCCTCAATGACGCTAACCTGCTTTGTCATGATATTTTACGACAATCCATTAGATCGGCAACCCTTGGTGCTTCTTAGCCATTTCTCTAATGGATTTTGATCGAAAAATGGAAATATGATTTTCACCTACCAGATCACTCCCATAAATGGCAAAAAAACCTAGCATAATCGTTATATAATCCACTAGGTAATGCACAATGGTCTTCCTCTATTCTGACTTACCGTTGACTAGTTAGCAACATTTTTGATTGAATGCATAAGCAACAAAAATTGGATGCATATGAACCAAACTCTCTATTTCAGAGTGCACAACAGGGCGGCTAAACATCAATTGTGGGCGCTACGCACTCCTTCTTAGACTAGTGATGAGGGGAGCTTTTGTATGCAGTTGGTGCATTGCGCTAGTAAAGTGGGTGCATAAGCAAGACAATATGAAGCTGGTGCCTATGCCCCAGTAGCGTGGTTGCATAGACACCCAACTCTCAGGTTAGCACAAGAAGTTTGGGAGGCTATGTATTTATGTGGTAGCGCTTAGGCATCACCCCATAAATAAAATTTCATTTTTAAAATTTTTTTTCTATTCCATCCATTCTCCGCTTATGCTCTACAAGAAGAATTTTGATGGATCCCTGGACCTTTGAAGGATATCCAAGAATTATAATAGACTTCCTTACATCAAGGTTGACATTGGGGATGCATCGCATTGGGCAAAAATAAACACCTGGGGTCAAATATGTCACGAATGGTATAACACTCAATTTGCGCCTGAATGTAAGTAGGAAGGTTTCTACTAATCCAAAAGCCATGGAAAACTCCATATCTCAAAATTAACATTCTAAAGGTTTCAATTTAGGGATTATAGTGTCAACATACATCCTAAATCCCCACTCAGATTGGTCGGTCTAAATTCCAATTTTTCTTAACACACATTCAGAAGATCTTTGTGACTGCCCTTAACAATTGGAGCCTCCAAATGGATAAAGCATGGCCTCTAAATGCTAGAATATAAATTAAACACATTCTGCGTCAGAATCATCATTACTCACCAATGAGGTCTCAAAGATAAAGTTGATTAGATACTAATCCAAAACTCATGCTCGAAGCACATACAAGGAGATTCGACCAGATGTCTTAAACTACGGTAGAGCAAACACTCCTCTCGTATGACATCAAAAGTGATGCCAACATCGGGTTTTCTGCCTGTTCCATCATATGGTTAACTTGAGACCAAAGCAGTCAGCACGGGTACGTGGAAAACATAGTCAGGGTACGTCATAGTAGTGCAGGAGCACCCATATGGTAGGATGGGTGCACTGCTCCATGGCAAGCTAGCGCAATTTGACCATACCTCATATATGTTAAACTTGTTCTTGCATCTTTCTGACCCCAATGGTTGAGATCATCTACCCTAGGAGATCCAACACATAAATGTTTAAAAACATGACCTGAACACATAACAATGACAAAATAACTCAACATGCAAAAACATTTAAATACTAAGATAAAGCTTGGGTTACCTCCCAATGTAGCACTTAGTTTAATGTACTTAGTCAAATGATGCTAGATTGACTATCAAATGACTCCAACATTAGGATTTCCTTAGGACCTTTTCTATCTTCTCTCAAGTATAATATCAATCTTTAGTCACTAACATTGTAGATATTATTGTTTTTTAAATCATGTATGTATAAGACTCTGAATGGATACACTTTTACTATAGTGAAAGGTTTTGACCACATGAATTTTAATTTTCTAGAAAGTACAACAGAACCTCCTATCCAGGTTGAAATTCTTTCTTAAGCAACTTCTAATTATTTACTCCTTCATTTTCATCTTATAAATTTTTACATTTTGATAGGCATTCTATCTAATTTCTTCCAGCTCATACAACTTTAGTAATGTTCTCTTTACCATATCCTTAAATTCTAATTTAGTTTCTTAACAACCCAATAGGCCTTGTGTAACTAACAGATGTCAAGATTTTCCCAAAATCAACCTATAGGGTGACAAACATATGGGGGTCTTAAAAGTAATTTCAATATTTTTTTATTGGGTTTGCCTGTTTACTCTAGAATCTTCTTGATTTTTCTATTTCCTACCTTGGCAAATCCACTGGTCAATGGGTCCCATGCAGTAGTTACCTTATGAATAATTCCAAATTTGTCAATTAGTGCCTCCATCATTTTATTACAGACATAATTTCCTTCATCACTAATGATCATAATAGTTCTTTGAATTGGGTGAAAATATACTTCTTTAGAAATTTTAGAACACTCTTACCTTCACAATTTGGCAATTTTATAACTTCAATCCACTTAGAAATATGTTCTACTCATACAAAGATATAAGTGTTTATTATGAAGGTATGAAAAATTCCATAAACTTTATTCCCCAAACATAAAGTTTATTCTCTAAACATAAAGTAAATGTAAGTGGCATTTCATCCCTCTTTAAAATGTTTCCTACCCACTAGCATTTATCATAACATTTGACAAATTAATTTTCATCCCTAAATAGGGTAGGCCAATAAAATCCAGCTTGAAATATCTTAGTGGTTACTCTTGAATTTCAAAATGCCCCCCAAATTTAGAATCATGACAGAATCTAATGATATCAATGACCTAGTTCTATCTTCTAAAAATTTAGTCCTTACATCTCCTAAAAAGAGAGGGATTGTCCCAATTGTAGAATCTAGCATCACAAAAGAACCTCTTTTGTCTGTGGTTGTTCAGATGGTAAGGAATGATCCTAGTAACAATAAAGTTCACTATGGTAACATACCACAGGATGTGATTCTCACAAATGGCAAGGAATTTCTCATCAGAGAAACTCTCATTCATACTGATCTGACACCCTTGAGAAGTTTCCTATTCGAGCCTACAAAAGTGAAAGGCTACCTAGTTTATTGCATCCTTTTGATCAATGATCTTCAGATCAATATCTTGTATTGAAAAGACAAATTAGATCAAGTAGGTCTTACATCCTTCTTGGCTACATGATACCTAATGGTGGAAAGATTAATGTACACTGTGATTATAGTTACTATAATGTAAGACCTAGACTTATCAAAAGCAAACACTATCTTCAATAGTTTCTTCTTTATAGTAGTGTGATTCATGTGGGCATCATTGAGGGTCCTACTGTGATAGTATTTAACATAATAAAAACCTATCTCTCATCTGGTTTAGCACTCCTACAAAATAATCAGTCGTATCACACATCAACTCAAATGTCATGGTCCAATTAGCTACTATAATCACGGTTACAATGACTTAATTGATTGTTTCTTAAAGTCTTAAAGGTTTTGATGAAAATCTCATCAAAATAAAAAAGCACATCATTTTGTAAGAGGTGACATAAAGGCTTGGTGATCTTAAAAAAAATGCTTAATGTATCTATGGTAAAATTTAGTGTTCCTTAAAAAACTCCAAGTCACCTATCATAAGTGTTTGTTGGATCTACCTCTATCCCTTTCTCATAAATATTGTATTCAAGTTTTTTTCCTTTGTTACCATGAATTGGCATTTATCCTAATCCAACACCATATTGGTCTCCTAACATCTTTACAACACTTTTATAAGGTGCTTCAGGCATGAATCGAACGAGGAGCCAAACACAACAGAAATTATACATGAAATTTTTTCTCTCTATCTCAAACAAGTAAACAAAAAATGGACATCATGCAGCAGTTGAAGGTGGTTAGTATATTGCATGGTCCAAAAGATGTCGTCCTAAAGGCAAACATCCCGTAGGGACTAGTGATGGTTCTCTTTCCCTGGTCAATGAGAATTTGGTGAAATCTTGAGTAGCCATCTAGGAAGCAATAGAAAGAGTACTCTACTAGTCTATCTAACATCTATTCAAGGAATGGTAAGGGAAAATGATCTTTTATGAAGGCTAAAGTAAGCTTCCTATAGTCAATGGAAATCCTCCATATAGTGATGGTCCTAGAGGGTATCAGCACATTCTTCTCATTCTCCACTTCCATTACTCCTACCTTATTTGGCATACAATGGATTGGGCTGCCCCAGTCACTCCTATTAATATCAATCAATTCAAAATTTCTTTCTTCATAACCTCTTTCATTACTTGGTTCAGTCTCCTCTATGGGTCAGCTTTGGGTCCATTTCCTTCTTCCATGAAAATCTCATGCATGTAGATGGAAGGGCTTATTCCCTTATTGTTTGTTAAGTTTCACCCAATAAAATTTTTAAATGATCTGAGTACCCTCATCAACATTCCAACTTAATCGTTACTAAAGTTTGCTGACATACTCGTAGAAAAGGCTGGGGATTCTCCTGAGTAGGCATACTTGAGGTGGTAAAGTAATGTTTTTAGTTTTAGTTCTAAGGGCACTAGAGGCTTGGCATTTGTAGTGTTGTCTAAAAGCTCAAATCTCTCTCTAATGAACCTAGAATTCCCCTCCAGTAGTAGAATAGAATCCTCCTTAGTTGTCTCACTCTCATTCTTAGTCACAAAATCCTCTACTAGGTATTTTTCCAAGGTCTCAACAAATTGGTGAGACACTAACTTTTCTTGATTTTATATGATTGTACAATGTATGCAATTATAATCTTAATTTTTCCTTATTTATATTTTGTACTTTGCAACAACTGTTAAAAAGTTGACTTTGAAGCAAATAAGAACACAATTATTATATTTAATTATGGGATATTATGCATGTATACATATCGTTATCAAATAATATAAAACTTTTTTACTAAGCCCCAAATATCGAACCAACAGTGAAAAAATACAATATGCAACTAAAATTAGAAGAAATTAGATAACAAATTTTATTTTAAAAAATATTCTTACTCAAACTATAGATGCTATAACAGGAATGAATGTTCGATTCTTTTTGAATTTTTTTTATAATTGAAAGCAAAGTAAACAACTAATTAAACTTAACTAGAGAATTGTAAAATGAAAGTAAAATATATAAAATGTCTTTTTCCTTATCATAAATCAGTAACAACTATAGGAATATTGTTGTGGAAGTATTAAAATTGTGTTGTATCAAATATGAGCAATAATATTCCTTACCCTTATTAGAGATGCTATAAAGAGCATTGGCTAATTTGAATTTTGAATAATCTTGAAAACGGGTTAGTTAGGAAAGATACTAGCTCTCACATTAGAGTTTCATCTTCTCCCTCCACTTGGGGGTTAACATCTTGTATCAAAACCTAAAATTATAAACCAAATTGGGTGCTTTAGCCTGTCACTCTAAATTCCTATAATTCTACACCCTTCAAAGTTTATTTCCCTATTTATTTGCACTCAATCCTATGAATTACACTATCATCCAAACAATCTTATATGATTCTTACCATTAGTTGACTGAGACAATACCATCTCAGATCTTACATGTTCTCACAACAAATATTAACATCTTAATTGGCCAAATTAATAAGTAAATAAAGTACAAGTTTTATAAATCATTACAACTTATTCTAACATTAAATATTAATACTTCACACCACCTCCATCCAATACTTAATCACTTATCATTTTAATGAAAAATATAAAGAAAACTACTCAGAATTCATGGAGAAAACACAACCACTCTTAAGTTTGAAAGTAGAAATCACGTAAACAAACAAAAAGTCAAAAATTAAAGCCAAATGTTGTCACAAAGATAAAACTTATCTCACATCCTCTCCACTAAGATCTTGAAGTTACTTTGAATCTTTTCTCGTCCTTTCTCTTACAATACTCTCTACTCACACACCACAACTCCCTTCTTCTTCTCTCTAAAAATATCCTAATTAATCTAAGAGAGAGAGGCGTTAGTGGTGTTTAGAGGTTGGTGGCGGCTTATGTGTGGGGGAGTGGAAGAAGACTCTTCAGTTCAATCTAAGTCCTTCTTTTATAATTTTCCAAAATGTGCCTTGGTGTCTCTTCAAAATGTGTCCACATTCAATGAATCTTCCAAAAGTTGCCTCCTATCAAAAGCTAATTGAATGTATCTTCGTGTCCATTAACTATTTCCCACGTTTTAACCAAGGGCTGATTCAAATGCCTCTTCAAAAATTCATCCAAATTCATTAACTCATCAAGTAACTACTTCTCGCGCTTAAGCGTGAGGTACTTGACGCTTAGGTGTGGCCTTCTTGGTTTTGCTGGTTCTTAGTGCCAGTTCTGGATAATTCGTTTGCATACCTTATTCATTTTTGCTCCAAATTTGATTCTTTTTCACTCCTTACTCTATTTTTCATGCATTTGATTTTACTCGAAAGAAAAAAACAGAAATACCTTCCATTAAAGCGCAATATCACAAAAATAGGTATAAAAATGTGTACATAAAGACTATATATTTTAGGTGTATCATTAGCCAATCCACTACATCAATTCTATGATACTGACCTTTACTTAAATCATGGAGAAATCTCATTAACTTAAAAATATCAAGCATGGAATCCTGATCATTTACTTTCATAGTTAAGTTTCCCTTCTAGACGTCAATCATTGCTCTTCCCATGACTAAAGAAGATTGACCAACTATCAGAGGTATTTCCTTGTTCCCCTCTTTTTATAGTACTACAAAGGCTGTAAAGAATATGAATTTGTCCACCTTCACTATTACATCCTCAATAATTCCCATTGAGCAGGCCAGAGATTGACCAACTAATTATAAGGTCAGATCGGTAGCCCGGGCCTTTCCATAAATCAAGTCTTTTGAAAATGGAGAGTGGCATCGGGTTGATACTGGTTGTCATGTTTCAAAAAGCTCTTCTTACAAACTTCTCTTCTACATGATGTGGGATGTTGAAGCTCCTTAGATCTTTCATCCATTGGGACTACATTATTTTCATAATAACACTACACTCCTCAGTCAAGTGCATAGGCTAAAAATGTCTTATTCATCTTTTTATAGTTATTCTTCATTTCTAGTTAAGTATTCCTTCATGAAATTGACATAGTTAGAAATCTATTCCAAGGCCTCTACAAAATAAATATTTATGGCTAGTTTATTGAAGAACCTAGAGAATTATTGATCCACTTCTTATTTTTTCAACCTCTGACAAAAAGTTGGTGGAAATCTCTTTTCAAGGTCATGCCTAATTGGCGAGGCTGGTCTTTTTAAATTCTTTACTTGGTTCTCAGGCTAACCTCTTATGGTAGGATCTAAGTTTATGGGTCTTCCCACCTGCAGTCTTCTTTTAACTCTCTTCAACTTTATAGTTTTATAGCATGTACTTGCTCAGCCCCTTTGTCTTTGTGATTCACTTTAATATTACTTGGTAGTGTACCTGAGGGTCTATTATTTGAGCCATTTTACAACTATCCTAATTGATTTTCATGTTTCTTAATGGATAAAGTTTAGCTCTTCAATTTGTTCCCCATTTGTATCACCAATTTTTTTTACATGGCTCAGCATTAGCTTGTAATCCAGGTGATTATGGTTACTTCTAGCATTAATTCCTTGGTTATTCCCATTACCTACAAGGTTTTCTTAAGAGTTTCCCTATTACTGGTGATTATTACTTCATTAAAAATTGGAATTTTTTCTTTAACCTAGGTTGTAGGTATTAGAATAGGGGTTATGAGCATGGTTTCTTATGAAATTAACAACCTCCATAATTATCATGTTGTGATCAACAAGTCCAATTAAGATTCCCTCAGTTAATGCAATCCTTGCATAGAATTCACCCCAAGGATGTCTAGATTTCTAAAGATTGTAGCTACTTGAGTGTCTAGGATAGCTGAGACAATAGATTCATACACCTTAACAAATTTCTCGGATATGACTCTATCAACTAGCCATTAAAAATTTTTACCAGTCATTTCTTTTATCAACTAGTGAGCTTCCTCATAAGTCTTAGACATCAGTGATCCTCAAGCTGTAACATTTATTATGGACCACATGGAGCCTACTAATCCATTGTAAAATGTTTGCATGATTAACCAATAAAATAAGACATGGTGTGGGCACCTTATAAGCAATTTCTTGAATCATTCCCTAGCCTTTTATGGACTCTCCATCTATTTGGATGAAATATTTGATATCATTTCGCTGTTTCGCAGTCTTAGATGGAGGGAAATAATTTTTCAGAAGTGTTTGGTTCAGGTCAGCCCCAATAGTGATAAATCTTGAGGCAACTGAATTTACCCACACCATGGTTTTATCCCTAAAAAAAGGGAACCACCTAAGTATAACGACATCACTGGGGATTATACTGAAAGGTGGCATGAAGTTCAAGAAAGTTGGAAAGGTGAAGATTTAGATCCTTAGTAGGCAGTCCCCCAAACTAAATATTTTAAATCATTTGGATAATTGTAGGTACCAAATCCAATGTGTTGGTCTTTACATTTAAGTTGTTAATTCTCATGTAATTTTCTCAACAAAGGGGTTGGCATAATCCTTATGTGATTTCAGGGTGGGGCATTAAGGGTTAGATATCTCTATGGGTACTTCTATGATTGAGTGTGCTCTCCTAAAGCATCTGAAAGTATTGACAATTTCAAGGTCAAAAGGGGCAAGATCAGACTAGGCCCGCTTATGCATACACTAAAAAAATGACAATGTGATCTTATAAAGACTTGATAGACTCCAAACAAACAAATAATCACTATGTCCCACACAAGTCAGTCAGCATACACACATGCAAAGCAAAAATCATATACAAAATAATTTTTTGTTTTATGGCACTCATTATTTTTTTCAATTTTCCAATTTTTTTTCAGCATATCTAATCGAATACAAAATAACACACAAGTGCAAATAGTAGCTACAACAAGAAAATAAAGACAAATTAACATAAAAGAAAAATTGTAAAACCTAGATTCTAAGTTCATAAACTAAAATTATCCTAACATTAGAATGATTATTAATGTCTTTCTCCAGCAACATCACCAAAAAATTGATGGTTGAAAAGTTTCTGCAAGGTATGTCAGTCAATCACAGAAATAAATGTGTCAAGTAATATGTCATATTAGAGATAGCATATCGATCCCACAAGAAAAGGGTTAACAATTATTCTTAGAAGTAAACCTCTAATTTACTAATTTTGGGAACCTATATTAATGTGATTAAAATAAATGGTTGAAATCATAAAATCCTAGCAAAAAAAAAAATAAATCGTGGTCAGAGACGTCAAAAAATGGAAAGCAGAGAATAACTTAGTGTACTTTAAAAGTGATTAGGCTCGTGACTCAGTATTGTGGCATTATTAGGGTTTAATTATATTCTTTAATATTTTTTTTATGTGATAGTTGTCAAACATGGATGAGTTTTCTTCTTAAGCCTATGCCTAGGATAGAAGAAGATAAAAAAACCCATGAAGTTAAGATTTTCTTAACCCCATGACATTTTCAAAGATTTTTTTGATCCTTTATTTATGTTGCAAAATCATACAAGAATGTACCTATTATCTCATGATTTTTTGGTTAACCTACTCATTTACCCATGCAACAAGCAAAAGTTTTAGATCTCGAAAGGTATTATCATCTTAATTTATCACACTAGGTGTATGAATTCCTTAAGGATATCCAACAACATAAAAATATGAAAGCCAGGAAAACATTACATGAAAAACACCTCAAAAAAACTATGTTAAGACCACAAACCCTACATCACAGAGACATGAAAGTGAATTTAGCCACACTTTATAGAGAAAACTAGAGACAAGAAAATCATGTAAATCATTATTTCAAGAAACAAATAATTTAAAATTTTAAAAACAAGTTTTGTTCTCTCCACAAGAGTAGAAGATCTCTCTCTCATAAACAAACTCTCAAGAACAACAAGAGCAGAGGGGAGGAAGAGGAGTAAAAATAACCCTCAAAGTTTTCACCGAAGCATGGAAAGAAACCCGAGAGTAGATCTATTTCCAATAAAAATTTCTCTCTCTTACACCCCCAGCTACCCAAAATGCCATAGAATCATCCTCATGAGCATATATAAATGTAAAGCTCCAAAATATCAAGAAAATTCCTTCCATGTTTGATTTAACAAACCTAGCATAGGTGTGTCAAAGTTGTAATGTATGGGTGTCGATGCATCATGATACTGACATTGGTGCTTTAACTTGGTGTGAGTGCATTGCTTTTTGCACGAGTGCGTTGTCCGGGTGTGAGTGTGTTGTAAAGGTGGCACGCCTATGCTGGGTCAAAAACTATCCTTATTTTTTGTATTCATCCTTTTTTGTCCAAAAATCAAATTCAACCTATTTCCTAAATAAATCAAACAAAAATACCTTCTTCATGCAGAATATCTCCATAAAATATTTAAAAATAAGGACAAACTTGTCATTAATTAATCACATATTTCACTCACATGAAATATTATAGTTGTTAAGCCTCTCTTATTATATAAGTGCCCTCCGATGGTTATATGTCTTAAACTCTTAACCATGGTGTTGTCTGATCTATTTTTCATGCTTGAATGTTTTTGTTGTAGTTGTCATCCCACTTAATGATGATGGATATTAAAGAGAACCTAAAGCTTGGATTTGAAGTAGTTGAATTTCAACGTAACTTCATCCTATAAAGGAATATAGTAATCCCGAATAAAATGATAATTGATTTTGATGTTCTTAGTCCGAGCATGAAAGATGGGATTATTGACAAGTGTCATGGTCTAGATATTGTCACAATATAGCTTTGTCAAGTGTAATTATTTAACACCTAGCTCTTTGAGAATATGAAGAAGCGATAGCATAGTTGTAATTGGTGTGGAAAAGCATGGTATTACACCTCCATGAATGAACTAGCTAAAATTTATTGCTTCTTCGTCATCCAAAAGTTGGAAGTTAGGCCAAGTAGAGAACAAAAACTAGTGAGATTTTTTATTCCTCGAATTACCTGCCCAATAAGTGCTAGAGTATGTTCGCAGAGATAGGTTCTCATGTGTAATGGTGATGTCATTATCAATTATTCCTTACAAAAAGTGTAGAATGAAATTGAGAAGTTGATAGTGATGATTGGTAGAATGATGCATATTTTGGTAGATTTTATTAGCTGATATATTAGATTGAGTAATCATGAGGTACTAGAGGGCTCCAACTACCATTTGATACTCAATTAAATTGTCCATTGTGCTGTTTTGTATGATATGTCTGTCTTTTTATATGGAAGAGGAGTGGAAATAGGTTTGTACACCATCATGGTTGTCTCTCGACGAATATTGGCAAGATAGGTGTTGACCTCACTTTTGTGAGGATTTATCCTAAATTGGCATTCATGATCATGACATATCCTGAACCACTCAAATCAACTCAGAATTCCAGAGATTCTTCTACAAGTTCTAAAATCACTATGATCATCAAATCAATCTTGGGGAAGAAGTTTACAAACATTGACTCCTTGAACCCATCAGGGTTCCCCAAACCCTAAAATTTGGAGCAAACCGTAATGTATCTCCTTTTCACCTCAAAATTGAGTGACGTCTTAGAAAAACTAAATCAGTAATGATAAAACCTAATTTGAACCATTATTGACCACATTAATTAGCTGGTCAACCCTGGATCCAATGGTCACCACATTGACCGTTTGGTCAACCATGAACCCAATGGTCACCGCATTGACCGTCTGGTCAGCCCTTAATCTAATGGTCACCACATTAACCATCTGATTAACCCTTGACCCAATGGTTACAGCATTGACCATATGGTCAAACCAACATCATAGAACAAGCCCATGCCCAAATGTGCTTAAATGGTCAACCATATGAAATTGGCTTAATTAATTAACTAACTAACTAACTAATTAATTAATTAACCAAAAGCCACCTCATGAAAATCTTTGACCTAAGAACCTCCCATGGGAACCCAAGCTCTGAAGGCTCAAGCCCAAAACCTCCTTCACCCACAGCTCTCCGGTCACCTACAACCCAACAAAAAAACCCTCTCATACCACAAATAACCCAGGAGGACACATTAAGAAGCCTAAAGGTAGCATTGTTGACTTTGTCCAAGTCATCATGAAGAGAAGACCACATGTCATTCCACATGGCTCCCCCTCCTCTATCTACTTGGACCATATTGGGAGAGTTAAACCAGCTCATCCCTGAACTCTTTATCCACCTCATCTAAAGGCCAAAGAGAAAAAAAATTCCTACCTTAGCCACCGTCTTCTCCATACTTTGTTTCATGATGATCACACCATGAAAAATGGGGGATTGATTATCCATAGCTAAAATTCAATCTTCTTAACTTCTCTAAACCTCACTAAGCCACATCTCACTTTCCAATCAATCTATAACTCATTCATGGCCTCCAATGGCTTTTTATGGGCATGCTCAAAGCTCCCAAGGAGAAGAAGATAAAAGATAAAGTACCTAAGCCTTTTTACACTCAACAAAGTAATTAATTTGTATCCTCTAGGCAGTCAAATCCCCTAGTTTTTAGCCTCTGAAATACACTAGAGAACCCTAATTTCAAACCCAAAATCCATGATAAAATTTTGGTTTGACATGAACCTTGCAAAAACTCAAATCTAAACATCCTAAAAGCTTCCCTACACGTCCACGACACTTTCTCAATCAAAATTCAGTCGTCCCAAATCCTTTAACCCATTTTAGGCTGAAAACAAACCGCCATTTCATCAAGAGCATACCTTGACCCAAATTCATCTCAAATTGGAACAAGGACAAGCTTGAAAAGGACCATGTGATTGTTTCTGTCAACCTCAATTGAGGCCACACCAATTGAGACAAGATATGTGCCATAAACCTTAAAATTAGGCTCAAATTTACACCATTATGAAGAAAACTATTACACATTGCCTAAGTAACCCTATGGATGTGTTCGTTTAAGCATAATGAGCTTTAGAAACAAAAATCATGAAATTTGTTCAAGGATCCAAAGCAATCTTGTTGTCCAAACAAGAACAGTTCTCAATTAATTGTTTTGTGAGGATGATGACCCGATGCCATCAATTTCTGTGTATTGGAAATGGATGGTTGCGATTAGATCATGTCAATGAAGCCATAGAGGAGGAAAGCACTGGATCGATGCTAGCTCGGATGCACACATGGAAAGCTGCTCAATCGAATGACGTCATGCAAGCCTTGGATGCCACCAAGGATGACAACGATATCGCGCAGGATAAGTAATTAATTTGAGATTTTGAATTAACTAAATCTAAGAATTAAATAAAACATTTAAAAATACATATTTCTATCTATAAAAATCACAAAAGTAGACTAAAAATATCCCTGGATTCAGTGACTCAGGGAGAACAAAATGAAAATAAAATTATAAATAAATAATTTTTATTTTATTTTTAAATAATTAAAGACTCTTTGGAGCATTTTAGTTATTAAAAAATAAATATAATTCCAAAAATTCTAAAATTCACAAGAGTCATTCCTTCCACCTTTAGAAACATTCCTTGATTTTTCTAAGGCCAAGAAAAATCCCCAAAATAAAATTGACCAATTTTCATCAAATTTTGTAATTATTTTTTAACATAATTATAAAAAATTAGAAATTAGAAATTAAATTTAGAATTAGCTATAAAATCCTTAAATATTAATCTAATGACTAAAAGCAATTTTTAATCTTTTAAAGGTTTAAAATGACAGTTTAGACCTTTAGGGGTTTAACATGTAAATTCAAAATTTACAATTTAACCCAAGAATACTAGTTTGGACTATATGACTTAGATTTATCTGATTTGGACATGAAATTAAGTCAGACATTGAGTCCAATTAATTAGACCTAGTTCAACTGTAAAATTTGGATCTACATTATTTTAAACCATGATAAGGTCTAAACCTCATTGGACCTAATCAAATCCTTTAGCCTTACTTACATTAAGCTTAAGTATCTCTTAAAACCTTGATTAGGTTTAATCCCCATTAGGCCTAATCAAATCCTTAAGCCTTACTTATATTAGGCTTAAGTACATCCTAAACCTTGATTAGGTCTAAACCCCATTAAACCTAATCAAACCCCTTAAGCCTTAAATACATCATAAACCTTAATTATGTTAAAATCTAATTAGACTTAATCAAATCCCTAAGCCTTACCTAAATTATGCTTAAGCACAACTTAAACCTTAATTAGGTCTAACCTTAATTAGACTTAATTAAACTCTTAAGCCTTACTTAAATTAGGCTAAAGTAACCTTAAACCCTTATTAGGTCTAACCATAATTAGACCTAAATAAATGCTTAAGTCTTACATAAATTAGTATTAAGTGATCTTTTTTTCATAAAGAGCGTTATACGACTCACATTTAATTATAATAAGAGAAAATAACAAAATTAGGAAGGAACCCATAAACCTAAATCACTATACAACTCACTCAAGAAATAAAATAGGTTTCATTCCAAAAGAAAGGAAAATACAACTCACATACCCAACACAAGAAAAAAAGAATAGAAATAAACCAAAACAATCAACAATTAAGGTCCATCAAAGCCAAAATCAAAAGCTCCTCTGGAACCATCTTACTGATAAACCCGCTTAAGTAGCCCAGTGAGCAACCTTATTACCATTCCGCTTAATTTATGTCCAAAAAATATTTAAATCCTTAGAAAGATCTTGTATCCTCCTGATTTGCAGAAGAATGCTCTGATGAGCATCAAATTTAAACCTGCAGCATCTCCAAAGAATAACGGAATCAACTTCAAAAACAAGATTAATCCAACCCCATTAAACACTTAAGCCTTACCTAATTAGGTCTAATGCTAATTAGACCTAATTAAATGCTTAAGCCTTGCCTAAATAAGGCTTAACTAACCTTAAAATCTACATAGGTCTAACTATAATTAGACTTAATTAAACACTTAGGCTTTAATTAATCCTTAAACCTTAATTAGATTTAAACCTAAATAAACCTAATTAAACTCTTAAGCCATACCTATATTAGGCTTAATTCATCCTTAAACCTTAATTAGGTCAAACCCTAATTAGTCTTAATTAAAGTCTTATGCCTTACCTGAATTAGCTTAATTAATCCATAAACCTTAATTAGGTCTAACCCTAATTTAAATTAATTAAAATCTTAAGCCTTACATAGGTTAGGCTTAATTAATCCTTAAACCATAATATGGGCTAGCATTAATTAGACCTAATTAAACTCTTATGTCCTACCTAAATTAAGCTTAATTAATCCTTAAACCCTAATTAGGTCTAACCCTAATTAGACCTAATTAAACCCTTAAGCTTTACCTAACTTGGGCTTAATCAACTTAAAACCTTATTAGGTATAACCCTAATTAGACCTAATTAAAACCTTAAGACTTACCTAAATTAGGCTTATATAATCTTAAACCCTAATTAGACCTAATTAAACCTCTAAGTCTTACTTAACTTAGGCCTAAGTAGCCATAAATGCTAATTATGTCTAAACCACATTAGACTTAATAGTCTCTTAAATCTTATTTAAATTATTCTTAAGTAACAATAAACCTTAATTGAGTTTAAGCAACATTAGAATTAATTAATATTTTAAAATAGGCATAAAAAACCCTAAACCATAATTAATTCTAAGTCACATTATACTTTTTAGGCTTAATATAAGATTTAATCAAATTAAGTAAAAATTAACCATAAGCCTTAACCAAATTAGGCTTACCCAAAATCCTTAAACTTAATCCTTGACCATAAGTCTAAGCCAATTTAGACTCAACCTAAATACTTAGGTTCAACCTAATTTGAACCTAAGTAACCTTAAACACTTAGGTTCAATCGAACATGATCCTACATCAACTAATCTCTTTTTGTTCAACCCAACTTGAACCTAAATCAACCTAAACCCTCGGTTCAATCCAAATTAAACCTAAGTAACGCTAAACCTTAGGTTCAACCCAAATTAATCATAAGTAACTGATCCCATGAAAATATATTTGTGTAAAACTTATAAAGCTGGCTCTGCTTTACAACAGTGCCAAAAACTTGATGTTGTATTTTATGAATAATAACGTTAAGCACTTAATATTGGGATTCCACACAAGCATATGTATCATTATCAAGTAATATAAGACTTTTTATTTAAGTCCCAAATATCGATCCCACGAGGAAGATTTAAATTTGAAACTATAAATTAACTAGGAAATTCACAAAAATAAAATGAAATTACTGTCACTAATTTCAAATATTTGAGAAACTATCAATATTAAATTATTAACTACAAGCAAAATTTAAATGCAAAGTTTAAAACAGTAACTATTAAATTATGTTTATGTGATGAAGTTTTCTATAATGAAAAAGCACATTGCCTACTACAATGAGTTTTTGGTGAAATCAGATGAAATAAATGGTTTAAATTTGTATTGTGCCAAATAAGAGAAATTTTAATTCTCTACCATGATTCAGTGTTATAGAAAATTATTGGCTAATCTTAGGTTTAGTCTCTAAATCTATAGCTAGGCTAGCAAGATATTGGCTCCCAATCCAGAGCTCCCACTTTCCTTCCCCTAAAGGCTAACTCTCGCTTTAGTTCTTAAACACTAAGATAAAATTAGGGATTTTAGTTTGTCACCCTAACAAACTCCAATTCTACATCCAAAAATGTATATTTCTTTATTTATTTGCACTTAACTCCATGAACGAAATACTCCTTCATGGACTTAAATGTGATTCTCACTCTGTTGTAGAACTCATACTCCATTTCACGGATCATATGTTTCACAATATATTTTAGCAATTTAATTGGCTAAATCAAAAAGTAAATTAAGAGTGGATTTGAAAAACCATCACAATTTATTTTATATTTTAACTTTGGCACTTCCAAATTATCTCCTCATTTCACTATTTCTCAGAGTAGGGAGAAAGATAAAGGAAACTACTCAAACTTCATAAGAAATATACAACAAAGCACAAATTTCATATATAAAAGAAAGTTCATACAACAATAATAAACAAACAACACTTATCTGAAACTTTTTCTCAAGGCAAATCCCGTGTAGCCTCTCTTAAGAAATGTAGGAAGAAGAAATCTCTCACTTCTCTCCCTCTCCAACACCCTTAGAGAAGAATTCACACTTAAACTTACCATAAAAACTCAAAACTATATAGAAAATAAATGACTGATGGTGTGGAATGACATGGAAGAATGCAAAGTTGGACAAAGGGGTGAAGAGATGCGAAGAAAGACCAAGAGAGAGCATAGGAGTGCGAAGAGAGTCTTTTCTTATCAATTTTGGCTCTAAATAGAGCCTAAGGCCGGTTTTCCAATAGGTGCGCCCAAAAACTCTTCAAAAAGCATCCAAATTTGTCGAATCTTCTAGAAACAGGGTCTGCACCGTCACTAGCGCCGTCGGCACCCATTCTGGCACCGTCGGCTCCATTGATCATTTAATTAAATCCATGTTCTCTGTGAAACGGCCCGGTCGGCACTGAATAATTATTTAAAAACTCTAATTTGACTCCAAATTTCATCCTTTCTATTTATGTTTTTGCTTCAAGTCCTAAAAATCAACAACATGCAATAAAACATGAAACATACCTTCTTTTAAAGTGCAATATCACCAAAAATGATATAAAATATGGGTCTAAAAATGCATATATTTTTGGTCTATCAAAATCCCCCAAACTTAAATGTTACTTGTCCTCAAGTAACTCTTTTACTACATAAAAATATGACTCATGGTAAAGATTTTAACTTCTAGACTTCTATATTTTATTCCACTAAATACAATAACATAACTTAAGAAAAATGTAAATAAACTCTAGTTAATACTAAAGGTATAAGAATATCTAGTATACAAGTCTAAGATTTTTGATTCTCTATTCTTTTCAAGGAAATTTGCAAATTATTCATATTAAAGCCACTTAGAATATCTATATGAAAAAGAACTTCATGAAACTTTACTAGTAAATATGCAAATACTGAAATATAAGTTTAGAAAATGTAGTCAAGCCTTCTTCTTTAAGTTGAATCAAGGGAAGCCAATTTTTAATTAGGCATCTCCTCAAGCTTCTCATCACATCTTTTTCTTCTATTTTCTTTTTCTTTTCTTTTTCAGGATCATTTTTAATCCTTTTTCTTTTCTTTTCTTTTTTTTTCATGTGAGGATTACTATATCTGGATAGCCTTTAATAATTTTGAACTTCACTAACTTCTTCTTAAAGTTAAAAGCTTTTCACATTCCTTCACTTTATAAATTTATACTAACTTAACAATTTTTCATAAAGTTTTATTCTTTTCTTCTTACATGAATCTATAAGATTTTTAATACTTCAAAAATACAAATTCCTTTGCATACAATAGAAAAACAAAGTCTTATTCTATCCTGCCAAATATCTTAATCTCTAAAATTAATCTTTATTATTAAAAATTTTTTACTTAAGTTTACTTTATATTTAGAAACACAAATATAATTATCTAAAGTTACCCTCCAATACCAAAGGTCATGTTAAATTTAAAAATATTTTGAAAATATAACTAATTGAGGACAAATAAAATTAAGTTTCTTTTCTTTAAAAAGGAACTTTTCTTCTCCCC
>JXCR01139806.1:112455-126202 GCA_002079205.1 Phalaenopsis hybrid cultivar | reverse complement strand
CCCCCCCCAAACTAAAATTTTTAAAAGATTTAGCATGAAGAAACGAAAAATAAAGGGTGAAAGAAAACATTTAACACATAAAGGAAAGACTTACCTGTTGAAGGTCTGAAATATTGCAGATGCTAATATAAAAAGCTACAAGAGTTAAAACATTAAATAACACATAATACATATAAAAATTTGCTTAAAAAGAATTAACTACAAATACATCCAACAAAGTACAAAAAACTAAAAACAGTACTAAAATGGTTCCCAATATAAAAATAGTCTCACAAATCTACAGTTCACAATTCAACATAACATTTAAAATAAAGTGTTACACTCTAAAAACAAAGAGTCTCAACAATAAAATACAACCAAGCATAAACTAAACAAAAAACTAACTAAAGCATCACCAATCATCATCATCTTCTTCTTCTTCTTCCACATCCAAATTTTGTTGCAGATATGGGGTAAAAATAGGTGAGTAGGAAACTAAACTGAGTGATCACTCCTCATGTATCTGACCATCGCATCATCATAGGTAGCATCATATTTGAACTTCTATCTTGTCAAATCAATCGTGTGCATTTTGGCCTCCATATGTTCCATTCTACTTTTCATTCTCAAGATATCTCCCTGTTGGATCATCAACTGCTCCATAAGTTCCTGAATAGTAGGGGTACTAGAAGTAGTACTTGAAGTAGAAGGAATATCCCTGGTCTTACTTCCAGATCTCCATCCAACATTAGATTCATAAGTCTTTATATTGGCAGGCCCAATAGGTTTTAGAGGTTCAATCCTTTCCTCGTCCTTTCTAAAATCAACTCCTGGCTGTTCACATAGTGTGAAGATCAGGGCAGGGTGTGCTAAACCACCAGTAGTCTCTCCCAAAGCAATAGATTGAGTGTTTT
Source organism: Phalaenopsis hybrid cultivar (assembly GCA_002079205.1). NCBI lineage: Eukaryota > Viridiplantae > Streptophyta > Magnoliopsida > Asparagales > Orchidaceae > Phalaenopsis > Phalaenopsis hybrid cultivar. The sequence continues at coordinate 125,309 of JXCR01139806.1, read as the reverse complement.
TATAAATAATAGAGCCTACATCTATCATTGACATATGCTAGATACAGAAGTTCAAGATGGCTCTATCCTTTATAACCTCACTATGATGATTTGTTGCTATCATTCTACCAGAAATAAAGTAGTGTCAGGCCTTAGATACTACATTTAACATAGAAAGAGAAAAGCTTACCTCAACAACATTCTTCACCTTCCAAGCTCTTCTTCCATTAGTAAGAAAAGAAATAACCTCATATAAGGCCTCATGCGTAGCAGAAAATGATTTGTATTGGCAGCTATACACATCTTCTAACTAATAAAATTCATTAATTTTCCTTGGAGTAAATTCCACCATTTCATCGCGAATAAACACATAGTCTTCAAAAGTCTCATTAAATATGGCGTAGAACTCCATCACTACACCAATGATAGCCTCGGCAGTAAAGTAACAAAAATTCTCCCACTGCCGAGCATTGACTATTCTTTTGAATTCTCCATTCAAATTTTTCAATCCTCGATCCAAAATTACTTTTTAGTTGTAAGTATACTATTGAAACGAATGTTGGCCTTATAATTGACAAACTTTTGATCATCAAAATCCACCTTTCTCTTTCCTTTGCTCATTCTTGGTGCCATTGTAATCTATAAAAAATTGATAAAATCCAAATAAATTCTAAAAAATTTTGAAAACCACAATGTGGAATGTTTTAAACTTAAATCTACTAAGTAAGAGTTCTTCACGAAAGGATTTTCTCAAAATCTTCAAAAAAAATTCAAAATTTTGGATCTCTGCAATGTAAGATAAATCCTTAGTGAAAATAAAATATTTTGAGCTTAAAGTGTAGCTCTTACCTAGAGAAGATGAAATATGGACTTTGTTTGCCTTAAAATCGCCTCAAATCCGAGCAATAACAAGCCTTAGGTGCAAAAACTGGAGATTGAAGTTGACTAAAAAGTAAAAATGGCATTTTACTGTGCAAATAACGAATTTTTAAGGTGTTTGGGTGGTTTTCAGGTCGAGGACGCTGTCGACACCAATGTCGGTGCCGTTAGCACCAGTGGCAAAAAAATTCATTTTTTCTATTTTTCGTAAATTTCAATTATCTTTCAATTTACTCCAAAGTCTATTTAGACTTTTTGAACACCAATTTTCATCTTAAAATAATTCACAAACAAGCATTTTCACAAACAACACCAAACTAACTTTTATATATGAAAATACACTTTTTATAAATACATTTTTCAAATCACACTTCCACATCTATAAAACAAACTAAATTATAATTCAGTGTCAAAATCAAGCCACAATACTAGAACGCTGACACAAAACTATGCACACAATCAAAGTCAATAGAGTTCTAAAGCAAAGTAAAGTAAAGTAAATCAAATCCACACAATCACATTAAATACATAATTACTTAAAAGTATTAGAGAGACCAACTTCTTTACTTATTCTGCTTCATCTTCAAAAATTTCTCCTCCTCTAATATCTCCCACAGACTGGTAATGGACGTACAAATTATAAAAGGGTCATTACGGGAATTGATCAGACAAATTTTCATCGACCCATCTATTTTTCTTAAACATCTGCACCAATTCTGCATCAATTGTTCCAGTATGTTCAAAGTTGTCCTTCATCCTCCAATCTAGGTGATCAAAGAGGTAGTTGAGATTTTCTATTGCATTCGTAATACTCTGAAGTTCTCTTTCTAGTTTCTTCATTTTCTTCTCCAAAGCTATAACTGTTTATGGCATTAATGGTGTTCAAACATGTGATGAATGATTCAAAATAATATATAATGCTTCATTCCCATTCCTAATATAATTTTCATCAATAGGAATCATGGGCTCCCAGAGTAATAAAACTTTCTCCCAATTTTCATATGGAACTTGAGATTGACTACAAAGTAAGAAAATTGTAGAAGGATGCCCCAGTCCATATATTGGCCCATTCATAATAATACACATAATAGATTTGAAAATAATCGATCCCACATCAATGGGCATTTCCATTTGAATGCAATATTTTAAAATGAAAATTTCTCTTGTAACTCTACCAATCTTCATGGTAGGGAGTAGTTTTGTAGATATGAAGAAATACATTGTTTTGATATTGGATTAAGGAGTGATGCGGAGAAACTAATGTTTCCCTTATCTCTGATTTTTCAATTAACATTTTCATCCTTCAAAAAATTATATACATCTTGCATCATATCTCTCGTTGGGATAAAATTTATATAATGACAGATTGGAACATTTTCTATCATATACAAATCATTAATTTGAGCTGACGTAAATGGTACAGGCTTAACTCAATTGAAGATGACTCCTTGGAAAATTTCATGTAAGTTAGCATAAAATTTCTTTACCACTAGTACATTAACTGCAGCGGTAGTGTAGCACAGAACTTTCCAATGTCTCTGTACAATGATTTTCTTCATCTGTAAACTTGTATTACTCAATCCATGATTGATAAATTCTCCTTCCTTGATAAGTCTCTTTTTTGTAATGACTTTGTTGTATAATCTCTGTGAGTCAAAACTTATAAACTTTCTTTTATTGAAAACTCCCTACCTTGAAGTATTTCCGGAATTGGAAGCCATGTAAGTCAAAATTAGGAAGTTTTTGGTCGTCCAAGGAAGTTTTTAGGCCTTTAAAAACACCTCTCGGCGGTTACTTAGGAGCGAAATCCCGCCAAAGTCTGTCACATTTGCACTAAATGCACGAAAGTGCTCGGCATGCCATCGGTGCTCTTGATGGCGCTGTCGGCGCCATGGTCTATATAGACAGGCGTCGTCGGTGCCCATTCTGGTACCGTCGGCGCCAGAGGCCAAAATTGCGTCTTTTATTTTTTTTTTATTCAATTCAATTCCAAATTTTCTTCCAATACCAATATTTGTCTTAATTTATGATATATAAAATTGTGTAGGACTCAAAAATATTATTACTTCTAGAAAACACTTATTAAACAAAATAGTAATATATAGATATATAAATTTATATATGGGTTGCCTCCCACAAAGCACTTGGTTTAACGTCGTCAGCCTGACGTACCATTATTTTATCAGGATGACTTAACATCAAAACTTCTTTAAATTGTGGTATGTGTCATTCATAATAATGTTTTAATCGATTCCTATTAACTTTAAATATCTTTACAGTTTTAGGATCTTCAAGAACAACAGTTCCATAATGATAGATTTTAATCACCTTAAACGATCCTATCCATCTAGATTTCAGTTTTCTTGGAAATAATCTTAACTTGTATTATATAATAAAACTTCTTGTTCAAGTTTTAACTTCTTTTTAATAAACTTTCAATCATGCCATATTTTCAATTTATCTTTATAGATTTTTGCATTATCATATGCTTCATTTCTATTCACCTCAAGTTATTGAGTTGTAGATTTTTGCATTATCATATGCTTCATTTCTGATCTCCTCAAGTTCATTGAGTTGTAATAAATTAGATTTTCGCATTATCATATGCTTCATTTCTAATCTCCTCAAGTTCATTGAGTTGCAAAACATTCTCACCAGCATCTTTTAGATTAAAATTAAATTCCTTAATAGCCCAAAATACTTTATGCTCCAATTCTACTTGTAAGTGACATGTTTTTCCAAAAATAAGTCTATATGAGGACATTCCAATAAGAGTCTTATAAGCAGTTTTGTATGCCCATAATGTAGTATCTAATCTAGCAGACAAATCCAATTTATAAGAGTTTACAACTTTTTCTAAAATTCATTTTATTTTACGATTTGATATCTCTGCTAGACCACTAGTCTGAGGATGATAAGCAGTAGAGAATCTATGCATAATATCATATTTTTTAATCAATTTCTTGATTATTTTACTCCTAAAATGGAATCATCCATCAGTAATAATTACTCTCGGCATTCCATGTCTTCTAAAAATATTTTTATTTAAAAACTTAGAAATACTCCAAGCATCACATTTAGCTACAACAACAGCTTCAATCCATTTGCACATATAATCAACAGCAAGTAATATATATAAATTTCCAAATGAAGGCATAAATTATTCCATAAAATCTAATCCTCACACAACAAAAATTTCAACTTCCAATGTGTAATTTAGAGGCATTTCATTTCTTTTAGAAATATTTCTTACACAATGACATTGATCGCATGTTTTAATATATTCATTAACTTCTCTAAAAAGAGTAGGCCAATAAAGTCCAGGTCGCAAAATTTTATATGTAGTTCTATTTGTTTCAAAATGTCCTCCAAATTTAGAACCATGACATCTTTCAATTATTTGTTGTGTTTCTTCATAAGGCACACACCTTCTAATAATTAGATCTTTACATTATTTATATAAATATGGGTCATCCCAAAAATAAAATTTTGAATCATATATAAATTTCTTTAATTGCTGATTTTTATTATCTGGTGGTAAATTATCACTTAAAATATAATTTACTATATCGGCATACCATGATATGTTTATTTCATCAATATTATATAATTGTTCATCCGAGAAATTTTCTAAAATTTCATTTATAAAATTAGTTAATATTTCTTTTTCTAGTTTAGACAAATGATCAACTATTTGATTATTATTTCTCTTTCTATCAACTACAATAAAATCAAAATTCTTGCAACAGAAGTATCCATCTAATTAATCTTGGTTTAACATCCTACTTTTACATCAAGTATTTGATAAGAAAATGATATGTATGCACTATACATTTAGTTCCAATCAAGTAAGGTCAAAATTTATCAAAGGCATAAGTAATAGCTAATAACTCTCTTTCAGTGGTAGTGTAATTAATTTGAGCATCATTTAGAGTTTTACTAGCATAATATATTACTTTAAAAACTTTGTTGCACCTTTGTCCTGAAACAGCTCCAATAACATATTCACTCGCACCACACATCATTTCAAATGGTTTCTCCCAATCACGTGGAACTACTATAAGTGCAGTGATTAGTTTTTCTTTCAAAAACTCAAATGATTTTATGCATTTCTTATTAAATTCAAATTTTGTATCTTTTTCTAAAAGTTTGCATAATGGCTTAGTTATTTATGAAAATAAATTTTATGTAACGTCTGTAGAAACCAGCATGTCCTAGAAAACTTCTTACCCCTCTAACCATAGTAGGAGGTAGTAATTTTTTGAATAACTTGAATTTTTGTAGGATCTACTTCTATGTCATTACAGAAAATTTTTGCCTAAGTACAATTTCTCTCGTAACCATAAATTGACATTTTTCCCAATTTAGTACTAGGTTGATTTTTTCACATAATTTCAAAACTTTTTCAAAATTATTTAAACATAATTCAAATGAAGTTCTGAATACAGAGAAATCATCCATAAATACTTTCATTCCATGTTCACTCAAATTGCTAAATATTGGCATCATACATTTTTAAAATGTCGTGGGTGCATTGCATAGTCCAAAAGGCATTTTATGAAAAGCAAGTGTTCCATAAAGGCTCGTAAATGTTGTTTTCTCTTGATCCTCAGAAGCAATTGGAATTTGATGATAACTAGTATATCCATCTAAAAAGTAGTAATGTTTGTTTCCAACCAATCTATCCAACATTTGGTCTAGAAAGAGTAAAAGTGATATTTCCTGGTGGCTATGTTTAATTTTGTATAGTTTATACAAATTCGCCAACCAGTTAACTTATCTTATTGGAATTAATTCATTTTTCTCATTTACTTCAACGATCACCCCTCTTTTCTTTGGAACACAGTAAATTGGACTCACCTAAGCACTGTCTGAAATAGGATATATAATTCTAGCACCTAACTACTTTAAGATTTTGTTTAAAAACTTCTTTCATTATTGGGTTTAATCTCCTCTGAGGATCAACTTTAGGTTTGTATTGATCATCTAATACAATTCTGGGCATAGAAATTGAAGGAATAATTCCTTTAATATCTGCTAAAGTCCATCCAAAAACTTTTTTATATCTTTTCAACATTTTTATTAAACTTTGTTCTTGAATTTCAGTTAACTCAGAAGATACAATAAAAGGTAATGCAAATGAATCTCCTCAAAACACATATTTTAAATGGGTAGGTAATACTTGCAGTTCAAGTTGAAGTGGTTCAATACTTGAAGGAATAAGATTTTTATTATCATTTTCCAACAAATCTAAAGTTTCAAATTTGTCCTGAATATAATCTAAGTTTTCTTCTTTTATTTCATTCCCATTCTCACTAAACTCTTCTTGTCTTAACTTTTCTTCAAGCACTTTCTTAAATTTCTCATTACTTAGATAATCAGTAAATTACATCCTAAAATATTCATTATCTTTTACTAGTGCAAAATATTTCATAGCGATAATTAGTAACTTCCATCCTAAAACATTCATTGTCTTTTTCTATTGCAGGATATTTCATAGCTTTTGTATTATTAAATGTTACTTCTTGATCATTAACTCTCATTATTAATTCTCCTTTTTACACATCTATCACAGCTCTCTACTTCTTGATCATTCACTCTCATTATTAATTCTCCTTTTTGCACATCTATCACAACTCTCCCTGTTGCAAGAAATGTTCTCCCCAAAATAATAGGAATCCTTTTATCTTCCTCCATATCTAATATTATAAAGTCTACAGGAAAAATAAATTTATCCACTTTTACCAGTACATCTTCTATAACTCCTTTAGGATAAGTTATTGATCGATCAGCTAACTCAAGAGTTACAGCAGTAGGGGAAATCTCTCCTAAATCTAAACAATTAAAAATCAATAAAGGCATAAGACTGGTAATCGCTCCGAAATCACATAAAGCTTTTTCAAAAAACTTTTCACCAATTACACAAGGTACAGTAAAACTACCAGGATCTTTTAACTTTTCAGGAAGCTTTTTTTGAATAATCGTGCTACACTCTTCACTGAGTGCAATGGTCTCACGATCTGCAAACTTCATTTTCTTATTTAGTATATCTTTCATAAATTTCACATATCTTAGCATTTGTTCCAAAGCCTCAATGAAAGGAATATTTATCGTTAACTTTCTAAGGATTTCCAAAAAATTTTGTAAATTATTTGTTTTTATTCTTCTACTACAGTCGTTGAGAAAACGGAGGTAATGGTTTTTCTAAGGAACTTGTATTTGTTCATTTTCATCACTTTCAATCTCTTCCTTCTCCTCATCAACTTTAGTTTCTCTTTAGATTCTTGTTTCAACTTCTTTTCCACTTTGTAATTAAATACCTTTAATTTGCTTCTTAGTTTGATCTTTTGGATTAACTTCCACGGTACCCAGAAGATTTTCTGAAGGTCTCTTACTAAGTGCAGTAGCAATATGTCATAATTGATTTTCAATATTTCTAATTGCAGACCCTTGATTTTGAATTTGATTTCCCTTATTCAACATTACTTCTTCCATTGTTAACTTTTTTCCTTAACTAGTGGGTGAAGGTTAGAGTTAAATCCAAGAAGATAATAAGGTCAATAATTAGGATTTTCTTGGTTGTTTATATTTCTTGAGGGTTTCATTGAATTGTTATAATTATTCCAACAAAAATTAGGGTGATTTTTCCATCCAGGGTTGTTATAGTTAGAATAGGGATTGTTATTTCAATTATTTATAGCATTAAAAATTTTATAAGATGATTGAGTATCAATTATCTGCACTAGTGAATTTTCCTCTAATACTTGTGGTATTTGGAAATAGTTCACTCTAATTTGATCAATCTTTTCAATATAGCAGCAATTTGAGATGCTAAAATAGACATTGCATCAGAGTCATGAATAATAGCTACTCTCTTAGGATTTACCCGTTCAGAGGGCCATTAAAAATTGTTAGTAGTTATTTCTTCTATTAAAGAATATTTTTCATCAAATGGTTTTAACATTAGTGACCCACCTACAGCAGCATCTGTAATAGATCTAAGTGATCTTACTAATCCATTGAATTATAACCAATCTGGTAAAGCATGGTGTGGACATTTTCTAAGGAGATCCTTAAATCTTTCCCAGGCTTCATATATCGATTCACCTTTAAACTGACAAAAATATATAATATTGTTTCTAAGATTAGCGGTTTTCTAGGGTGGAAATTATTTAGCTAAACATTTTTGTGATAGTTCTCCCCAAGTTCTCATAGATCCAGGTTCAAATGAATTTAACCAAGCTTTTGCTTTATCCCATAATGAAAAAGGAAAAAGTTTAAGCCTAATAGCATCATTAGACACTTCATCATATTTAAAAATAGCACAAATTTCAAGAAAACTAGCAAGATATAAGTTAGGATCTTCAGTAGGTGTTCCTCCAAATAGATTATTTTGAACAATTTTGATAATAGCAGGTTTAAGCTCAAATGAATTAGTAGAAACATAAGGAATTTGAATAGTTATGTGAAGTTCATCTGTTGTCTGATTAGCATAATCTTTTAAAGATCTTTATTGATTTTCATTTATTTAATTATCTAAGTTATTCACCATTTTATTAAAATTTTTAACTTTTTTTTTTTTGTTTTCGAATCTTTTTAATAGTATGCTCTAATTCCGAATCATAAGGTACTAAACCATCAGATCCAATATTTCGCATAAAAAAATATAATAAGCAAAAAAAAATTTCTTAAAAATACTCTTAAATATATATAGTTATATAATTTTTTGATTTTATTTATTTTTTTATTTTTTTATATTTTACCTCTAAATTTCTTGATTTACCAAATCTATTTAATTCACAATTACCTTCTCTAGCAACGGTGCCAAAAGCATGATCGTGAGAAAATATAGTTGTGTAAATTTTATAAAGCTGACTCCGCTTTACAATGGTGTCAAGCACTTGATGAGGTATTTTATGAATAATAATGTTAAACACTTAATGTTGGGATTCTACGCAAGTATACATATCGTTATCAAGTAATATAAGACTTTCTATTCAAGTCTCAAATATCTATCCCACAAGGAAGGTTTAAATTTGAAATGATAAATTAACTAGGAAATTCACAGAAATAAAATGAAATTATTTTCACTAATTTTGAATGTTTGAGATACTATCAAAACTAAATTATTAACTACTAGTAAAATTTAAATGCAAAGTTTAAAACATTAACTACTAAACTGTGTTTATGTAATGAACTTTTCTAATATGAAAAAGCACATTTCCCACTATAATGAGTTTTTGGTGAAATGAGATGAAATAATTAGTTTAAACTTATATTGTTCCAAATACGAGTAATTTTAATGCTCTACTAGATTCCATGTTACAGAAAATTATTGGCTAATCTTAGGTTTAGTCCCTAAATTCATGGCTAGGCTAGGAAGATACTGGCTTCCACTCCAAAGCTCCCACTTCCCTTCCCCTGAAGGCTAACTCTTGCTTTAGCTCTTAAACACTAAGATCAAATTGGGGATTTTAGTTTGTCACCCTAAGAATCTCTAATTCTACACCCAATAAATGTATACTTCCCTATTTATTTGTACTTAATTCCATGAACGAAATACTCCTTCATGGACTTAAATGTGATTCTCACTCTGTTGTAGAACTCATATTCCATTTCCCAGATCATATGTTTCATAACATATTTTAACAATTCAATTAGCCAGATAGAAAAGTAAATTAAGAGCGGAGTTGAAAACCCATCACAATTTATTTTATATTTCAACACAGGCACATCCAAATTATCTCTTCATTTCACCATATCTCAGAGTATGGAGAAAGATTAAAGAAACTACTAGACTTCATGAGAAAGATACAACAAAACACAAATTTCATATATAAAAGAAAGTTCATAAAACAATAATAAACAAGCAACACTTACTTGAAACTCTTTCTCAAAGCAAATCCCTTGTAGTCTCTCTTAGGAAATGTAGGAAGAAGAAATCTCCCAATCCTCTCCCTCTCCAACACTCTTAAAGAAGAATTCACACTTAAACTCACCACAAAAACTCAAAATTATATAGAAAATAAATGACTAATGGTGTGGAATGCCGTAGAAAGATGCAAAGTAACACAAAGCAGATAAAGAGATGCGAAGAAAAACCAAGAGTGAGCAAAGGAGTGTGAAGAGAGTCTTTTTTTTATCAATTTCAACTCTAAATAGAGCCTAAGGTCAGTTTTCCAATAGGTGCATCTGAAAACTCTTCAAAAAGCATCCAAATTCTTCTAATCTTCTAGAAGTAGGGTCTACACCGACACTGGCGTGATCGGCGCCAGTGGCCATTTAATTAAATCCATGTTATCTGTCAAACGGCATCGTCGGCGCCCAGTCTGACATCATCGGCGCTGAACAATTTTTCAAAAACTCCATTTTGACTCTAAATTTCATCCTTTTTGCATCATTTTATCTCCAAGTCCTAAAAATCAGCAACCTGCAACAAAACATGAAAAATGTCTTCCTTTAAAGTGCAATATCACCAAAAATAAGTATAAAATATGAGTTTAAAATGCATATATTTTGGTATATCAGTAACCCTAAACCTTAGGTTCAACCCAAATTGAACCAAGATAACACAAAATCTTAAGTTCGACCCAAATTAAACCTAAGTAATCCTAAACCTTAGTTTCAAATTCAAATTGAACCTAAGTAAACCTAAACCTTAGGTTCAACCCAAAGTGAACCTATGTAACCCTAAAACTTAGGTTCAATGCGAATTAAACCTAAGTAACCTTAAATTTTACATTCAACTCAAATTAAACCTAAGTAATCCTAAACTAAGTCTAACCCAAATTGAACTTAAATTACCTCAAACCTTAAAACCAACCTAATTTAGGTTAACTCAAGCTATTTGGTAGCTTATGTTAGATTATTTCAACTTGACATGAATTTATCTAAAAAAATTACTTAAAATTCACCTTAAAAGACAATAAAACTAAAAAATAAACCCTAAAATGTAAGATACTTTGGAGGAGGTAACCCTTGGTTGCTTACAAAATATCTTACAGTCACTTGTAACTAATAAAAACTAAAAATTAATGTCCTGGGACAATGAAACCATGGAATCTTTATTGGGTCATCCTAAACAAAATAAAAATAAATTATAAAATGGCAAAACTTAAACAACTAACAAATCATAAACAACCTAAAATTTTTCAACCCTTAAAATCTGAAAAGACACTAAAACTTAAATGAAACCTTAATGACCAACAATCACCAAAAGCAAATTGAACCACAGTGTTCAAATCTATGAAGATCTCTTGGATGACCCAATCTGTGTTTGCTGAAAATAATCTTTAGGTCCTGGTTTAATTACATTTCGGGGTTTTCCTTTTTTTTTCTTGATTTTTGGACTTGCCAGCCTGATGTTAACTCTTTTCACATTGCATCAAGAAGCTCAAGGAGAGGAACCCCAAGACTAATAAAGGGTAAGATAAGAGGGGAGAGAATCCCTCAACCCCAAAATAATTTCCTCTATGTACAGCTTCTAAAGTATATAAGTTGTCCAGTTTTGCCACAAACTCTTCAATAAGTGTGATGTTATTAAAGTCGGGAAATAAAAGAGAAGCCATATTTTCCTCAGGCGGTTTTACCCCCACTGTAGCATTATTGGTAGAAATCTGTATAGAATTGTCAGCAGGAGGAGGAGGGAAAATAAACAACTCAAGCATGTCTACGCCTACAATAGCATTTTCATGAATCACCATTGAATTATTACTAGGAGGGAGAGGGCGGGAAGGGGGGGTGGGGGGAAGAGGCTCCTTGGTAGGATCCACCTATTGCTTCTTTAAGAAAAAGCAAAGTCAATAACATCTTTCATTAGTGTGACCGAATATCTTACAGTGGTGGCAGTAATAAGGCATTTGTTTTACAATAATTTTCTTCTAATAACTATTGTATGCTATGCCCAAACAAATATCTTTCACATTAGGTAGAGTGATGTCTCTCTCAATGAGGATTTTGGTCGTAGATGGTCTAGAAAGGTTGAAGGTAGGAAGTTCAAGTTTCATTGGCTGACCAAGTGCAGTGTCAATAGCAATGAGGACTTGGTGATTGAAAAAGTGTAATTTTAAGCCTGAAATTTTGAACCAGATAAGGACAATGGGTGGTCACAAGTTAGGATCAAAGTCAGGGAACCATTTTAGGAGTTTCATAGGCACACCATCTAACATTAACATCTTTTTGGAGAGAATTTTGGCATAGTCCTCTTCCTTGGATAATTGGATGATGATATGTTTTACATCTGCCAATCCCACCTTCCAGACTCCAAAAAGCTTCAGGTCTTCAAAATTTTTTTTGAAAACCTCCACTTTGGGGCATCCTAACTAAAACTTACCAATCAAAGTGAACTGACAAGCCTAAGATAATTTGTTAATTTTAGCCTCAAAAAAGATAACAACATGTTTTCTCCCCTTCCTGCAAATGGCAGTCACCTTGACCTTTCCTTCCTCATAGTAAGATTGGGGGAAAATTAGGAGATTAGTATTTTCCAAAGGTTAGAATCACTTCCCAACAATGTTAGCATAACTTTATTTGGTCCATTGGATATTAGTTTCCAAATCTATAAGGGCAGGAGCAACCATAGAGATGTAATAAAAGAAACCAACAATAAAACAGCAACTCAAAAAAATAAAAAAGCTAGAACCACCAGGGCCCAAAAAACCCAAAATGGGCCCCCAGAGTGAGAACCAGATATTAAGGATTCTAGATTAGCAACCACTACAGCCAGCAAAATGAAGAAACCCGAGGAGTGCAATGTAACAGCAACTCGAAAAATTTGAAATTACAGTCACCCGGAAAGGGGGAAAATGAGCAAACCAAAGCACCAAATTGTAACCACAAGTCAGAGAGGTCAAACCAAGGAGGAAACTTAAGGGAGCACCAATTGCCCACTACTAGAAGGAGCCAACGGTAAGCATCCATGAGAGGAAACCCTAGCAGAACACAAGGAGAAACCGCTAGCCTTCATATTGTTATATATATATATATATATATATATA
>JXCR01139806.1:77060-102057 GCA_002079205.1 Phalaenopsis hybrid cultivar | reverse complement strand
TATATATATATATATATATATATATATTTTTTATATACATACATACATATAATGGCGGCTGTTCTTCTTGGTTCTCTACTAGGGTTCCCATGGGATGTTTGATTCTTGGATTGGTTGTGGTGTGATTTCCTCTTCTACTCGCCCTCTAATCTTTGGATTTCTAGTGTTGGTTCTCCTAGCTTTGTTGTGTGCTTACGTTTTTTGGCGTTTCCCCTTTCCCGGGTGATTTTATGTTCAAACTTCTATTGTTCCATTGGTTTTATCTTTTTTCCATTGGTGCAGGTTTTTGCTTTTGAGTTGTTTCTTTACTTTCTTTGATGGTTGAACCCACTTTGATGGATTTAGCAACCAATATTCAATGGGTCAAAGCTACCTTTGCTGATGTGGTAGGCAAGGGCTTTAACACAATTAAGAACTATGATGATTTGGTCTTCCCTCAAGCTTACCATGATGGATTTGACCCCATCATTAAAAATTTGAGTAGAAAAGGAGGAAAACTTGCTATCTTTTACACTGAAGAGGATATTTAAGGGCTTACTGAAGTATGCAAGTTCACACTAATTAGTAATTCCAACTTGAGCATTCAAAAATGGAGCCTAATCAAAAATTCATTGATATATTGAAACTGAATGGTGCTTGGAGAGTGGGTTTTCTAAATGGAAGGCATATTCTAATTATTCTATCAAGAGAGAATATTATGCTTGATTGTTCTCTAAACTGATTTTACAAATTAAAGGTGTGTCCATGAAGCTTCTTAAGTGGTCACCAGATTTTGATTCTAGTAAGGAACTTCCCATTGTTGTTGGTTCAAGCTCCCTGAGCTCAAATTGCATTTCTTTAATCATAAGTTTCAATTCAAAATTGGCAAAACTTTGGGTAGACCCTTGAAATTGGATGTCCCCATTTTTAATCTGTCTAAACCATAAGTGGCAAGAATATTGGTTAAAAAATACATAACTCTACTTGAGGTTGAGGAGATTTGGCTAGACACTGAGCACAATGGGTATTGGAATAGAATTTTAACTGAGAAAAAGCCTTATTATTGCCACCATTATAAAATGTTTGGCCACATTAATGATAGATGCTTTAGATTGCAACCAAAATTAAGGAAGAGGCAGGTAAATGCCCCCAAGTAACCTAATGTTTCTGTTGAATTGGTGGTTCCTGCTGACAAAAGACTAAATGGTGAAAAACACCCTTACAGGAGTCTTGTTCCAACATCTATGTTGAAATTGTGGTTGAAGATAATCCCCCCACTATTGCTGATGAGGAAGATTTAGGGATGCCTACCACCTGCAGTCCTATAGCTGGTCCTTGCTCCCATTTAATTGGTAACACACTTTAAGCAAGATACATTACAAAATTGTGCACTTAGAAATGTTGATGCTGGTCCAGCCTATTCTGAGTAGCAAGCCCTTTTCATTCCCCTAGAACAAGTTGGGGAGCCTAACTAGGGATGTTCTTTGGATGAAAATTTGGTTCAATAGATGCATACAGCACTTGAGAAAGATTGGTAGGTTCAAAAGTCTAGAAAAAAGAAGAAAGGAGTCCTGGAATTAAAACATTTATAGGAGGGTGCACGATCCTTGTTTGAATGAAATTCTCATCCAAGAAAATTAGAATCAATGGCTAGAAGAAGAAGGAGGCGGAAATCCACCTTTGTTGGATGATGAATTTTCTGTGTTGGAATGTTAGGGGACTGGCTCGTCTTAAGTCCCTAAACAGACTCCTTTCTCTTAATTGGATGTACAAGTTTGGATTATTACCATCTTGGAGCCAATGGTTTCCAAGAAACCCAAAAAATTTTGAAAAAGTTCCATGGTTTTCAATACTTTTCTAATCATAATAATAAAATATGGATTCTTTATAGGAAAGAGGTTCAATGTGCAGTGATGAGGAATCAAGCACAATTTCTTCATCTACATTTTAACCTTGGAGAGAGAAGTGGCCTGGCCACTTTCATCTATGCAGGATGTTCTTCTATGGCTAGACAGGAGTTGTGGAGTCATCTGTGTGATATCAGCTTACTAGTAACTCAATCTGGATAGTTGGTGGGGATTTTAATTGTCTCTCTTCTCTTACTGAAAAGCTTGGGGGCAGACCTCCTGATCTGAACCAAATTAATTATTTTAATGATAACATTCAATTGGTCGGGTTATATGATTTAGGCTTCAATGGCCCTAAATACACATGGAGAAGAGGACAATTTGGGAAAGATTGGACAGGATGATGGTCAATTCCTCCTAGCTGAATGAGTTTTTGCATACTTCAGTATATCACCTTTCTATGACTGGTTTTAATCATAGACCTCTCCTTATCTTCATTTTTGCATCTCCTACCAAAATTAAGTCAAGTTTCAAATACCTTAATATGTGGTCTTCTCTTACTGATTTCCTTAATCAAGTGACTCAGGCTTGTAAGGATTGCCCTTATCACAATCCTTAGATCAAACTTTGGATGCTTTAAAAGAAGCTTGGTAAGCACATCTCTCATTGGAATTGGTCTATGGTTGGTGACATTAATGTGAAGGTTGAAGAGGCTGAAAGATCTGTGGCTCAGTTGGAGGCTTAATTGGAAACTAATCCTGAAATTGTATCTAACCTTTTTGTGGCTAAGGAAGTGCTGATGAATGTTATATCCATGCAAGAGGAGTTTTATGCCTAGAAAGCTACTAAAGCTAAGTTCTGTGAGGGGGATAGAAATTCCAAATATTTTCATGCCTACATCAACACTAGAAGGAAATGTAACACTATCCATAAAATTCAGGATCCCTCAAGGGTTTGGCGTAATACTACTGATTATAGTACTTCAAGTGCACTAATTATTTCTAGAATCGATTTAATCAACATCAAAACAATAGAACTCCAATTCAAAGAGCTCTCTTCTATCAGGATGTGGAGTACACCAGGAACCTTGATCTTGCTTTTATCCCAGATGAGGAGGAAGTATGGTCTGCTTTAGCTTTTATTTACAGTTCAAAATAGGCTAGCCCAGATGGATTTACTGTGGATTTCTATAAAAAGGCTTGGAAAATTGTTAAGCCTAATGTTTTGGATGTTTTTCAGAGGTACTTCATGAGGGAGTATCTTCCTAATTACTTCAAATCTTCTACTATTACTTTGTTCCCCAAAGACAATTCTAAGCATAAATGGGAACACTTCAGGTCTATAAGCCTCACAGATGTGATGTCTAAGATTATTAGTAAGGTCTTAGCAAATATAATTCAACATTTTCTATGTGTTCTGCCAAATTCGATCCTTGGTTCATTGGCAAAAGTCATTTTTTCATCATTTCCATCCTTGTCGTTCTGCCCACAAAGTTTGCTCCAAGTTCTTTGCTGACAGTGACTCCAGGTTTATGATTTTATGTCTTATGTTTTAATTTTGATTATTGTTGTTAAAATTAGATGATGTGTTTGTTCATGTTTGTAGTGATCCATCCTAAGCAACCAGACTAATTTTCTCTATTCTAAAGACGTGGCAAGTATGTAAAGACATACATAAGTAAAAGAACTAGTGAAAGCGCAGTAAAAGAAGTATGGTAGTAAAACATAAAACTGCGTGTCTGGGCCTTTGCTACAGCTTCAAAAGGGTTAATACAACAAACATCATATAGCAACGTGCAAAAAATTTGAGCAAACGAAGGAAATCTAAGCAAATTGTAAGGAATTCTGGCACGAGAAAACTTAAGTAAATTGTAAGAAAACTCAAATCAAACAAAACAAAATTCGTTGTCATATATAGAAGACAAGGATTAAATGTAAGAATTTGGTAAAGTTGGGGGCTTAGAGCTGGGCTGTGCGCTTTATAATCCTAATCTTGGAAAAGTGCTATGAACCAAGTAATCTAAGAAGGGAAATTCTTGACCTCTATCACAGTGATTATTAAATGGAACTTTATAGGACTTCATCAACACCCTTGCCGAAGGTCGTTGAGGTAGGAGATACTATCTTAATGTCCTACTCTTAGAAAACATAAGCATTATCATCAACACCCTTGCCACGCAGACCTCTAACTTACATAAGCTTGATGATCCAAATGTGGCATTAAAAATATTCCCAGGTGCTTGCAATGGTTTTGACACTTTATCCAAGACCCATACCCTTGAGCATTGGATTTTACTGAAGAATAAGTAGTGATGAGGTTTTCATTGGTGATTTAAGTTAAAATGTGGGTCTCTAAAGTTTTTATGAATGATTTTATTAAAGTAATTCAAATATGTTTAGATGTCCTTCAAAATATCAAAAATCTTATAATGGTGTTCGGGGAGGACCCTAAACAACTTTAGAATTTCTGGATTATTTCAAGTTCACATGACCTTATTTTTTTGTTGAATTGATCAATCCTAGTTGAGTTAAAATTTCATTGCAATCTTTTTATATTGTGCTCAATTTTCATGTTTCAATTAACTCATGAGTAGGGTAGGTAGTCACTTCTTCCGTCTTATTTTTGAGGTTTATATGGGTGGTCACCTTTGATGGTAAGCTTATCCACTTAAAGAATATTTATTCTCTTTTATCAATTAGACTTGATCTTGTAGTGATTTAGAAATACTTATGATAAGTTATGTTTGTTCTTTTCCAATCCCTTTAAATGGTGTTAGATGAAGCCTAGCTCGCTGTCAAGATCTTAGATCATTTAAGGATACATTTGTAATTTTAAAAAAGTTTAATGAAATGTGTTTGATTCTTATTGAAAGATTGAATTATGTTTAACCATTAGATTGGGCTTCAAATCATTTAATTATTGACTTCCTAACATATTCCCTCTCACACTTGAATCATCCAGACTTAATTATCTTTCAATGTTCATCAATTTGAAAATTACAATCATACTCTTTGGTAGAACATTGCATGAATTGGTTTCTACCATTTTACCCTTGTGTTCCAATCATCTCATAGATTAATTATCATAAATATTAACCTTTTACCCTTTGATTTAACCAAAATTTTAATTAGAGCATAAAATTCAAAAATTACAATTTCATCCCTACTTTTTCCTACCCGATAGCTCTTTAATTTAATCCAAGTGACCAAGAAACTTTGTTGGCCCATTACTCATGGGTTAATTAAAACATAAAAGAATAATCCACATGTTTCTAATTTTTATTAAATTTCTCATAACTATTTTGGTTAAAATTTATGAATTTTCAATGTTAGTTAAATTGATTAACTGATCTCGGTTGTTATAAATGTTAATGCAATGTATGAGATTACATTCTTAATTTCCTTAATTATAATTCTAACTTTGCAACGGAGCCGAAAACTTGATCCCAAGAAAAATCTAAGTAAATTCATGACTTTTAAGTAAATAAGAATACAATTATTATATTTAATATAGGATACTATGCAAGTATTCGTATCATTATCAAATAATATAGGAATTTTTTATTAAGCCCTGAATATTGACCCCACGGGGAAAATACAATATGCAACTTTACAAAATAAGAGAAACTAGATAACAAAATTCTAATTAGCAAAGTAATCTTACTTAAACTCTAGATGCTATAATAGGAATGAAAGTTCGATTCTTTTTGTAATTTTTTTATAATTGAAAATAAAGTCAGAACCTAATTAAATTAACTAGATATTTGCAAGATGAAGACAATATAAATAAAATATCTTTTTTTCTTATAATGAATCAGTAACAAGTAGTAATTCTGTTGTAGAAGTATTATAATTGTGATATGCTAAATAGGAGCAATAATATTCTTTACTCTTACTAGAGATGTTATAAATAATATTGGTTAATCTATAGTATGAATAGTCATGAAGATGAGTTTGGTAAGGAAGATACTAGCTCTCACTCTAGAGTTCCCTCTTCTCCCTCCACCTGAGGGTTAACATCTCCTATCAAAACCTAAAACTATAAGCTAAATTGGGGGCTTTAGCTTGTCACTCTAAAGTCCTCTAATTCTATACCCTTCAAAGTTTGTTTCCCTATTTATTTGCACTCAACCCCATGAACTACATTCTCATACATGAAATCAAATGTGATTCTTACCTTTTTTTGACTAAGACAATACCATTTCAGATCTTAAATGTTCTCACAACAAGTATTAACATCTTAATTGACCAAATCAAGAAGTAAACGAAGTACAAGGTTTAAAATCATTACAACTTCTTCCAACATTAAAGACTAACACTTCACACAACTTCCCTCCAATTAGTCTTCACACAAATTCCCTCCAATACTTAATCACTTATTATTTTAAAGAAAAAGATAAAGAAAAATACTTAGAATTCAAGGGGAAAACACAATCACACTTGAGTTTGAAAGTAGAAATCATGCACACAAACAAGAAGTCTAAATTAAAACCAAATGTAGTCACAAAGATAAAAACCTATCTAAAAATCCGCTCCACCAAATTCTTGAAGTTTCTTTGAATCTCTTCCTTCACTTATAATACAAACTAAAACTTAAAATAAAAAGAAAAGTGGGTGGCGACGGTGGTAGTGGTGGTATATGGTGGTTGGCACTGGATCGGTCTTTATGGATGATGATCTGGATCATTTTTTCTTGATCAATCTAAGTCTTATTTTATAATTTTCCAAAGGGTGCCTTGATGTCTATTCATAATGTGTCTTCTTTCAATGAATCTTCTAGAATTTACCTCCTTTCAAAAGCCAATTGAATGAATTTTTGCATCCATTAACTATTTCCCACGTTCTCACCAAGGCTTGCTTCAAACACCTCTTCAAAATTTTTTTCAAATTTAATGAATCATCAAGTAACTACTTCTAGAGCTTAAGCACGGGGTACCTGGTGCTTAGGCATAGCTCTCTCTGTTTAACTAACGTGTAAGTGCTAGTCTTGGGCTCTTAGGCGCCAAAGTTCATTTTTAAGGAATTGGCCTGGCACACCCCTAAAAAATTTGTTCAAATTATCTAG
Source organism: Phalaenopsis hybrid cultivar (assembly GCA_002079205.1). Classification (NCBI taxonomy): domain Eukaryota; kingdom Viridiplantae; phylum Streptophyta; class Magnoliopsida; order Asparagales; family Orchidaceae; genus Phalaenopsis; species Phalaenopsis hybrid cultivar. Next base: position 95,167 of record JXCR01139806.1, on the reverse strand, counting down.
TTTCTTTCTTTTTTCGAGATAATTAAAATGTCAAGGTTCACTGAGTAATGAGATAATTTTAATTCGACCTTGGGATGACTAATAGAATAATATAATAAGTTCAAAATGAACTTGAACGTTTTAAGAGAAATTTAAAGAGGTTCAGGGTCATTCCCCGGACACTTTGGAATCTCTTAGATAATTTGATGGAAAAATTGAGGTTTTTGTATTTTGTTCTAAAAAAATCATCCACTTAGATCTTTTGGGACTCACTTAGTCATGGATTGAGGGTTTTTTAGCTACACCTTCATCTACTCTTGTGATTTATTTAAATTTCCTGCAAAAGTATATACATGTTGTAAAAGCTTTACAGTGTTACTTAATTTCTCTCATTTTACTTTTTGCAATCTACTTTTGCTACAAAATGTTATAATTGTTTGGTTGTGCACTTTACTTTACTTGAAAAAATAAATCAAAACCATTTTCAAAAATTAAGCAACATTTTCAAAAATTTAAAACAACTTATTTCAAAGCTAACCATAAATCCTTTGAAATGTCACTAAACTTAAAACATCCTTTTGAATTTACGAGAGTCCCGGGTAACTCACGATTGATAATGAGATCTCCCTAGTTTAAATGGGTTTCAAAAATCATTTAAGCTAAGTAAATTCAAAATAAAATAATGATACTGAGATGAGGGAGCCATGGTATCTTAATCGGTGTCGCTCTAATCAAATTTAACCCCACCCCCTATAATTGAACTTTAAACTTGTCATTTAAACCCTTAAACCTTAGACTTTAAGGCTGCTACCTCACCAAGGAGCCTGGAGCTAACTTTGTGGGCAGCTTTTGACAACAACAATATGCAACAGCACGAGGATGTGCAACATCACATCTTTCCTTATAATTAAACAACAAGCCATAGGATTTTGTCCTCTTAATGAAACATAAATCCTCAACTCATCGTTAAGCCTTTGTATAGATTTGTTATACAATTTAAGCCTAAACTTGTTTTAGGATTCTGAGGTTATGGTTTGTCACGACCTAAGTCCATACATCTACCAGGCCATTTGTGCTACCGTCTCTCATAAATATAAGCCATAATTAATATAAATGACAAGATGTAACATTTAAATAATTCTTCTCTCTGAAACTGAAGCCAACCATAGGATAGCTTGGGAAGTCACTGAGGTTCTCCTCAGGATCTATGATATCCCCTAGTTCTTCTTCTTTTGGAAAGTTAAACCACTTAAAATTCTTGTAGACAATATTCCCTGATCTAAATCTAAATTTTTCTTAGGTGACTTCGGTCATTTAAGATGTAATTAACTATAGGAGCTTTCCCTTATAAGAAACTTTAAGAACACAGCTTAATATAAACTTTATTTAATTTTTTGTATTAAATAGGGGAGTTTTTCATTCAACATAAAAAAATGAATTTTCGTAGACTTAAACGGGTGTCATAAATTATTTAGTTTATTTAATCGAGCCTCATCAGTAAGTGATGTGTCTACCCCTTGGGATAGATGCATTGCTTGTGATGTTAGGCTCGTTTATTTAAACTACTGAGAATATGAGATCGGTTCGATCATGTATTTTCAAAATTTAGAATATTAATTTTTCAAAATTATATATATAAACTAAATTAAACTATGCATCGGGATATCCATTCTGATGACCGACAACTTCTTATTTGGTGACCAACATATCCAAGCATGGGTAGATGTGTTTGATCAAAGAGAAAAAGGTTTAGGTCAATTTGGGTATAGCTTGGGTTTAGGCTCATGAAAATGGACTTAAGTCATTCCCAATGTGGCTTAGACTGATGAGAATTAGCTAGATTAGTGTGTTCAAGTCCCCATCTAAGAGAATAGGGATTAAGCATGGGTTAGATGGCTTCATGAGAAGGGCTAGGCACTTTAATTGGAATTAAGAAAGACTTCCCTCCTTTTGTCACTTAAGGGAGGGTGATATGGAATGACTCACATGGCTTGCCTATGGCTTGAAAAAAAGGCTTCATGGCTTCCATTTGGCTTGGCTAGCTTGCATGGGAAAGGATTTTGGAAATTTTGGAATTTTTATGATAAATTATCATGAGGCCAAATTTGATCGTTTAAATTATGAAACCATCCACCATTGGTTAGATCAAATTTTAACATGAGGAGGAAAGGGGCCATGTTATTATGTGGGCTTAGATTAGTGGGCATTTGCTTTGAATTATGAGGAATTAAATTTTGGGCTTGAATTATGAGATTTTAAAATTTGTATGGCGAGCTTGAAATTAAGCTTGGGCAAATTATGAATTTACAATTGGATATTGGTAAAATTGTATTTGAATTTTGATGAAATTTGGTTTGGTGTAGGTTTGGTGGAAATTAGGGGTAAATTGAGAATTTTGGTGAATTTTTGGGTATTTTTGACATTTTGGTAAAAAAGTGGCATTTTTGTCAATTTTGGGATAATTGGAATATTTGGAGTGGTTTAGAATGATTTTGGTAAAAAAATTTGTTATTTGGTATTTTGGTAATTTAGACAATTTTAGTGGATTTTGGGCAAATTTTGATTTTAGGGTGGATTTGAGGTCAATTGGGTGATGTGAGCATGCAAGCCATGAAATCCTCCTTAAAGTTATATGGTCCTTGTGAGAACTCGTTATGGAGCCTTCATGTGTTGGTCTTAGCCCTGCCAACCACGGGTTGGGGACTTGGGACCACCCACATAAGCCTTCAAAAGAGTTAGGAAGTGTGTTATGTGCTTCCAGGGAGAGATAAGTCAATTTAGGTAAATGGATGGTTTTGGATGTGTCGAGGATTTTGGGGTGAGTGCAAATGTGTGTGTGCAAGACCAAGCCACCCAGCATTGCCCTAAGGCTTCATGATGCTTTAGGAACTCATTCTTAGGTCTTTACATGGTTGTCTTAGCCATCTTAAGTGACAAATGACAGCTTGTGACCATCTATGTGGGACTTCAAAAAAAGAGTCAAGAAGTTTTTAGAATTTTTCTGGGGGTAGGTTTCATCATTTTTCCTTTAGGATAGTCAACAAGAAAGTTCTATGGCTAGATCTTAAACTTCTAAAGAAGAGAATTAGACCTAATTAAAAGTTAGGTCAAAAAATGGACCCCAAATAGTTATGTTGTGCTTGACAAGCAAAATGTTTGTATTGGTGTCGATTGAAATGATCAGGAAAACCAAAGAGTTGTCTAAGCAGACGTACTTAAAACAGGTCAGAGGTAAAAATGGATTTGATATTTAATTTGAGTTAGGATTTCCACCCAAGAATTCCCAACTCAAGGAAGGATTTGAATTGAAAATTTTAAAAATTTTGAGAATTTTTGTTAAGGATTAGTAGGTGTATTTTAAATGTGTTGTTATGAATTTGAGTTTTCAAGTTTAAGTTTTGATTTGATTTGTTTTGTTTTTATATTTGGTTTTATTTTTTTATTTATCATTTTTTTTTAAATTTGGTAATTTTAGTCATTTTTGTTTTCTTTGTGATTTTGTGTTGTGTTGAAATGTCGGGATTTTTTTTTGCTGAGGATTTAATTTGTTTTGATTGGAACCATTATGATAGGAAGGGGTCCTAAAGCAATGTAGAATCAGAAGTCTTGATTTAATCGAAGGGCTTACTCCTCAACCTCTAACATTGGATTTGAACTATTTTAATAGGAAGGGATCCTAAAGCAACGTGGAATTGGATGTCAAAATCCTTATCTTCTAAGATTTTATTTGAATCATTGTGATAAAAAGGTATCCTAAAGCAACATAGAATTGAAAGCCTTGATTCAATCGAAGGGCTTACTCCTCAACCTCTATGATTTGATTTGAACCATTGCAATAGGAAGGGATCCTAAAGCAATTAGGAATTGGGTGTCAAAATCCTCATAATCTAAGATTTGATTTGAATCATTGCGATAAAATGGGATCCTAAAGCAATGTGGAATCAGAAGTCTTGATTCAATCAAAGGGCTTAATCATCAACCTCTAAGATTTAGTTTGAACTATTGTCATAGGAAGGGATCCTAAAGCAATGTTGAATTGAATGTCAAAATCCTCATCTTCTAAAATTTGATTGGAACCATTGTGATATGAAGTGATTCTAAAGCAATGCATAATCAAATGTCAAAATCCGCATTATCTAAAATTTGATTTGAACCATTATGATAGGAGGGACCTAAAGCAATGTGGAATCGGATGTCAGAATCATCATCCTCTAAAATGTGATTTGAACCATTGTGATAGGAAGGGATCATAAGCAATACAAAATCAGATGTCAGAATCCTCATCCTCCAAACTTCAATTGGAACAATTACAATAGGAATGAATCCTAAAGTAATGTGAAATCAGATGTCAGAATCCTCATTCTTTAAAATTTGATTGAAACCATTAGATAGGAAAGAATCCTAAAGTAATGCGGAATCAAATGTCAGAATTCTCATCCTCTAAATTTTGATGTGAACTGTTGTGATAGGAAGAGATCTTAAAGCAATGCAAAATTAGATGTCAAAGTCCTCATCCTCTAAAAGTCAATTGGAATCATTACAATCGGAAGGAATCCTAAAGTAATGAGGAATCAGATTTCAGAATCCTCATCCTCTAAAGTATGATTTGAATTATTACGATTGGAAAGGATCTTAAAGCAATGCGGAATTGAATGTCAGAATCCTCATCCTCTAAAAATAGATCTGAACCATTATGATAGGAAGGAATCCTAAATTAATGCGGAATCACATGTTATAATCCTCATCCTCTAAAGCTTGATCAGAACTATTATGATAGAAAGGAATCTTAAAGTAATGTGGGATTTGATGTCTGAATCCTCATCCTCTAAAGTCTAAATTGAACTATTATGATATAAAAAGATCCAAAAGCAATGTGGAATGTGATGTTGGAATCCTCATCCTCTAAAATTTGATCTGAACCATTATGATAGGAAGGAATCCTAAAGAAATGCAAAAATGGATGTCAGAATCCCCATCCTCTAAAGTTTGATCAGAACTAATATGATAGAAAGGAATCCTAAAGTAATCCTAAAGTAATACAAAATTGGATGTTAGAATCCTCATCCTCTAAAATTTAATTTGAACCATTATGATAGAAAGGAATCTTAAAGTAACACAGAATTGGATGTCGGAATCCTCATCCTCTAAATTTTAATTTGAACCATTATGATAGAAAGGAATCCTATAGTAATCTGGAATCAAATTGTTAGAATCCTCATCCTCTAAAATTTTATATGAATCCTAAAGTAATGCAAAATCAGATGCTAGAATCCTCATCCTTTAAATTTTGATATGAATCCTAAAGTAATGTGGAATCAGATGTTAGAATCATCATCCTCTAAAATTTGATATGAACCATTACGATAGGAAGGAATCCTAAAGTAATGTGGAATCAGATGTCGTGATCCTCAACCTCTAAAATGTGATATTTTGAATTTGGGGAAATTTTGTGGAATCGTGGAAAATTTCTGTAGGAATAAATCAGATTGCAAATGAATGTTAATGAACTTACATCCAACTTAAGAATTGATCGAAGAAATGTCTGTGTGAGAGGAAATGTTATTCCATATCAATAAACCACCAACCCTCATTCGTACTTGGCAAAGGACAAAGAAGAGTGTGTTTCTATGTAGATAGAGCTAGCTAACCTTTTTCATGTGAGAAAGAGCACCCATAGTTCCTGTAGAAAGAAACTTTGGCCAAGAGAAGTGATGATAGTGATAGGTTGAGAAGATTCAACCTGACCAGGTTGAAATTGAAGTTTGTAATTTGAATTTGATTTTTGAATTTTGATTTTATTTGATTTGATGTTGAGTTTATTAAATTTTTTTTTTGGTTTGATGTGATTTTTTTTGGGTTTTGTGAGTTTTCTTTTGTTGCATTTATTTATTTTTTTCTTTCTAGGATTTGGACCCATATTCAAACAGTGCGGCCTACGTGTTTTGAAGAATGAGATCTTTGTTTCTATAACATCTTGATAAGTAGTAATTCTAGAGGTACCATCTGTTGACTAGAGGCACATGTGAAAATAACTCATTCTTTAAGGTAGTAATAGAACTACAAGTACACATAAAGATGCGTTATTTTTAAGAACATCACAATAAAAACATTTGCAACTTTGTAGTTCCATTTGTAGCAATCGTTGCTTCTTTACCACCAACTTTGTGAATATTTTTCAAGTTGTATTTAAGAAATTGTTTCAACATTCTTTAAATTGAGATTGGAGTTGAATCTTGTGGACACTGAAAGATATGACTTCAGGGTCAAATTTTCATTAATTGATAATAGCATAGCCCTTTCTTTAGATCTTTCTTTTTAGGCCTAAGTAGATTTCAAAATTTTGACAATGTTATTAAAATATTTTTATTTTCCAAAGATATTTTTGAACCAATTAATAGCCAACTAAAAAACAAAAGATCTCTTAATTTTTTAATTTTATGATCACCTCAAGCTTCTTCTCAAGGAGCCCTTCTTTAAATTTTTAGTTTTTCATGTTTTCTTTGCTCCTCTTTTTTTATTGAGAATTACTATATCTAGTGAAGCATATTTCTTTTAAAAATTTTGAATCTCTGAATTCGGATACAAATTTTTTATTTTATGTCCACATCAAGCTTCTTCTTAGGAAAACTTTTTCTCTTCTCTTTTCTTTCTTCTCTTTTTTTCTTTTTAATTGAGAATTGCTATATCTAGTGGAGCACACTTTAAAGATTTTGAATGTCTAAAATCAGACACTAATTTTTTATTTTTATGCTCACCTCAAGCTTATTCTCAGTGAGCTTTTCACATAATTTGTTTTTCATCTTTTATTTTCTTCGCTCACTTTATTTTCTATAAGTTACTATATATGGTAGAGCATATTTCTTTTAAAGATTTTTAATGTCCAAACTCCCCTAATTAATAATTCTCAAATATTTCTCAAAACAAATTCTAAGATATTATAACTCATTCAAAAGTCATGGCCCACTCATTTGGTAGGAGATTAAAAATCTTGTGATATCCTTAGTCGATTACTCATATTTTAATTAGACATTTTTATTTTAAAATTTACATAAGACACATTTGAAATTTTAAAAGTGAAGGATCCAATTATTAGGACATTAATTTTTATTTCCCTTGAAATCTTAGTTTTATAAAAATACTGAAATTTTTATCTTAGATTACTCCTTTTTTGGTTGTCTTTCTGATGAGCTTTGAACGTCCATGAGCTGATTTTTTTCTTCTTTTCCAGAAATCTCTTTGCCATTTGATATGAAGTTATTTGTCAAATCTGGGCGACAAAAACACCGAGCGATTATGAACAACAACAAGTTTTTTGTTTTCATTTTATTTTAATGGGAGGGATGGGATAGACTAACATTGTTTCTACTAATATCCCATCCCTCAACAAGGGAGAGTTCCTTAATTATGTGTTCTAGTCTACAATAAAACAATTTGGATCTGGCTAAATCTTTTTTTTTTAATTTTTCACTTGAACTGTGTTCTATTCAACATCAATTGTGTAGGAGTTACTTGGAACAATGGGATAGACTGAAATTATATTGATGAAACCTCTTATAGATTTTTTCAAATACTCTTGCAGGATTTTTATGTTCCCATTATTAAAGTTCTCCTCAAGCCAGTCTTTGAAACTGAAGCACTCATTTATGTTATGTCCAAAGATCTTGTGGTACTAGCAATATCTCGGGTGACCTTTCTTGTTGACCTAATCCGGTTTCTTTGGTTCAGGCAACCTGAATTTGGGATTCTTAATCATATTACAGAACAACTTTCGTGTTTCTTCATCTTTAAGAGAGTATATCTTTCTTGATCGATTGACCATGGTTGGAACTTGTTTCTCATCCTTCTAGTAAGGTCTCTATTGAAATGATTGTTGAGCATTCCGACGAGGTCATCGATAGGTTTGTTAAGGTTGTTTAGCTTGTATTTGCAACAATAACTTGCCCCTGCCAACCACTGAAACTACCCCAAATTTCTTACCAAATGTCTTAATTGGTTTCAGCTCCTCGGCTTTCCGTAAAAAACCATGTTGCTTAGCTTCTTTATTGAGATTTTTGGCTTTGTTATTAGCTTCTCAAACTTTTTGATTTTCAAACTTTTGAGTATAAAATCTTCTTGACCATGGATGTTCTTTAGAAGATCTTAATTGTGTGTTGCACCTAGATCTCTGGTTCATTCCTCATGTTGAGATTTCTCCAACGTAGGATGTATTGCACCAACGGTGATGTTGTGTTGAGCTCTAACAAACCATTTTATAAAAAGACTTTCCAATTCTGTGAATGTATTTACTGAACCATTTGGTAGCTCCATCTACTAATCAAAGGCAACTCCGAAGAGGCTACTTACAAACTGGCAAAACAAAAGTTTTTCGTTACCCCCCATGTTGTAGCAACTTGCTCGAATGTGCACAATATGTTGTTGAGGGTTTCTAGTTCCATAAAAGGTTTTGAAGGTTGGAAGCACAAAGCCCTTGGGGTACAATGTCAAACTCCTCAACGCAATGTCTACCCTTTAAAATTGATGCTCCTCCTTTAGACTGGGCTAAGGCCTCCCTCACTTGTTGTTCACCCTTTTTCTTAATATCCTTCTCCAGAATGACGCTCTCAGCTGAACCTTTCTTTGGTTTTTCATCTCTGTTGGCGTGAGTGAAATATTTCCTTTCTTCTGTGACAAGAATTATTTTCAACTAGTTCACCTCTTGGAATTATACATTGGTGAATGTGGCTGCCCTTGGATAGTAGTCATAGCGATCATCATTTCTTCAATTTTCTTTTTGAGGTGGTTGATTTGTTCATCATGTTGTTGAATGACCCTTTGAAATTCATCTGCAGTGCTCTCCTTGATGGGGAAGGGAGCATCACATAAGGATAATGTGGCCCTAGTCTCAACAACTTTGATTTCTACTTATCTTTCCTTCATGCAATTTGACATATTGTAGTCTTCATCATTCATCTCTTTTATTTGTTCTTCAAACAACTGATTAATTTCATCTTGGATCCTGTCCAGCATAGCCTCAATCAACTTTCCATTGATAACTTTAAGGTCACTTGGAGGTTTTTAATGAGCATCATTTCTTTTGTTGAGCACCAATGTAGTTGTGTAGAAGTCATGTAGAATAATTGGATCAGCCAAAATCATATTGATGGAACCTCTTTCATGTTCTGTCAAATACTCTTTTGGAATCGTTATATTCTTATTTCTAAAGTTCTTTTCAAGCCACTCTTTGAAGCTGAAATAACCCTCTATTGTATGCCCATGTAATTTGTGATATGGGCAATAATTGGGTTTGATCTTTCTTGTCGACTTCCTCTGGCTTATTTGGCTCAGGTAATCTGAACTCAAGCATCCTAGTCAAATCCAAGAACATCTATGCTACTGCCTTTTTTTGAAAGAATATGCATGGATCAACAACTCAATAATAGATAGACCCTGTTTTTCATCCATCGACTTGGCCTCTACTAGAATGGTTGTTGGCCGTACTGTTGGTTTTACTGTTGCAAATACTGGCAGATTTGTTAAGGCTTGTCAGCTTAAATCTATACTGGTTGCTTTCCCTTGTCCACCACTATTTCTCTCTCAGATCTTGCTTTGAATGTCATCACCGGCCTTGTACCATTATGGAGAGATGGTGGTAGTAATGTGGGGGTAACCTTACAAATAACATTTTCCCCAAAAGTGGAAGGTAATGGGAAAAACGTACTCCCTTTTCATAGGAGTGAGGTCTTTGATCCCATTTTATCCAACTAAAAAATAGCCTTGACAGTAGCCAACTCCACTGCTTTCACCTTTTGGCCCTCATAATTTCCTGGTTGTGCCTCCTCCTTTGTGCCTTGGTCAGTTGCATGAACTTTGAATTGGACCCAGTCTCGAATATAAGAAATTGTGGGGCAAAAGCCTTAGCTGACTCTTCATCATGTAGAATATCCTTCCCTTTAGTTGACAGAGAAACTAGTGAAGTAACTGTGAATCCAGTGGTAGGAGCAGAAACAATCCTTAGAGTAGTCCCAATGGTCCTAGAGGCAAAATTTACAGTAACAGTAAAGCTCTTTTCAACCAACTCCCTTTTCAAGGGGAAAATTCTTTAGCAGAAATCAAGTTAAACTCCACAATAGGCTTGATGAACTTGTTTGTTTTGGATTTCATCATGGCGACGCTGACATTCTTGAACTTGGCTTTAATATCTTTGAATCCTTATCCAAACTTGATAACCAGTAAAACAGGCATGTCACTCTTACTAACAACCAACTTCATTATGAGGATGAAAGAAAAGATCAACTTTGGTGAAGTCATTTTCTCTATAATTTGAAGAATTTTTGAGAGTCAATGATGTCTCATGCCTTGTAATTTCAGCAGATTTAATCAAGTTAATGCACTTGTCTAATGAACTGGGCAACCTGTGAAATTCAATCTTATAAGTTTTATTTCAAAATTTGTTCTTTGTTTTATTATTATTAATTTGTTGTGTTTTAAGAAGTTTCATTTTGCTTTGAAATTTTGATGAAATTTTATTTTGTTTAGAGTTTAAATGAAAGGTTGTGAGAGTGGGATTTCAGTTTAACTTTTTCACAACAAGTCAAACTTAAAGAGGAATGAAGCATAGGATCCGGTTTGAGAATGGAGGGGGTTGAATTTGCATCAAACTCACTTCGATAAACCACTCCTAACCTACTACACCTATTGGGGATCCACCCCACTTTAAACATTAAAGATTCAGGAACCTCCCTGTTTAAGGATGATTAAACAGGAGGCTCTAGAATAAAAAAAGAGTTGGTTATACCCGCATAAGAAATAAATTAATGAGGTACGCCAATGGAAAAATGGTAATCTGACCCACTAGGTACATGGACACACTACTAATATATAAAGACAAAACCACCTGATCAAATATGGTGAGAGGAACCATTCCCTAGCAGAGTCACCAGAATCTATCAGTCGCCATTTTGGAATATGTAAGTTGCTTTAAAAAAAATTAATTTAATATATGTAAAATTTTGATTTTGAAAATTAGAATTTTAATTTTTAAAAATGAGACTAGATAGATACCACATATTTTAAATAGTTTAAGTAATCGAGCCTAACACCACAAGTAATACACTATCCTGAGAGATAAACATACTACTTGACAGTGGGCTCAATTATATATACTTAAAAATTTATAACATTTGTTTGGTTTGTGAACCTTTTGTGTAACTAACAGATTCCCTACCTAACATTGAATATTAAGTTAGATTTATTTTATCGGGGTTCTTTAACTCTCTATAGAGGCAAACCCCTATAGTTAATTATATCTTAAATGACTAAAATCACTTAATAAAATTCTTAAAAAGAATCAGAGCTTAATCTTCAAAAATTCAAAGTTTAGTTTTCAATTTTGGACACAAAAATTAAATGGGAGTGGCTCAAATAGGAACATTTATTTTAGGAGTCCAAATGAGGGAATAGTAGGGGATGCAATGGATCTTGAGGAGAACCTCGATGACTTCCCAAACTATCCTATTATTTGGCTTTATATTTTAGAATGATAGTTATTTAAGGTTTACTCTTACCAATTATTATTAATTAGAGCATATATTTACATAATAATTGATGATGAAAATAGCCTGGAAGTTGAGAAGATTTATGTCATATCGAACGACGACCTCAGAATCCTAAAAGAGTTGGGACTTATATTGCACAACATGAATGTGTAAAAGCTTAAATATGGAGTGAGGATTCATGTTGTACTAGGCAGACAACCTCAAAATCTTATGGATTATGTTATTTAATATTAAGGAAAGTTTGGCTAATGATGATCTTGTTTGCTCTTTCGAAGATGTTCTTCAGTTTGTTTTATGTTCTGCTGAAGTCAATCCTTATTTCGTTGGTGGAATTCATTTGTCCTTTGCTTGCATCCTTGCTATGCTACCCACAAAGTTTGCTCTAAGCTCCTTATTGACATTGACTCCAGGTTTAGGGTTTTATGTCTTATGTTGTAATATTGATTATTATTGTTAAAATTAGAGAATGTGTTCATTCATGTGTTGTAGTGATCCATTCTCAGCAACCAAACAATTGTTCTCTATCCTAAAGGTCTGGCAAGTGTGTAGGGACAAACATAGGTAAAAGAATTAGTGAAAGCACAGTAAAAGAAGTGTGATAGTAAAACACAAAATTGTGTACCTTGGCCTCTACAACTGCTGCAAAAGGGTTAGTACAATAAACATAAAACAACAAAGTGCGGGAAATTTGAGCAAATGTAGGAAGCTTAAGCAAATCATAAGGAAATCTGGAATGATAAAACTTAATTAAATCATAATAAAACATGAATAGAGCAAAACAAAACTCTTTCACACATAGAAAACTGGAATTACATGTAAGAATTTGGTAAAGGTGGAGGCTCAGAGTTTGGCTTTGTGCTTTATAATCTCAACCTTAGACAAGAGCTACCAACCAAACAATCTAGGGAAGGCATTTCTTGGCCGCAATCAGAGTGATTAATAAGTGAACTTTTATAGGACTTCATAAAAAATTCTTTGATTTTTCATGCATGTAGAGTTTACTTAGCAATCAAAAGCAGTAGTTTCACATGAAAATATATTTTTGTTATATTGTAAATATATATGTAAATTTTTTGGTAAAATTGGATATTCCATACCCTAATTGGACTAGAACTACTTACAACCTAAGAAAATAAGGGGGGAACTTCTTACCAAAAGTTTTCGTATAGTATCATCGGTCATATCGCCTCCCCAAAGGTCTTTGAGGTAGGAGATACTATTCTAATGTCCCACTCTTAGCACATATAAGCATTATCATCGTCGTTATCACCACTCAGTCCTCCAACTTACATAAGTTCGATGATCCATTTGTGGCATTAAAAATATTCCCAGGTGCTCGCAAGGGTTTAAACACTTTATCCAAGGTTCATATCCTTGGGCATTGGGTTTTAATGTTGGATAAGTAGTGAAGGGGTTTTCATTAGTGATTTAATTTAAAAGGGCCTCGAATCATATATTGGTGGGTTCCTAATTTTTTTAAGGATGATTTTATTCAACAAATTATAATAAGTTTAAATGTCCTTTAAAATATCCAAATTCTTGTAAAAGTGTTCATGGATGACCCGAAATAGCTTTGGAATTTTCTGGATCATTTTAAGTTCACTTGACCTTACTATGTTGTTGAATTGATTAATCTTTGTTGAGTTAAAATTTCATTGCAATATTTTTATATTGTGCTCAGTGTAGTTAATTATTTTGTGTTATGTTTGAGGTTTGTGTGGGTGGTCACCTCTAGGGGAAATCTTAACCACGTAAAGAAATTTTATTCTCTTTTCTCAATTGGGCTTGAGCTTGTAGTCTTTTTAGAAATTCTTATGATAAGTTATGTTCTTTCTTTTTGAATCCCTTTAAATGGTTTTAGATGAAGCCTAACTCACTACCAAGCTCTTAGATCTCTTAAGGACACATTTGCAATTTTGAAAAAGTTTTATGAAATGTGTTTGATTCTTATTGAAAGATTGAATTATGTTTAATCATTGGTTTGGGCTTCAAATCAGTTAATTATTGACTTCCTAAAGATCATCCAGACTTAGATATCTTCCAATCTTCATCAATTTGAAAATTTACAATTACACCCTTTAGAAAATTGTGTGAATTTGTTTCTAGCATTTTACCCTTGTGTTTAAATACCATTTTCATATTATAAATAAACTTTCTCACTTTGTAATTTTTATGGGGACATCCTAGGGTGGTTTCCTTTAAACAGAGTTATTTTTGTGATTTTTTGAATTATAGTTACATATTTTTAATTTTTATTAATTTTTTTAATATTAAAAATACTTAACAATACATTCTTTATTTTAAATGGCATTTTTTAAAAGATCCTCTAACCACATTGAACTCAACAAACTTGATTTCATTTGTTTTCTTTGTTTTTTTTTTCCTAATTTTTAATCAAAGCAAAGGTGAAATTTCTAGAAAATTAGAGCTTTTGATGGTAGGGGTGTCCTTTGACCTTAGAAAAATCAATGAACATCCATAGGGTCATTAGAAATAAGCACTCAAAACTTCATGTCATGCTGATTAATATCCAAGCACTTATGAATTAATTAAAACTTGGGGGTATTTATTAATTTTAAATAAAACATTTGATAAATAATTCTAATTTTTTGTTCATTAAATTCTTCTCTATTCACCAAGAACAAAGGTATTTTTTTATAAAGTGTGATATTTATACCTCAAGGTATGAATTTTTTAAGTTAAATAGCATTTTTTATATTTAATTAATTCAAAAAGCCAAATTTTCCTACTTGTCGATGTCGACCACCACCTCAATCTCAGCATCTCCAAAACTCCAAACTGTGTGTTTTGATTGGTTTCACTTTCCACGTCAGTGCTGAGTTGGCCCGTGGTTCGTGTAACATCTCCCCATCAGACTTGATCTTTGTCATTCGTTCGATACACGCAAAAATAAACGACAAAAAAATTATCGTCTCGATCATCCATAACCTGTGAACCATTCACATTCTAACCCTAAGATTTAATTTGATACTCAACTTATTTAAGTGTGGTTTGTTCATCACCTTCATCTAAGTGAGACTAACTCATCTATAGGGCTAGATATGCATGAAAGATAAATTTATTTCATAATGGTTCAAATCGAGGCAAAATTAAGGATTTTTTATTCATACCTTTGTTCAAGAGATGAGGCCTCAATTAGATTTATTAAGAAGCTTCGCATTGGTCCCACGAATGTCATCCAAGTGTCAATTTGAGTTGTGGTAGGGTAAAGGTATGATCTTGACCAAAAGGTGGATCGGGCTTAGTCTTAGATCGTGTTAGAGAGCTTGGGAATGGGGGATTTCGATTGGGGAAGTGTTTTTAAGGTACTGTGAAGCTTTTGGGATGATCAATTGGGAGCTTTTTGATAGAAATACTTTTGGTGAAAAATTGGGTATTTGGTCAATTTTGGGCATTTTTTTTTAAATTTGTGGGTATGTTGATAATTTAGGCAATTTTGGTGGATTTGGGCACTTTGGGTGAATTGGGTGATTAGGATTTGTTAAGGTGGGATTTTGAGTGAAATTAGGGATTTTGACAATTTTTGTGGCACTTTGGGAATTTAAGGTAATATATGCGTATTTAGGGGTATTTTGGTAATTTTGGGCTAATTTTGATTTTAGGGTGGATTTGAGGTCAATTGGGTGATGTGAGCATGCAAGCTATGAAAAACTCAATAAGCTTTATGGTCGTTATAAGAACTCATTTTGGAGTCTCCATATGTTAGTCTTTGGCCTCTTAACCAAGGGTTGGGGACTTGGGACCACCCACATGAGCCTTCAAAAGAGTTAAGAAGTGTGTTATGGGCTTCTAGGGGGGGAAAAAGTCAATTCAGTCAAATGGATGGTTTTGGATGTGTTGCGGAGTTTGGGGTGAGTGCAAATGTGTGTGTGAAAGACCAAGCCACCCAAGGTTGCCCTAAAGCTTCAAGATCCTGTAATAACTGATTATTGGATCTTCACATGTTGGCCTTAGCCATCTCAAGTGATAAATGAGGGCTTATGATCACCCATGTGGGATGTCAAAAGAAGAGTCAAGAAGTGTATAGAATTTCTTTGGGGGTAGATTTCATCACTATTCCTCTAGGATGGTCAACAAGAATGCCTTATGGCTAGCTCCTAGGCTTCTAAATAAGAGAATTAGACCACATCAAAATAAGGTCAACAATTACAAATTGCATAAATTTAATTTAGGGGAGAAAGAAATTTAAGTCATCCACATAACAAATGAACACAACAAAAATTTTCATTGCAAATTCAATAGTAAAAGAGTTGGAACAATCACATTAATATTCTTCACTAAAGTTACATGAAGTTGCTAGAAATTTTGACACACTTATTTTCTCTCAAAAGAACTCTCACAATCTCTATTGCTTTCTTAAGATTCCCAACAAAGCCTGTTGTTGACTACAAGTTTTCTCTAACAACTCCTTCTATTAGATATCTTCTTCCCTTGATGTCACTTCAAAGGCCAAATGCTTGGTAGAGAAAATGATTGAAGTGTGAAGCACTTGTTCCTTTTAATTTATGCCTTTTATAGAATTGGATCATAGCCACAAATTAGCATGGTTAGAGAGCTATCTTAACTCCTAAGTCAGTTCGTGTGACTCCTAAGTTCTTCCTTGCCGCTTGACTTTTGGTCTCTCGGTGTCTGAAAATGGTGCTCTATTTGGAGGTGGTGCTTAAGCCCAAAAGCTAGAACTTATGTGTCTAGCCATGCACTTAAGTTGCCTAATAAGTGATGCTTTTGTGCCAGGTTTGGCTCCTAGGTGCGTAATAAGTGAATCCTATGTACTCAGTGTAGCATTATGACTATGTGCCTTATATTTGGTGCAAAAGTGCCATTTTCTTGGTGAGGGGCATCAAAAGAGTTAGTATATGCCAATTTTGGGTGTAGCCACGCCAACAATGTGGTATATAGGCTAGAAAAGTGGTGCTGCTATGCCGACATTCATTTTGTAGTGTCCAAATGCGAATGAGCTTAGTTTTCAAGCCTTGAATCACGTAAATAACATAAAAATCACAATTAAAGATAAGTTGCATACAAACAATAAAAATAATGCATGTAAATATATAATAAAATCATAAATTTTATGCTCATCAAAATTCTCTCAAACTTACACATTATTTGCCACCAAGCAATTTCAAAATCTAAGATTAAAATTCAAAAGAAATTAAGTAAGAGTGTAGATTAAGAATTATAGTGATATTTAAGAACTTAGTAAACACTTTGATCAAAGTGCACTAGTCGCTCTTTTAGGGAGAATTCTCATAACACCATCCTAATATTTTAATATAGCTCACATTAATACCATATATCTACAATTCATCTTAAATTACTTATGTAAAGTTAAAATTTCATGAAATTATTAGTTCAGACATAAAATTTAGTTAGCTATACACTTAAATAATATTATTTGTTATTATCATGTTGAAAAAAAAGATTTCAATATTTCATTAGTGAAACTTTTAATTCTTTGACTTATTGAAAAGGTTCATCTGTAATCATTGTTAATTTGAGCTTAACCTCAATTTTCTCTTCTTAGGTTTCTAAATTTTTTCTTCGTAATTATGACGATTTTTATTTTTCTTTTCATTTTCATTTTTTTGTTTTTTTCTTTTTTAGGATAATTACAATAACTCGTTTCTTTTTTTATTATTATCTTGAAGATAGACTCTATCATATGTAAAATTTTCAATTGCTTTCTAAATTTCTAGGAAATTGTATTTTAACCGATAACAACTAAGAATTAAATTCTTTTAGTGATTAGTGACTAAATTTAATAGTGTTGAGGCGTTAATTTTATAATTTTTCATCATTTACTTAAGAATTATAATAATATATAGATTAGAAATATTGAAGTTAGGGATCAAGTACCAGTGAGTTGCTAATTCTATTGTAAAGAAAATATAGAAAAAGAGATGCACTTGTTCCTTCAAAATTCTACCTTTTATAGACTTTAATCGCCACCAACAAAGAATTTTTATAACTCCTGAGTCGGTTTGCCCGACATCGGAGTTCTTCTCTGTGTTGTCGGAGTTTTGGTCTCTCGATGTCTCGAAATAGCACCCTATTTGAAGGGGGCACCTAGGTGCCCATAAGTTGGTGCATATGCCTCCAGCTAGAAGCTTAAGCACCCAATAGGTGACACCTATATGTGCCAGGTGTGTCGCCTAGTCGTCCAATATGTGGTGCCTAGGCACACAGTGTAATAGTACGCTTAAGCGCCTGGTGGTTGACAACTAGGTACCATTAGCTTGGTGGGGGCATGCAAAGAGCAAGTATACACCAAATTTGGGTGTAAGTACACCAACAATAGCATATATACGCCAACAAAGTGGTGTAGCTATGCCTTTATTTTAGATTATTCAAATACCAATGAGCTCCTTTTTAGCTTTTAAGCCCTGTATCATTCAAATAACATAAAAATGCGAGGACAAGAAAAGATTAGCTACAAATAATTAAAATAATGCATGGGAATACAGAAAAATAAATCATAAATTTCACTCACATCATTGGGCTATTGTCCAACTAACACATGATATCAAGTTGTTTATCTTTAGGATCAAGATAGAACTGAATAAAGAAGTAAAG